>SADC01001275.1:1800000-2244133 GCA_004194705.1 Ditylenchus dipsaci | reverse complement strand
TTTGGCTGATGATGCAACAAAGAAGAGCCAGTCACAAGGCTAGTTTTATATTAGTTTTCACATTTGTAAGTCTCCTTCTTCACACTGTCTTAGGTATCGAAAAATTACAAGCGCCTTTGCAGAAGTCTTGTCTGTTCCATCTATTCCGATAAATTTATTTCGAAATCCTGTAATGCGTAACTTCATTCATGAATTGAACCCAAGTGTTGAGGTAATTTTTTTGTAATATTCACGAGACAAGCTGAATTACTTTCGTGACAGATAGCAAGCAGCTTCGCAAGTCTTAAGAAGATTACTGATAGCCGTTATGAGCAAGTCAAAACAAAAGTAAAATCTCTAATTGCTAAAGTACCTCAACGTGGATCTATCACTGCTGATACATGGACCGATAAAGGAATGAAACATTCTTACCTGGGTAATCCTAAAAGCTGTTTTTATATTTGTAACGGATATTTTTAAGGATTCACTTTCACTATTGCAGAGTGAGGGCACTCTTCAGAGAATCTTTCTTGGTCTCATCGAAATTAAAAGGGTCGCATACTGGAGTCACTATACGATCTGATACAGAATTGATGCTGTCAGAATTCGGCCTTGAGATAGAGAGCATGTTCAAAGTTGTGACAGATGGAGCCAGCAAATGTTCAAGGTTTCAACGATATTTTTCCAGGTATCCATTTTTTCAGAAATTTCTTTCTTTTCATACTTATTTCAGTTGAGTGAACCTTGCTTTTTTGACACTGAATAATGATAGCTTCTACGATGGTGAAGGGGATGGCGATGAAGAATTACACGAAGCTGACTTGGTGTCCAGTACGTTTAGTCACTTTATAAGTTCTTCATAAAAAGACAGAAAATATATTCAGATCTGCATTTCCTTTGCGCCTTAAATGTTTCGCTCATACTTTGCAGTTGTAATTGTTGACATGTTCAAGAAGTTTGTCACGCCGAACGCAGCTTACTCAAAATGATGGTTCTAGTCAATTATTTCGGAAGATCACCACTCGCATACAGGTAACTTTACAATCCCTGTCGTTCTTTGAAATATATCATTAGGACTGAAAGAAAAAAACAGGGACCGGTCTTGTCTCACCTCGAAACCTCGCTGGTCTTCCAAATTCTCGTCTTGGAATGCTTCTTGAAAAATGAACAAGCTGTTGCAGCGATCGCCCGACAAAAAGGGATAGACACACTGACCAGATACGAACTTCAAGTTGGTTCATTGCTAAGGTCTCTTGAATATGTTTTATCAATCTGATATTTAAAGTTCCTTCGCCAAATATACAATCTCATGAAAATATTCGTTGATATGCTTAGACGAGTACAAGCGGAAAAGACAGTGACGGTCTCGTTGGGATATGGAATACGTAAAAATCATCTATAAATCGCTGATAAGTTTCAAGGTATCTTCTTAAATATTAGATCTGAACCTATTGTACAGTTCAATTTCAGGAAAGTTTCCAGCCTTTTCTGAGCTGCCTGATGGATTAAAAGAAATCATGGACAAACGGTTTGAATGCTTTATGGACGTGTATCTGTTAAATTCGATCCAATCTCTTTATTGCTGCTGTGTTAGACCCTAACACTGCTTATCAGCTTACAGAGGATGATTTGATACTGCCGCAGCTCAATCAAAACATGGTTGGAGCATTTTGCCTGGATGGTTCAGACATTCAAATTTCGCATTTAGATTCAAATACATCAACCAGAATCTAGGGAAATTCTGCCAGAAAACAGACTTCTGAACTCTACTCTTGACCAATTGATGGCCGAATATGCAGAAGAGCAACCAGTCGACGAAAGCTTAGAGAAAAAGATGGGGGAGATGCTTGGCTGAAGCAAATACTGCAGAGAGTGGTTGGCATGAATCCTTTTGGCAAATCAAAATTGATACTCTGAAGTACTGGTCGAATCTCGTTGATACGGTCATTTCCTGACATGTTGTAACGTATTTCTTCAAAAATATTTGATCTGTTTAGGATGCTAGACCTGTGGCTCTGCTAGCGTTGGAAGTTCTCTCAGTTCCCCTTCAGGTGCACCAGTGGAAAGAATTTTTTCGCAGGCTGGATTAGCCACTTCAAGGCATCGCAACAGAACCAAATTCGATTTGTTGAATTCTCAACTGTTCATTTATTGCAACCGCCACATTTAGCGTATTTGTTGTTCTGCTTCTTGGTTTATTATAATAAAAAAGCTGATGTTTCTGGATGTGTTACAGCGAGTTCCCTTCATATGGCGAGAGTAGTTGTACGGGCAATTTTTTACTTGAGGTAACTTCTTGTGAGCAGTCAAATTTTTTGCTTAGCACAGCCTCAGGCACAATGTGGGCCAGCATATTCTCGGACTGAGTTAAACGCATGTGTGAAATTGTGTGTGTCTCTAGTCTTTTATGTGTAGTTCAGTTACTCTGGTAAAGCAAAATTTTATAGGAGGGACAAGTTTTTCTTGTATACGTAGCATTTTCGTTTGCCGAAAGAGTCGTAAAATGAGTGCGAGTATTTACTACAAGATTTCGAAATGATAGGTGGCTTTGGCTATGAAACTGAGAAATATGAAAAGAGGGTCTTCACTAAGTAAATCATCACGTCCTTATCACTAAGCAGCATTGAAGAACCTTATGTTAGTTAAGCAGCATGTTAGAATCAACACTAGAACTAAACTAACAGTTTGATTTTAACTAACAGTTAGTTTTGAGACTAACTATGTTAGTGTAGGCTAACACTAACCTAACACTAACACTAACATTCAAACTAACCTAACACTAACACTAACACTTGAGACTAACCCTAACTAGGGTTGTAGAATTCTCCGAAGAAATAAAAAACGGAGAATTCTTCGAAGAATTCTCCGGAGAATTCTCTAGAAATCTCCAAAATGGGAGAATTATTAATTTTTATAGAGCTTAGCATTTCAAACCATTTTATTTGCAACACATAACAATTCAATAAATATAATCCGCGAAGAAGTCAATTTCCTGTTCGAGGAAGTTCGGGGGATATTTCCAGTTGCAAAAGCCTACAAAAGTAAGGTTGAAGAAGAAAAATTAAGAAAACAAATCCTTGTCAACAAAATGTCCAGCTCCTCTTGTTTGTCTTTTGAAGTGCTTTCGAACCAGTGCTTGCTTGTTCCTAAATTTCCTTGAGACGAGATTTCTGCCCCTTCTGATAAATTCGCGATCTTTGACTTCAGCGAAAAGCATCGACTTGGACGAGCTGCAGGTCTCTTTGAGAGATGATCAATTTGCTTCCTAGCTTTAGAGCCTAAGTTGCAGTTCTTAATTTTTAACCTGGTTTAGCATTAAGTTTAGCATCTTAGACGAAAAACAACCTCCAAAGGCTTCTCCATTTTAGCTGCATCTGACTTTTAACGCTTGTTGCAGAATTTGGAGTAGCCCGCGATGACAGCATTTCATTCTCATTTGTTTCTTGCTGCAGCTCAAATATGTCCATCGCTTTTTTCGACATCTGAGAAGATGATTAACAATAATTACAGGACGCAACAATTTATGGAGAAAGCAAAATAAAAGACCGCAATAGCGCAAAACACGTCGTAAGTAAATGAGTAGATTGATTTTCCAGCAGCGAGAGTCTCACCCGAAAACTTTTCGCTGCAGTTTAAAATTTTTATTTCTCCGATTTTTCTTTGACGGAGAAATAGGTCGGAGAATTCTAGAGAATTCTCGGAGAATTCTCCGGAGAATTCTCCGAAGAATTCTTCATTATCCAACCTAACCCTAACACTAAAACTAACCCGCCATTTTAAACTAACCTTACACTAACACTAACATGTTAGTGTTAGTGTAAGGTTAAGTGTTAGCCTAACGTTAGGTTAGTGTTAGGCGTTAGTGTTAGTTATGAAAACACTGGGTGCAGGTGTGAGATGCAGGGTCGATTTCTGAAATTTTCTCGCACCTGCATTCTGAGACCCTTATTACTGCCCGCTATGTACTTCATGCTTTTTTTTCGATTTTCGTGAAAAAGAAAAAAGAAAATCCATATAAGCACATCCATTATTAGTATAAACGAACATACAAGAAGTCCACCTTTTGCAAAAATATACTATGTGCAACCAATCACAATAAAAAGAGCCCTTATTAAGCGATCTATATTCCCAAATTTTCTCATAACAACAAAAGCATTCAGGATTCAAAACTGATCTATAATAGTGTAGTTGGCTAGATTTTGCAAATACTGAAAGATTTCCATAGGGTTGTAATTCTCAGCCAGCTCTTCCTTTGTTGTTCGATTCGCTTGTCGGCGTTTTTTTACACGAAATGTAAAAAAATTACCGTCGAACAGGGCTAAGTCACTGTCACTTCCATTCTTCTTTTTGCGCTGGCTTAGACTGAACTGAAATGGAATCGGAGGATCGACAACATCTTTTTCTTTTTTGGACGCCCCACTTTGACTTTCTGATACTCTTCTGGCTCCGCTTTCTTTTCTTCATCCACTTCAGGGTCGATTAGATCACTTTCATTGCTCCATTCACTCCAGAATTCGTCTAAGCTGGCTTCATCTTCACTGCTGTAGGCGACTCTTGGAAATATGACTCGACTCATGATTATGTAGCGACTAAAAGTTAAGTAAAACACAAGTGAATTCAATAAACGATTGAAATACAGCCGCCCAGCTCCAAATAGAGGAAGGTAAGAAAATGCACAATCAATTTTTTTCTTAACAGATTTTTCTCACTTAATTTGATTTAGAAACATTTTTTCAAAACTAATCGTGCCAGAACAATTTTGTTCTCATTTGAATTCGTTTCCTAATGAATTTGTTTCCTAATCGATTATTTCCATAATAATTTGTATCCTTTTCGGGGTGAGCCTTTTTTTCGCTGCAAAAAGACTCTTCATGCTGCAAAAAGACTTTTTGGCGCTACTTGGATATACCTCCCCCCCCCAAATCAACTTTTTTTGTTTCCAAACACCCTATATCGACCTAAAATGTCCTCAGGGGTTCAGAAAAGGCATTATTTTTGAGTGCTGGTTGAAAATTGAGTTTTGGGACCACCCAAATTACCAATTTGACCATTTTCGAAGGGATTTAGGTCTGTATTTGGGTGGAAATGGACCAAAATGGGTCCTATTTTGAACAAAAGGAAGATGTTGAACATGGTTTTGAATACTGGGGCCTACCGCATAAATAAACCCTGGTATGCATGCTTTTTCATGCATCCAGAGTCACTTTCGAGTGATTTGCGTCTGAGGTATGTGGGTGTGCGCATCTCAACCCAAGCCCCCCCCCACTCGGGCATCACATTTTTCCTTGACTTTTACTGATAGAACCGGGTGGTTTCGATCCACCGACCTCTGGGTTATGGGCGCAGCACGCTCCCACTGCGCTTGGCTTTTACTAATACGTCCACAGTGAATCCGTGCACCCGCCAACTCGTCCACAGTCAATGCATCCACGGTCAATTCGTGCATTCGCGGCGCACCGAATTGATCCACATCTAATTGATCCACACCGAATTGATCCACATCGAATTGATCCACACACGAATTGATCCACACCGAATTGATCCACACCGAATTGATCCAAAAAATTTGTCCCGACACGAAATGCTTTTAAATTTTTGTCTTGAAAATTTACTCGTTAATTCAAACATTCTTCAGTGAAACGCCGGATCTCCCATGCACCAACTTAACCAAGTGGTCGTCCACTTGGATGGAATTTTTTTTTACGTTTTTCATGTTCCAAAACTTGTTTTCTGGACAGATTCGGGCATGCTGAAGATTGTTTTGACATTGGTAAAATGCCGTTTTCTTAAATATTTTTAGAGTATTGGGCAATAATTGATTTTGGTGAAATCAATTATTGCCTAAAACTCAAAAAAATACTTGAGAAAACGGCATTTTACCACTGTCAAACCATCTTCAGCATGCCCGAATCTGTCCAGAAAACAAGTTTTGGAACATGAAAACGTAAAAAAAAATTCCATCCAAGTGGACGACCACTTGGTTAAGTTGGTGCATGGGAGATTTGGCGTTTCACTGAAGAATGTTTGAATTAACGAGTAAATTTTCAAGACAAAATTTAAAAGCATTTCGTGTCGGGACAAATTTTTGTGGATCAATTCATGTGCGGATCAATTCGATGTGGATCAATTCGGTGTGGATCAATTCGCTTAACGCCGCATTCGCCAATTCGTTCACAGTCAATGCATCCACGGTCAATTCGTGCACTCGTCAATTCGTTCACACGTCAATTCGTCTACAGGTCAATCAATCACACTTTCGAAACCTAGGTAGTCGCTTATTTTCCCAGTGGGGTCCGGCTGGACAACTTCATTACTGCCTGAAAATTTCGCGACAAAAAACCGACTTTTCATATACACTAACGTACTCAGGGCACTTTTCTAGGCATGATATAATCATATGTATGCTCAATCTGAATGATTCCCTTAATTTCAAGGTCGACTACTTCAAAGTGGATACTCTTTTTTTTCATAAATAACCCAGGCTATTGAGATTCCAGTTAGTCAAAACAGAATTTCGGTCTCAACAAACTGTTTTCAGCACACAATTTTGTGTTGAATAGCATGGTTTATTCGTTCCTAAGAAATAATAAGAATTTTGTGGACAAATTGACCGCAAAATATGTATAATAATTGATATTTCTAGTGAAAAGCTGCAAAGAAGGCATATGAAGCAAAACAATATTTGCAGCAAAAAAAGTCTTTTGCAGCACGAAGAGTCTTTTTGCAGCAAAAAAAACGTATTTTTGCAGCAAAAAGAAGTCTTTTTGCAGCAGACAAAATTAGCGGCAGAAAAAAGTCTTTTGGAGCAAAATAAAGTTTTTTTGTAGCAAAAAAGTCTTTTTGGCGCAAAAAAAAGTATTTTTGCAGCAAAAAAAATTAGCAGCAAAAAAAGTCCTTTGGGAGCAAAAAGAAGTCTTTTTGCAGAAAGGAAAAGCTTTGCCCTTTAAAAGGTAGGCAGAAAACGTTCGTCTGAAAGCTTTTGTCTGCTACAAAAAGACTTATATGATAGTAGCGTCTAAATTTTTTATCAATATTTACCCATAAGCAAAACATGTGGCGAAACCCCGCTGGAAAATGGTGCGCACCAAAGGTTGGGCTGTGAACCTGAAAATATGGAACTATATGCCTTTAACAAAAGAAAATTTAGCAAATGTGCCTTTAGCAAAAAAAATTTTAGCAAAAAGTTTTTCAGCAAATGTGCCTTTTAGCAAATATTTCTTTAAATTTTTCGGTACAGCCAGAATTTTTTTGAATCTGAAGTCTGCTTAGCGAAAAACGAGTTTCGCGTCAAACTTTTTTTATGAAAATATGTTGATACTTTTTTTATCGATTTATTCAAAATTCTAAGGAATGTTTTTTTTATATGTGTGAATATATAATTTGGTAGCTCGAGGCTTGCTTTTTCTTATGCCACAAAAATAGGCATTAATAAGCACTCTGGGTTGAATTATCAGAATTTATATGAAGCACCTACAATTGTGGGCACTTCTTTAGTCCATCACACCCCCCATATTCGGGCTAGGGGAAGATTGCCAAAAACGAAAATTACCAAAACAAAAATTGCCATGACAAATAAAAGCTTAGTGAATACGAACATATACCACTCAGTTTCACATAACGTACCCTTCATTTATCCATTCGTTTGGTTTTGGCTAAAGGAAAATGACTAAAGTGACGATGCAATGTAGTGACACACCAGTATAGTCATACTCCAAGGCCGGTCCCAAGGGGTGTCGCTATACCGAGGTTTGACTGCATACGCTTTTCACACGTAACACTTTTTCAATTCGTTTGTTGCACTACAAGCAAATGTCGTTTTGGCAATTTTCGGTTTGGCAATTTTCGTTTTCGGCAATTTTCGTTTTGGGAAATCCTACGTTTGGCAATTTTCGTTTTTGGCAATCTTCCCCTAGTCCATATTCGGATTTTTTAAAAAGTTACCTAAAATCAGACCCGAACTCATTTTTTCTGCATAACAACGTACGAGGAGCACTTCTTAACACTTTTTAGATAAAAAAAGTTGAATTTCATCAAAAAAAAATTGCCACCCACCCCGAGGGGGTAGATGGTCTTTTTTAGGTTTTTTTGACCAGACCAAGCCAAGCAACCAAGCCCCAACCAAGCAACCAAGCCCCCTGCGCTCCCTTCGGGGGCGCAGGGGGCTTGGTTGGGGGGCAGGGGCTACTGGGATCAGGAAAGGTTTGACCAGCATATGTTAAGAAGGACTCAAACATGAATCTGAAATACGGTTGAGTCCATCCTAGCATACGCTGGCCAACTCTTGCCTAGACCGAAACCTGAGCCTAAAAAATTACAAAGAAACAAAAGGGGGGACCAAGCTTGAAAATCGATACCCATTGAGGAATAGTGCCAATTTTAGCATTCTCATACTCATAACTTGTTTCTTCTTTCCATAGAAAGTTAGGGCAGGACCAATGTAATATTTTTGCTTTTTAAATATATTCGGTATGGTTGCGGAAAAAAGTTGTAGCACTTTGTGGCTGAGTACTGATTTTTTGTGAAGGCTACATCTTTAAAATGCTGGTTTCACCCACTCAAACAAGCTTTTTGGAATAACTAAAAACACCATCGTGCTCAGCATGAAATACTAAGTCCAAAGAGTCAAATCTCACGAATGGGAATCGTAGTGTTAAGAGTGGTCAGAACTGCTTTTCTGGATGATTACTAAATAGTACTCAGGCCAAATAAGTAAGAGCCAGAGGCGGAGCGATTTTCCGCGATTTTCCAATGACTGGAAGGCGTTGTTCAACATAGACTCAAATCCGAAAAGTATTGCGATAAAAGAGGGATTTGTGTCGATATAATATACATTATTTTAGTGCATTTTTTAAATTGCTTTCATGTTTAAAAGAAAGAGTTTTGAAGCTGACTTTATTACTTCGATAAACATAAACGTACATTTAAAACTGAAATTATTTTATAGATCGCTAAACTTCTCCCAGTTGTACCTTTTTAAACAAAAACGCATGAATTTTGGATTTCACTTTTTTTACTCTTCAAATACAAAATTTTGTAAATTTAAAAACATTGCTCCATCTAAAAGTGAAGAGCAGGGGCGTTGATTTCTAATAAACAAACATAATTTATGCAAACAGTGACATGCCAAACAAAACTTATGAAACAAAAACACAAGATGCCAACATAAAATGGCTTTTGTCATAAATAGCAGGAAATATAAATTCTGACGTTGCGGAATTATACAGAAATCACAAAAGCGAGGAAAAAAATCTGGCAAGAGCAGACCGTCTCACAATTTTTATTGAAAGCTTCCAGTCAAAGATGCTAACAAATAGTGGACACTACCCGCAATATCATATACACAGCTGAGTATCGCTTTGCATATTTACGTTATACTCAAACACAAAAATATTCCAATAATTATGAAAACATGAAAACACGCACCTTAAATGCTCTAAATTTAAACAGGAGTTCGGCCTCTAATAGGCCGAACTCCTTCGGCCTATTAGAGGCCGAACTCCTTCCCGTCCAAAATAGTGTTCTTGAGTGAAGAATCTTGACCTTGTGTTTTTGATCTAATTTTGGCTGTCCACTCTTAGGCGAATTACCACCCTATTTGTAGCCAGTGAGATAATCTATAAAATGATTGGTAACTTGCCTGAGAGCAGTGTTCAAAATTTAGGTCAAAACACAATGTCATAAACATTTTTAAATTTAGGGGAGATTAGCCTGTAACTAGTTTACACAGGGATGAAAATGAAATTTTTTAGAATTTGTGATTGCGAAAATAACTATTTTTTTGAAAATACTATTTCCATCCTTGGGTTAAATCTTCTCTTTGTCTGTTTTTCCAGCCTTTTCGATTTTTAAATAAAATCGGGATTTCGGAAGAAAACTACATAAACTTTAAAAAAAACCTTCCGAAAAATCTTTCAAATGAATTTTTCGAAATTCGGAGACTGTAACCCTCTTAAATGCTCAATGTCAAGCCTACGTCTTCTATACGATCCGAACGATCCAACACACCCTACAGCCTTCGGCTGGTCTCCGCTAATTTTCTCCATATAGCCACTTCAAAGATCGAACAGCAAAAGTAAGGATAAGAAATTGGCAAAACACCGGAAAACGGCGTTTTACTTAAAAGTTTAAAGGGCTGGAATAACTATCAAAAAGACGGGAGAGTGATCCATCTGTTTGAATATCAATACTTCACCAAATACAAAATATTTTTATTTTTATTTTCGTCCATATCTCGCAGAAATTTCTTGTTCCTCTCCAATCTTTTCGAGAAATTTCTCATAAGTAGCTAAAAGTTGATTGTTAAACTTGATTTATGACTGAGAATTTTTACCCTTGCATTTGCTAGCCGCATTGATAATATCACAAGCCTCCTTTATGGACGCTCTGGCATGGGTTTCGTAGTCATAGTCGACCATGTTGGTCTCTTCCAACCGATTGGCAATAGTATCTATAGATTTTTGCAGTTTCTCCTGGAATTGAGAATGCGTAATTACAGAAACTTAAAATTGTTGCTGTTATAGTCATTGATATCGAAAAGTCGATTGACAAAGTCATTGATCACTAAATGTCAATACTGGCGGTCACTTTTAGTTTACTTTTGTGGTATATACCGTATGACCCAAGATTTTGGCACGCTTTGTTTTGCCTGTAACTTTTTATATTTTCGTTATTTTTTAACGGGCGACGGTGAATTCATCCAAGGTGAATTCATCCAAAGGTGAATTCATCCAAAGGTGAATTCATCCAAAGGTGAATTCATCCAAGGTGAATTCATCCAAAGGTGAATTCATCCAAAGGTGAATTTATCCAATTTTTTTTGTCTTGACACGTTTTCTTTAAATATTTTTTGTTCCGCTTATTCTATTGACATTACAACCAACCAATTTATACAATTCTAACAATTTTAATTTATACAACTCTAACAATTTTTCATAAGAGTGCAGGTACGGTAGCTATGGTCCAACCACCATGATAGACCAAAAGCCACAAAAATACACCCGAACCACCAAGATGGACCGGGAAGCACCAAAATGAACCCTAAAACACCAAGATGAACTCTGAAACACTATGAATCAACACTCAAACCACCTCAATGGACCCCGAACTATGTGGTTACAATCGAATCACTAGGATTAACCATGAGGCACCAGAATAAAACCCAAATCACGTACATCTACCCGAACCACCAAAATGGCCATTGAAACCATGTGGATAACTTGAACGGTCAGGATGGACGACGGAGCACCAGAATGGACCCTACACCACGTGGTACGCCCGATCCATCCGTATTTGGCCTAAACAGTCAACACCTAACGAAAAGCGGCAACGCAGCTGCGGCACTAACAGGGAGTATCCAGGAGGAGCAGGAAGTGGTACCAGGTGTGAATATACATTTCACCAGGTAGTGTCACCCAGGTCATCATGCCCAACAGGTGGTTATTCAGGTAGTGGCGCTCAGATGGAGTGTCTCAAGTATGGGTACATAAGAGGTAGTACTAAAGAGGTAGTAACTAGAAGCGCGTGACCAATAGCAGGCACGTATTCAGGGGGGGGGCGGTCTAACCGGGCTAAGGCACATGTGGCACCCAAAAGTTCTAGCACCGGCCTTTGGCCGGGGCGCCTTTTCTAGTAAATAAATTAAAGTGTTGTATAGTGTGATTTATATCACTTGTTGTCTCGCAATGATCTGTTATTATTGTAGTATATAAGGTCTGAACGGTTGTGTTCAGGATCAGTTTGTGTCCGAATAAAGCTATTAAGAAGTCGTGTGCTCTCGTCTCTCTCTAGCTAGTCCCGAGGATACAACATTGGCGTACTCGCAATGGATGTGGATCAGTTTCAACAATTATGGCGGTGCAGCAGCAACAGCAAGCAGCGATGGCTCAGCAGCAAACAGCTATGGCTCAAATGATGGCTCTTTTCCAGCAACAGCAGCAGAATGGTGGTGGTGGTGGCGACAATGCTCAGCAAGTGCCTGCCGTGGTCTCAACTCTGCCTCAGTTGCCTGATACGGAAGTCTTCTCAGCAGATGACAGTGATCCAGCCAAGTTCGAAATTGGATGGCCCGTTTCAAGTTCTCTCTCGACTGTACAGCTCCGAATATGGTTGATGCATGCAAGGTGAAGCTCCTGATGACGAAGTTCTCTGCCGAAGCCTTTGCTGAATACAGAAAGAGTGTGCTGCCCAGAGATGTGGTCGACTTCAGCCTGGAAGAAACGGTTAGTGGTCTTTCCAAAGTTTTTGCACATTCTCGCTCCTTGGTGGTGGATCGCTATGAGTGCCTGCGCCTGGTCAAAGATGATGGTGAAGAATTCCGGCATTTCGTCAACCGTCTCAAAGGTCAGCTCCGCTTGTTCAAGTTCAGTGCTTTGAAAGAAGAAGAGTTCAATTGCCTGCTCCTGCTCTTAGGTCTTAAGTCAAATAGTGATGCAGTGCTCAGAACCAGAATTCTCCAGCGTCTCAATGAAAAAGGCGACCAAGTCAAGTTCGATGAAATTGTTGAAGAAGCTGCCAGCTATCTCTCGACAATTGCCGAAGCGAAGCATCTGGAAAGAAAGGAAGCGCCATCCTACTTCGGAGTCAATCAGGTGGGTCAGAAGAAAGCGCTCCCAAGTCAGTCCTGCTTCCGATGTGGGCTAATGCATTGGTCAGATGATTGCTATGCCAGAAGACTGAAGTGCTATCAGTGCAATGAATTGGGTCACCTCAAGAGTCAGTGCTCCAGCTTCAAGAAGTTCCGTAAGCCAGAGAAAAATGCTGAAGTCAATGTGGTGGTGGCGCCGTCCGTGATGATCAATGCTGTGGGTTCCGAGAATTAGCTCATCAAGAAGGAAGTGGAAGTCAATGGCAAGCCGGTCAAATTCGTATTGGATACGGGCGCTCAGCTGAATATCATCAATGAGGCCGTCTACAAGTCTATAGGCAGTCCGAAGGTCAAAGAAAGCACAGTGGTGGCCAAGCTCTGTGATGGTTCCCTTCTGAAGTTCCTTGGTGAAGGGGTCGCTTGCATGGCAGCAAATGGTAGGTTCAGCGATCAGTCTTTCTTCGTGGCTAAGAAATGTGCGCTCAATCTGCTGGGAATTTCTGCTCTCAAAGCGCTTGGGTTTCTCAGTGTGCCGCTGCAAAAGTCTTCAGTCAATGCAGTGGTGGCTCCGATCTGTCAAGATGATGCTAATTCCGAAGAGTCCTGGAACAATGATGGTGACGTGGTCATTGGTGCTCTAGAAGTCAGCGAGGAAGAATTTGGTTGGGAACTAGCCGCAAGCATCAGCAGCCTTCCAATCTCGTTTGATGAGCTCGTCAGTTCCGTCGAAGATGATCCAAATCTCGGTCAAGTGATGGAGTGCATCTCGAATGGGTGGTCAAAGTCTGCAAAGTCCGGAAAGTGCAGTGAATTCTACACTCGGCGTCAGCATCTCTCAGTGGTCCATGGCTGTGTGGTGCTCAACAAGCGTGTGGTCGTGCCATCTGCTAACCGTCATCAAGTGCTGGAGATGCTCCATGAAGGTCATCAAGGGGTCAGTCGGATGAAAAGGGTGGCAAAGTCTCAGTTCTTTTGGCCGAAGATGGAAGAAGATATTGAATGCTCAGTCGCCGCCTGCAGTGAGTGTGCCCAGCAAGCCGAAGCTCCAGTCAAACAGCCTGTCAAGTCGTCTTCGGTTCCAATCAAGCCGTGGCAAGAAGCGATAGATGTGGAGCTCAAGGCATTCAGTCGTCAGAAGCCAGTCGTTCCAGTGCAAGAGGCAGTTCAAGAGGAAGCCTTGGTGGATCAGCTCGAAGATGTTCCGCTTGCTCAGCTTTCTCCAGTGTCTACTGCTCATTCTCCTTTGATGGTGCAAGTGCCCGTGGTGGAACCAGCGCTTTCTCAAACAGTGCGTCGCTCATCAAGAGTCCCAAAGCAAAGAATGCTGCTGCAGCCAAGTGGAAAGAAGTGCTATAAGAAAGAGCCTCCTAATGGATAAAATATCTGTCCACCAACCCGTTGTACGGGGAAGGTGTTGTATAGTGTGATTTATATCACTTGTTGTCTCGCAATGATCTGTTATTATTGTAGTATATAAGGTCTGAACGGTTGTGTTCAGGATCAGTTTGTGTCCGAATAAAGCTATTAAGAAGTCGTGTGCTCTCGTCTCTCTCTAGCTAGTCCCGAGGATACAACATGAAGAGATCATGAAAAACACGAAAAACCGCAACAAAAAATGCAACAACACAAACACTGACGAGAAAACAGAATTTTAAACCGTACTTAAAAAGAAATCGTGTCGGGACAAAAATTGGATGAATTCACCGTTGGATGAATTCACCTTGGATGAATTCACCTAGAGCCTTTTTTAACAATCCTTTTTTTTTCATTCGAAAGCTGAAATTCCGGCAAACAAAATGATACCTGATTTTCATAACATTGTTTATTGAGCAGCAAGAAAAAACGCTCGACAAAATCACCATTTTTTAAAGAAATGTTAAACTTCACTGAACACTCACTTATGATTGCTTTGATGCACTATTCTAGTTGTCGGTGATAGACATTTATGATGCGGCTACTCATCTCTTGCGGCAGTTTCTCAAATTCTTGTTGAATTTACGCTGCAGGTCAACCAAACTTGTCGGCTAAGTGCGGTAAATTTTTAAGTTAATGAAGATCCACAGAAAGAAGTCACATGGCGTTGGGTCAGGTGAACAGGATGACCACGGAAAACTACGTCTCTGCCTATTCTGCGTCTTCAAAATCACCTTTGAGCCACAAACGCAGATTCACGGATTGATGTGGAGGAGCTCCATCCTGCATAAAGATCAGGTCTCCGAAACTTAACTGCGTGAAAAAATTCTTCTTAGAGACCCCGCCCTTACGAAGCACTCGTAACATTGCCATCAAAATAGACTGGCCCTACAATTTCTTGGCGTCTGGGTAGGACTATACTTTAGTGCGGTTGCTCAAAAACGCGTTTTAAGTATTTTTTTCGACGTAATTCAATGTGAAACGTTCAAAAAACATGTTTTTAGGTGTGGGAAAAACCAAAAACCGAAAAAAAAAATTTTTGGAAAATTTTCATTTTTTGGTCTAAAATTGGTATTTTTCGGTCTTTTTCACAGTGTTCGATTTCCGGACAAGGCAAAAATATTGTGCATATACATGTTTTTATTCTCGGATTCATTTCTAGGGTGAGCTAGTGTGCGCATCTCTAACTCTCAAGCCCCCTACGCCCCCTCCGGGGTTTTGGTTTTCCCACACCTTAAAACATGTTTTTTGAACGTTTCACATTGAATTACGTCGAAAAAAATACTTAAAACGCGTTTTTGAGCAACCGCACTAAAGTATAGTTTAGCCGGCGTCTGATAGCTATCACCGACAATTAGAATAATGCATCGAAGTTGGCGAAAGAAGTGTAGAGCAATCATAAGTGAGTATTCAGTAAAGTTTAACATTTCTATAATAATTGGTGATTTCGTCAAGCGTTTTTTTCTTGCTGCTCAATGAACAATGTTATGCAAATCAGATGTTATTTTGTTTCCCGGAATCTCAGCTTTAGAACAAAAAAAGATTGCTAAAAATAACGAAAATATAAAAATAAAAAAAGTCACAGGCAAAACAAAGTGTGCCAAAATCTTGTGTCATACGGTACTTTCTATCTACTTCAAATAGACGATTCTAGTCCATGGTGGGTGTGGCGCCATGGTGGGTGTGGCGCTTTTTCCTATGGTTCGACTATAGACTTTAGCTGTTTTATTTATATTAACTCTCCCATTACAAAAGAGTTTAATTAGTTTTTTAAATAATTCACGTTTTATAAATTTTATTTTTTGCTCCACGGCAAGTATCACAGAGCTCTGACATCACGATTTTAAAAAAGATCATTTGATTAAAGCAATTTAGCTTTATCGTATTTTAACAAAAATTTGCTGTTTTATCACGTGCTTATTGCTCTTCTGCTGCTAAAGATAGGATTTTCACACAAAATTTAAAAAAAAATAAGATTTGAAGTCCTTAAATAAGGATGAACCTTATAAATAAGAACATTTCGGAGCCTGAAGTAATACCTTATTTCTAAGCTTATTCATTGCTGTATTCAGCAGTGTGTTTGTTTTTTTAGCACGAGAATTACCGACTGTAATGTTTGACTGCCTGCAGGCTTTCAGACCTCCTGAGCACGACTATCGCAAAATCAGGCGCAAAAAAACGTTGATGCAATGCCCTTAATTATCCAATTTTTACAGCGACTCATTGAAAAATGGATTGATTTTTCTTGAGGCTGGTAAAAGTAAGGCTTATTGCTAAACTGAAGGTAAAAGTATCGCTAAACGTAAAAGCAGAGGTAAAGGTAAAGCTTATTCCTACCGCCCATTGGCGTAGCCAGGGGGGAGGGGTGGGAGGGGGGGGGCACGTGCCGCCCCCGTCAGATTTTCTGGCTACGCCCCTGCTACCCCCTTAGGCTACCAGCCCAGATCTTCAACCCGCTCAAATAAAGAAAAGACACAGTTTCACCTGTGATGTAACACTTGTGTCTGATGCAGCTCCATGCGCTCTGTCCGTGAAATTTTATTTTATGTAATTTTCATAAAGTTCAGAGAAAATTACGAAACCAAGCTATAGCCACCTGAATTTCGTCCAAAATCGCCATGGTTTTTTGTGGGCTTTTGGGGTCAAATTGTTTCGCCTTGAATTTTCTGATATTCGCTTGTTGTCTTGTGAATTTTTGTATTAATTCTGTTGCAAATTTCACGCTAAACCTTTTTGATATATTGTCAGGAAAATTTTTTATTGAAGACCCAACAGGCATAAGCCGAACAGAGTACCCTTCAAATTTCAATACCAGGAAACCAGCTGGTTCGACCTCTTCTCCTGGGATTCCTCCTTGACTTTTTTTTAAATTTCGTGCTGATTTAACGCCTATCTTGTAGCTCTTGAATTTCTTCACAATTATTAAGCAAGCCTTGAAGAGTTGAACGCAGACTGACGTGTCCTAAGCAGCTTTGAGTGGAAATCATACAGGTGAAAAATGGTGGTTTTCAGGTGGTTTCGTTTTAATGGTTCATGTGTAAGCAAATGACACGCCATAGCAAGCTCATACAAAGGTTATATTATAAGCAAAAAAGAAAATTAGGGCTGAATAAGCTCACTGCTCACCAGCCTGGAGAAAAATCCATATATTTTTCAATGAGTCGCTGTGAAAATTGGATAATTATGGGCATTTAGGGCTGTCAAACGATCGAATTTTCGCAGGTTCGATTTGACGAACATTCGAAGTTTGAAAATTTTCAAACGTTCGGTTCAATGTTTGAATTCGAAAATTTTCGAATGTTCGATTTGAAAATTTTGCTTTTTTCGAATTTGAACTTTAAAACGAGCCTACCCATTTTCGATGCCTATTTTATCATGCTTCGCATGTTTTGGTCAAATATTTTTCGTGTTTCTGAGTTTTCATTTTAAGACTTTGAAAGTATTTGGTACAAAGTTTGATATATTTCGAATCCAACGTTCGATTCGAAGTTCGAGTTTGAAATTTTCGAATTGAACGTTCGAAAAAATTTCGTACATTTCTAACAATATTTGAAATCCAACGGTCGGTTCGACAGCCATATGGGCATTGCATCAACGTTTTTTGCGCCTGATTTTGCGATAGTCGTGCTCAGGAGGTCTGAAAACGTTACAGTCGGGAATTCTCGTGTTAAAAAACTTATCAGTTATAGTTTACTGCTAATTAAGTTACTCACGTTTTTTTGTGTTTATTATCAACGTATCAGGCTTTGCCCTCGCAAACAGCCCGAATGGCTCTGTTTTAAAAACGTTAATTTTGCACGTATTTTTAAATGTCTTTAGAATCCACTTCTCTGTACACAGACAAGTAGAGCACGAAAAATTGATACATAAAGATAAATATCAAAAACGATGATCGTTTTGTATTTTTGAGAAAAACACGCAAAGTTTTCTGTGCGGTCAAAAAGGGTTATCTATTTTTTTTTAATTCCGGCCAGCTAAGTCATTAAAGCTTGGAAACAGAGAAATAAAAACATTTTAATATTATTTGGTTTGCAAAAAAGTTTGGCTCTACGGGAGTTGCCGGTGCTAAAACAAAATCAACAGGGGACCAAGCTAAATTCATAGATGAAAAAACAACAGAAGGGACCAAGCTGTTTTGGCACCGGCAAAAGAGCCAAAAGTTTTTTCTGAAGAATTTTTAAGCTTTTTGCAAACCAAATATGTATGAGCCAATAAAAAGGCAAAAAACAAGTAAAAAAACAGTCGTAAAAGCTGATTAATCATTTTGGCATTTGATATAGATTTTTTGAATTTTTGTTTACCAGTGGTTATGCTTTTGGAGTGAAGCTTTAGAGTTTCTATAATAATGGGATGAAATCGGGTCAGATCAATCACCACTCTGATCACATTATTATTTTTTCCAAAACTTACAAACAAATTTTGTTGCTCATCAATAGCTTTTCCTCAGCCTTGCTCATATTTTCCACGGCTTGTTGGTATTCCCGGTCAATCATATTTCTCTGAAATCAAAGGTAAAAATTTCAAAAACATGCAGATCTGAATAATTACATCTCTCTGCCTGACAGCCTTCTCTTCGATTTCCTCCTGCTCTTCCTCGTATTGACTGGCAGTCATGACTGCTGCTGCAGGTGCCACAAGGAAGTCATCATCAGACATTGGACTAGCTGTGGGCATCCCATTCTCATTGCCCAATTCTTTTACTCTAAATTAAATAATCTACTGTGAAGTTGTTTGTGAATTATGCCATCAACCAACCTGTCAGCATATCTCAGCGTGTTCAAACTGTTCTCCACACAACTCATTCCGGGACTTATCATTGCAATCTGCAACCATAAAAACATAAGTTCTATTCTCAGTGAGAGTGTGCACATTTTCGACCAAGGTTGTCTAGTAAAGTACCCGTTTTACAAGGAACCTTCAGGAGTGTCCTTTTTCAAAGAGTTCACTGACATATTTTTTTTACACAATCGTGTAGAGCACCCGAGAGTACTACAATGAAGTGCTGCGCCTTTTTCGAGATTACCTTAAGAATCAGGGAGACAGAGTGTTCCGAAGTTTCCCGAAAACCATGATACGGGCATAAGGTTTTTAGCTTAGTTTTTAATTGCCCTTGTTTTGCATATTTTTTGAGTGATCAGCTTGCCAAAGGGCCCAAAATTCAAAATCATAATCATTAGGGAAATTTGGCGCCAAACCAAAAAATTCGAGAAATGGTCGATTTGAGACCCTTTTAGTTCCGTTTCTCCGAAACGATTATCCCTTTTTTGTTTTCGAAAAATTTATGGCCAAAATATTCCCCACACTGGGGGCTTTCGAATGCGCTATCACTTGAGTCAAGTGACTTGACTAAAAAACTTCGAGAATTTGAAAATGAGGATCGATTTTTGTCAAAATTTCGGAAACAATTTTTCTAAGTTGTTAACTTGATTGAGATCCTGTAAACATTTTTGGGAGGCTTTTTTCAAACAAAACCTAAAGCTCGATAGAGGAGGAAATTTGCTCCATTTTAGTACTAAGGACGCATACAAAAAAATACAAATTTAGGGTGTTCTATACAAAAGTGAGATGGAAAACGCAAAAATCTTTATTTTTACTCGGAAAAATGCAACTTGTTTGCTTTAAACGGTCTCTAGTTTCCAAAATAACATCTTTACAAAAATCGGCACAATTATTCTTGTAGCTGAATGTCTGGGCTATGTATTGGTGTACGAGACGTCTTAAAAACGACGACTTTTTTTTAGATTTTTTAACGGACTGAAATTCGGTATAATTTCAGGTATCATGAGGACTCGCAACTCAAGCTACAAAAAGATTAAGCGGCTTGAGTTCAGAATCCCCCCCACGGGGACTGATCAGGTGGAGAAGATAACTTCATATTCGTGTTCTCGACCCCGATTTCATGAGAAAGCCGGCTGTTTTTTTGGTTCTGAGAAAAAAAAATTTTTCGAACCACAGGTGGGGTATCATGGGTTTTTAGTCAAAATTTGAAAAATTTAAATTGGCGCCTTTTGAATTTTAAAGGATAAAGAACTGTATAGGGAGGGAAGGGAATAAAGGGGGCCACTAATCACACAGGGCCCACTAACAAGAAGATGTTGAACATAGTTTTGAATACTGGGGCCTACCGCATAAATAAACTCTGGTATGCATGCTTTTCATGCATCCAGAGTCACTTTCGAGTGATTTGTGTCTAAGGTATGTGGGTGTGCGCATCTCAACTCCAAGCCCCAAGCCCCCTGCGCCCCCGAAGGGGGCGCAGGGGCTTGAGAGTTAGAGATGCGCGCACACACTTACCTTAGACATGATTCCGAATAGTACTCTTGACCATAAAATGCATATAGAGTCTTTTTTTTGCCACGGCCCAGTTGAAAACATGGTGAGGCAGTCGAAGAATATAGATAATCAAATTTATAATGTTCTGCCATAAAAGTGCCTCCTTTTATTCCCTTCCCCTCCCAATACAGCCCTTATTCCCTTTTAAATTCAAAAGGCGCCAATTTAAATTTTTCAAATTTTGACTAAAAACCCATGATACCCCCCTGTGGTTCGAAAAAAAATTTTTTCTCAGAACCAAAAAAACAGCCGGCTTTCTCATGAAATCGGGGTCGAGAAACACGAATATGAAGTTATCTTCTCCACCTGATCAGTCCCCGTGGGGGGGGGGGGGGGGTTGGATTCTGAACTGCAACCGATTAAGCAACAAAGTCGTCTGAAGAAGTGCTGAAGAATTTCTATTCTGATTTCGGTCCGCTGAAAGAAGTCCGAATGGTGCGAAACTCTGCCAATCTCCATGCCTTTGTTGTCTTTGATGGGCGGAAGGGGTAAGCTCTCTTGTTCCGGTGTTGGCTAACTTATCCGCCTCTTGTTTATAGTTGAGAAAAGCAATGGAAACTGTTCCTCACAAGATCGGCGATGCTGAGCTCTTCGTGCGTGATATGAATAGCTTTGAACAGCTTTTATCATTGTAAGCAGGTAAATTTTAATGTCGTAGTCAAGTACATTTTGTGACTGTGTCCATATTTGCACAGCCGCCGGCGGAGCGTCGGCGGCCGCCTCCTACCGGCGGCTAAAATTAACGAGCTTGGAGCGTTGGCGGCGGCACTTTTATTTTTGGAGGAACATGCAAGTAAGACTCTGTCTTTCAGCAATCGCGCAATAAAGTTTTCCAGCTAGGCTTTGGTGGTGAGCAGAAGTTTCCAAATGGTGATCTTCAAACGGTTGAATTATCTGGAACGTCTACTCTTCAGAAAAAATTTTTTGAAAACTCTTATGTACGGAATGTGTTATAGGAATGTTTGTTTGGATGAAGATGGTCTAAATGATTTATATCTGTAATCAATTTTTTCTTTTCACTCTTAGATTTGACCTTTTTGTGATGATTTCTTTCATTTAATACTGACTATGCAGAAAAGGTAACTTATAGCAGAATTTGAAGCTGTAGCGCTTTTGGGTTCAGTGTGACATGTGTAAGAGATGGTCTATGTGACGCAATTTTTGTTAAAAAAGATCTTTTGGTTGAAAAAATTCACTGAAAAAATCAAAAAATCCCAAAATTATCGTGTTCAGCGAGATCGATTTGCTTAAAAAGTATTCTTAGAGTTTAAGGGTCGCTGTCAAATTTCGAATTTCGCTCGAGACAAAAAATATTTGAATTTTCGAAAAATTCAATGTTTGATCGACTTTTCCGCAGAAAAGGATATTTATATCCAATAAGCGTTTTCGAAACTCTATCGAATGCTATATAGGGTTTTTTATATCACATGGACACTACCATATGTTACCTTGTCAGTAACATTCTCAGTGTGAATAAAAGAAAAATTATTTTTACTCTCACTCAAAGCCTGTGAGAGCAAATTTATTCCTCACTCACTATCAGTCACACATCCAAAAAGCGTTCTCAGCAAAAATGATTTTTTAAAAATTCTATTAGCTGTGTGAAATGAACTCACCATGCAAACTTTAGCATTCTTGCCAATAAAGCTGTCTCGAAGGATGAGTGTGAGCTTGGAGCCACGAAAGGGTACATGTTGTTCATCTCTGCCCATTGCCCGAATACACTCCTTAAGTGCTTTAGAGTTATAGTAAAATTAAAACTGTTTTAGCCAACTTTAAGTGCAGCAGTGATTTGTTGATTTCTGCGCCCTCTAAACGGGTCTGCCTGTCCGAACTGATGGTGTCTGTAAAGTGAAAATGATCAACCATAGCTCAACATGAGTTAGTTTTAAAAAATTCGGTCAATTATTTAAAGTGCCCGCTTCTGGCTTTTTTCCATAGTTTCACGGCCAAAAAAATCGGCGCCGGGCGCCGACACCGGCGCCGGTCCACCGAAAAATCGGCGCCGGCGCCGAGTTTAAATTTTTTCGGCGCCGGCCCCCTATTCAGGCTGAAATTTGTGCGGCGCCGAACTGGCGCCGGTAAAATGTAAAACCGGTAAAATGATTAAAATCACTAAACATATATGACAATGACCCAATTAATGGACATATTTTTGTCTCGTTGAACAAATTATTCTGTTGAAAAAGTAATAAAAATTCTTATAGAAAAACTTTGAATTTTTCAAATTCATATGTGAAAAAAGCAAAAATCCAATTTTAAGAAAATCCGACTGAACAAAATTTTCGGCGCCGGCGCCCTCTTCGGGACAGAAATTATGCGGCGCCCGTGCAACTGCTTTTTCTATCCGTTTTTGCTTCTTTCTGCCCGCTTTTTTGAAAATGATCAAAAATAACCCCAATTTGTGATAATTTTTATTCTGAGCCGCACCAGTATACAAAATGTTTTCAGGAATCCGAATTTATTTACAGAATTTCAAAAAAGTTCTTGACTGCTGAGATGTGACCATTTATTGCATCCAAGAGATTTGTTTGCCCAAATTCTGCAAAGTGGTTGAAACTAGATAGCCAAGAATTTTTTAAAAAATTCTGTAAATAAATGCGAATTCCTTAGGAAATTTTGTATACTAGTGCGGCTCAGGATAAAAAAAATTATCACAAATTGGGGCTATTTTTGATCATTTTCAAAAAAGCGGGGAGAAAGAAGCAAAACCGGGCAGAAAAAAGCCAGAAGCGGGCAAACAAAGATTTATCCAAAAAATTCACCTGCACCACGCTCATTTCCAGCTAAATCAATGAGGGAAAATTTGCCGAAGAGATTTTCATTGTTGCCCTCCCTACAGTCAAAAATGTATAATTAGATAAATGTTAAGCTAAACCTTTTGCGCAAAATTATTTGGAAAACAGCATGGGAACGAGAGGAATTAGAGTTGGCGGAGGTTTGGCCAGCAGTGCGTTGCTCAGACCCCTGTCTGATCAGTTTTAACACCTAAAATAATTATAAAAAGGTGTTTATGGCTTGTCCACGTATTTCGAGTTTGTGTTCGAGTTCGGATTTTTGGCTACGTGAACACCTTTGATCCGAACTCGAACTAGAAATCGTACTCAAACTCGAAGGTGTTCACGTACTTCGAGTTTGAGTTGAAGTTCGTGGTCAAGCTTGAAGGTGTTATTGTATATAAATTAGACTCCCTTCTAGTGAACCTTTCGAAAAACCAACTTTCAGTGACTTTTAGCCACTCTAGGGTGAGATTATGAGTGATGTAAGCTACATATATGAATACCTTCTAGTCCGATCTCAAACTCGAAGTACGTGAACACCTTTGAATTCAAGTTCGAGGTTGGATCTTTGGCCACGTGAACACTTTTGGTCTGAACTCGAACTTGAACACGAACTCAAAGTACGTGAAGCCATTAGGTTAGGACTTTGAAACCCGTTTTCTGTATTTTTGGACCACACTTTGTTACCTCGTATTTTGACGAATTTTTTTTTCACTCCTATCTTGTAAAGCATGTTGTTTTAAATAAGTTAAAGGAGCATGCCCGTGCGTTTCAAAAAGTTGAGGCGGGGGACCACCAATTTTTTTCGAACCATCCCATTTTTCACTCGTTTCGCGTTCGATCTGATATTTATGACCTTATCCTACTTTTAAAAGTTAGGCAGAAAACTGAAAAATGATAGATAAATGAACATGAAAAAATTTAACGAGGAAGAAAAAAAAAAGTGGTGGTCCCCGCCTTTTCTCCGTGTAACGCACGGGCATGCCTTTAATGCGTCTTTGCTATTTTAAAAGTGCCTTCCTTGGTGAAAAACGCGCTGATTTAAAAAATCTATTTTGAAATTTCTCAAAATCTGGAGTTTTTCTTAAAATTAGGTAATTCGAAATGATTTAGTTCGACAATTATAAAGTGTGATAGCTCGTTAGAACCCTGAGATTGAGATGAACCTTCTGGCATTAATAGTTTTTGCAGAAAAATTTTCAACTTCTGATAACGGAGCCTTTTAAATTAAAAAGGTGATTTTACACAAGTTCAAGGTAGACCTAAAAAAGCCTCTAAAAGAGCCGTATTGAAATAACTAATTTTTTGCAATACTCTATCAGATTCTCCTACTACTTTTACGCGAGAAAAAAATAAACTTTTCCGGAAAAGGGGGTTTCCAATATGACACTTTTCAAAAGCCCGCATTTTCCAATGATACCCCATTTTCCGAAAAAATTGTATTTTTCTTGTGTGAAAATAGTAGGAGAATCTAATAGAGCATCGCGAAAATTAGATATTTCAATCCCGCTCTTCTAGAGCCTCTTTTATGCCTACCTTGAGCTTTTGAAAAACCACTTTTTTAATTTAAAAGGCTCCATTATCAGAAGTT
Organism: Ditylenchus dipsaci; assembly: GCA_004194705.1. Taxonomy (NCBI): domain Eukaryota; kingdom Metazoa; phylum Nematoda; class Chromadorea; order Rhabditida; family Anguinidae; genus Ditylenchus; species Ditylenchus dipsaci. The sequence continues at coordinate 2,219,454 of SADC01001275.1, read as the reverse complement.
GAAAATTTTTCTGCAAAAACTATTCATACCAGAGAATTTAGCTCAATCTCACGATTCTATCGAGCTACAGTTGACTCTCGTTAAACCGACACTTCGATAAACCGACACTCTCGTTAAACAGACACCCTGAGCGCGATTTGTTGGCCGACAAGAAAAACTCAACAAAACTTACCTTCGATAAACCGATATCTCGATAGACCGACACTCTCGATAACCGACAGCCCTAAGTCAGTCCCCATAAAGAAATTTACTCTCGATGAACCGACATACCCAAAATTTTCTGTCAAGTTTGAATTACCGCCAAAAAATATTAAAAATTTTGTCGGGGTAAAAAGCACAAGGCCGTTTCGCTGGAACAGAAGAAGGCAGTCATCGAGGCCGTAGCAAAGAACAACAGTCAGACGCAATAGACCAAGCAATTCGGCATTCCAAAAGGAACTCTCATCTGCATTCTCAACGACAAGGAGGCTATTCTGCAATCAATCGATGGTGGTGGCAGCGCAAAACGATCAAAGCTGAGGACTGGCAAGCACTCAGAGATGGAAGAAGCCCGGTTGGATCCTCCTCCATTTGAAACTCAGTGGTGGACTGGACGAATTCATCTAACGAATCCGGGCCAAGATCAGGGGCCGGTGCCTAGGGGTGTCGGTTTAACGAGAGTCAACTGTATAATACTCTATAATTGTCAAACTAAACCACTTCGAATTACCTAATATTAAGAAAAACTCGAGATTTTTGAGAAATTTCAAGATAGATTTTTTAAATAAGCGCCTTTTTTCTCCAAGGAAGGCACTTTTAAAATAGCGAACACGCATTAACTTACCTAAAACAACATGCTCTACAAGAAAGGAGTGAAAAAAAAATTCTTCAAAATCCGAGGTAACAAAATTAATAAGGAACTGGTCCAAAATTACAGAAAATCAGTTTTAAATTTTAAACTCACGTCCTCTGTTTTGTGCACTCTAAAGATACATTAGATAAAAAGCGATAAAAAAAACTATATAGTAAATGCTTACTTAAACTCTTTCAGTCCAACCACCTGAACCAACTTTTTGCCATCCTCAAGCACGCGTAATTTGGCCTTTTTGCCAAGCAAATCAAAGACCTGAAAAAGAAAAATCATTGGGAGACTGCATAAACTGGGTTAAGAATTTAAATAAAGTCTGCCTAAAGCCCTCATCAGACTCCGCGAGACACGAGACACTCTCTTGCGAGACATGAAACGTGTCTCGCGAGACAAAGTCACGTAACATGTCTTGCCAAACACGGTGTTTTTGTCTCGCAAAACAGTCTCGCGAAGCAGACAAATCTGCGAGAAAAAATTATTTTTAGCCGAAAAAATTTGTTGGGATCGAAAAGAATGATAAACCGAAGACTCTCTATTTTCTTGGCGCCTTCTAAAAATGGAAATAGCTACAGTTAAGCCATTTTATTCATTGAGTTGACCTCTTATCACAAGATTAACAAATAATCCTATAATTTTGTCTAGAAAATGTTTGACTTCTCTTGTAAATTTTTGAATCCGCGCCCTTTTCATTTTTTAAATATACTTTTAGTTTTTGATTATGTGAATAGTAAAACAGATTTAAGACCAGAATTCCATGGGTGTAATCGTTTGCCAATGAAACTTTTGCCAATCAGATCTTTTTGCCATTGGTATCTTCTTGCCAATGAGATCACTTTGCCAGTAGTATGTTTTCGCTAATAGCTTCTTTTCTCAAACTAGCTATAAGGACATGGGTTAAGCAAACACTTCGTGTTTAAAGTAGTGCTAGAGGCTTCTTCGAAGCCTCGGGTTTGACAGATAACAGGTGTCTTTGTAACAGCTATTTCTGGTAACAGGTAAAAGTCGGGTAACTGGTATTTTTGGTAACAGGTATTTTTGGTAGCAGGTATTTTGGTAGCAGGTATTTCGGTAACAGATATTTTGGTAAAAGGTATTTTGGTAAAGGCACATACAATTTAAAATATGATAGGACGTTTTGTTTTTCGAATTTTAATTTTTTATTTATCAGGCCATCCAGGTGGATCCACCTGACCAGGAGGTACCTACCCCGATTTTGGGGTTTTGGTAACGAAAATCGGCTATTTGGTCTTAAATAACTTAATTCCCACAAGATTTTACATATGATAGCATGGTTTGTTTTTGATTTTGACAGAAAAAAATATTAGGTTTTCCAGGTGGATATCCACCTGACCAGGTGGTGCCCACCCAGGTTTCGAGGTTTTGGTGTAGAAAATCGGGAATTTAATCTTAACAAACCCAATTCCCCACACGATTTTACATAAGATGGGTATGTTTTTTCTAATTTAAAAGAAAATTTAATTTTTCAGGCCAGCCATGTGGATATCCACCTGGCCAAGTAGTGCCCACCGAGGTTTCGGGTTTTGGTGTGAAAAATCGTTAATTTGGTCTTAACAAACCCAATTCCCTACATTATTTCACATAAGATAGGTAGGTTTTTTTATACTTTAAGAAATATTTATTTTTCAGATCCTCCAGCTGGTCTCCAGCTGGAGACCAGCTGGTCAGGTGGTACCCACCCCAGGTTTGGGATTTCGGTGGCTGAAATCGCAATTTTGGTCTTGTCAAACCCGATTCGTGGCACAATTTTACATAGAATAGCATATTTGTTTTCATTTTTAACATTATTTTTTGAATTCGGTGCAGGACCAACTACGATTATTTCAAACTCAATTCATAGGCCAATTATGACTGAAAAATCCTGTGTTTGTACCAAAATCGGGCCTGTGCTGGATTTCGGCCATACCTCGATTTTCTAAATTTATCACCGTTTTGAAGCCCTTGAAAATTGGTGGGGGCTATCGCAGATAGCTTGCAATAAAATTGGCAAAAAAACCACGGCTTCATATATTAAAATTCGAAAGAAAGTTTTTAAAAATTTGCCAAAATTGAAGTCAAAAAAAGGCCAATTTTTGGCCTGAGTACCGAGTTTGTCTCCACAAAAAACTTTTTTTGGGCGATTTTTCTTTTTCAACATCTCATACCAAAATGACCCCTATATTATGTAGATTTAACCTACTAAAATGTGGCACACCTAGAACTGGACAAAAAGTATCTGGCAAATAATAGAACTGGACAAAAAGTCAGCTGACAATTAATTCAAATGAGAAACAATTGGTCTCGGTACGATTTGTTTCAGAAATAATTGTTCTTTGACAAAACTATTTCACAAAAAACTTTCTTGTAAATAATGGGTTGTATAGTTTTGTTTGCTCTTCCTATAATGTTACTTTGATACGTTAACCGGGTGTATTATTTTGCTCTTACAGTTGCAACGTCATGAGTCAAAGAATCGACTACAGCAGTGAGGATAAAGCTAGCTCAGACGATTATTGGAGTGATTGGAATGAAGTCGCAGACCAAGTCGATTACGATGACCAAGAGGATCAGGAGCCAGCCGAAGAGCATCAAGCAACAGTGCGAATGTGACGACCCAAAAAAGGAAAGCGGTCATTGATCCTCCAGTGCCGATCTATTTGACGCCAAGCCAGCAGCCGAAAAAGAATGGAAGTCAAAGTGAGTCGGCAGTTTTTGAAGGTTGGTCTTTTACATATTGTTCTTTCGACGGTTTGTACCCATTTCAGGGAAAGTTCAGGGCAAGGGGAATGCACACATAATGCCGATGGGACACCAATTTTCGAAGAAGGGTTAAGTGAAATAAGGTTTGTTGAGTATTTTATGCATATGAGTGATTTCTTACTTTTCTTTTAGCTGTCTTTTACAACTTATTTTCAGACATGGATTGGACGTCCTGGTGGTGCTCGCCCGATGTTTATAAATGAGCTCTGGAACTGCTTTGAATTGACAAAAGCCGGAAATTCCAAAACGACCGATTCTCTCGAGGCGTGGCACAATGCGTTGAAACTGGCTCTTGGATCTTCAGGTGGCAAAAAACCCAAGTTTTGGAAGTGGCTGCGTCAAATGAAAAAGGAGTGCAGCCTGAAAGAGGCCGAGTTAGTCCGTCTCCAGAGTACTCCGAAGAAGCTGAAAAGTGTCGACAAGCGGATCGCATTGCAGAGAAAGCGTCTGGCAGAAGGCTATAGTCCGGCAGAAATCTTCAGTTATTTAAAGAATCAAGGAAATTTAACTGTTCTAGATTAGTCAAATGTGCTGTTAAATATTTGGGCCTTGTTGAAAGTAAAGAGTAAATGAAGATTGGCTGTTTAATGTGATTTACTTGGTAGGGAAGGTGTGTTTGGGAAGGTATGTTAATGTAGGGGCGGAAAAGCAGATATGGAGTTACATATGCAGCTGTGGACGCTCCCCATCAGTGGCTCTCCACTACTCGGTTTATGGTAGTGTACGGCCAGTTAGAGATAGCCATTTATAGATGGTCTTTGTAACGGCTAGTTGTAAAAGGCCTACATCGGTGGTGTATTATGGGTAACACTTTACTTGGCCCCCCCACGGCTGACCCACTTTCGAGGTGAATTTTTGAAAACCGATTGCATATTCGTGTTTTTCGACCCGGATTTTTACGGAAAATGATCATCAGATTCTGTGAAAATGAAAAAAAATTTTTTGGGATTTGCCTTGGTCCCCCAAGGTAAAATTTTAGAAAAATTTGAAAAAAAAATATTTTTTAAATTGGCGCCTTTTGAATTTTAAAGGGATTAAGGGCTGTATTGGGAGGGGAAGGGAATAAAAGGGGGCCACTTTTATGGCAGAACAATAGAAAAGTAAATATATGTATTCTTCGACTGCCTCACCATGTTTTTCAACTGGGCTGTGGCAAAAGAGACTCTATACGCATTTTTGATCAAGAGTACTTCTCGGAATTATATCTAAGGTAAGTGAGTGCGCGCATCTCTAACTCTCAAGCCCCCTGCGCTCCCTTCGGGGGCGCAGGGGGCTTGGGGGCTTGGAGTTGAGATGCGCACACCCACATACCTTAGACACAAATCACTCGAAAGTGACTCTGGATGCATGAAAAAGCATGCATACCAGAGTTATTTATGCGGTAGGCCCCAGTATTCAAAACTATGTTCAACATCTTCTTGTTAGGGGCCTTGTGTGATTAGTGGCCCCTTTTATTCCCTTCCCCTCCCAATACAGCCCTTAATCCCTTTAAAATTCAAAAGGCGCCAATTTAAAAAATATTTTTTTTTCAAATTTTTCTAAAATTCTACCTTGGGGACCAAGGCAAATCCCAAAAAAAATTTTTTCACTTTCACAGAATCTGATGATCATTTCCCGTAAAAATCCGGTCGAGAAACACGAATATGCAATCGGTTTTCAAAAATTCACCTCGAAAGTGGGTCAGCCGTGGGAGGGCCAAGTAAAGTCTAGCCGTATTATGTCGAGTGTCCACTGTATTAGTTATTTTATTGTTCACTTTGTTCAGTGTGGAAAATATTGTTTCTAGAAACACTTAAGTACCAAATAATTATTTCTGAAACAAATCGTACCGAGACCAATTGTTTCTCATTTGAATTAATTGTCAGATGACTTTTTGTCCAGTTCTATTATTTGCCAGATACTTTTTGTCCAGTTCTAGGTGTGCCTAAAATGTGAAACCCGCCCACTTAGGCCAAAACCCAACTTTCTAAATTGAGAAAGTCAAAAATTTTCGCAAAAATCGAAAACAATTTACCAAAATTTTTTAAAAAGACCCGGAATTTTTTTTAGCATTTTTTCCATGATCTGCACGATATTCTGAGTGTCCGATGTGCAAAAAAAAAACCCCGATCGTGCCAAAAACCCCCTGGAATTCGGTTTACCAGCCAACCGGGCTTAGTTTTTCTTATAATGTAGTAGTTGGAATATTGTTATTTCTTTGTTTAGCTATTTACCTCTCATTATGTAGTCAGTGAGATGAACTACCGAATGAGTGGTAATCTGCTGGACAGGGGAATAACATTATTTGAATTTCACCAACAAAAATGCGGAAATTCATTTTTTTGCTGTTTTTTTTTGATATTCTTGCTATTTTGCAGTTCGAAAAACAAGCTTGAGACTAGAGACCGCATCGGGATAGGATACCTGGCGTGATCCCTTCCCGCCTGCCCTGATTTTAAATTTTTTAGTTGAAAATCCCGTCCCGAAATCCCGCCCGAAGGCCAGATGCGGTCTCTACTTGAGACTATCCTAACATACATTAGCCTACCTTGAAGCATAAAACTAGCCTAAAAATGTTTGTAAGGGTGCTTTCACAATGGGTATGTGATTCAGTGTGCGACCCGGCTTCCTTTTGTCTGTAATTTTTTTTCTTAATTGAGAAAAAAATTCTGATAGTACCATTTTGCAGCTAAGATTCAGTGCTTCAAAATGAGCCATTAAAAATTAACATGTGATTTCAAAATTTTGAATAAAATGCCCAGTCTGACACTGAGTCTGACACTAAGTCCGACACTCAGACCGAGTGTCAGACTGGGCCTTTTTACCGAAAATGTTGAAATCACATGTTAATTTTCAATGGCTCATTCTAAAGCCCTGAATCTCAGCTACAAAATAGTACTAATAGGATTTTTTCTCAGCCAAGAAAAAAGGTTGCAGCCAAAAGGAAGCCGTATCGCGCACTGAGTCCGAAACTCAATGTGAACGCATCTTAAGTGTGCTCAAACATTAAAAAAGCATTTTTTGTTGGCGAAATCGCTGCGTGTGAATTTTAGTTAGTCAAAGCTTTCCATAAGAATCTTTTTGGTTGCATTGGCTAAGTTACGTATGACAGGCGTTTGTCCACTTTTTGCATTCTTTTTGAATTCGCGTTTGTGGTTGTGAATTCGGTAGTGAAGTAAAGGTGCTTACAAGGAGCCTTTTTTCTGCTTATTACCGATTTCACTTTTTTAAAGCCTTATATATTTATCAGCGTACATAACACCAAAAACTAAGCACCCTATCTATACAGCATCTACAAATGACAATTCAACCACTCTAAACCACCTAAACCACCCCAGACAGGTTAAAATCACCTCATATCACTTCAAATCACTCCAAACCGCCAAATAACCGCAAATCACTCCACATATCCCCAAATCACCCTAATCATCTCAAATCACCAGAAGTAGGTATACTTCTTACATATAATATTAACAAATTAAAACCAATGCTTGCAATACCTAAACTTTCGCGCCAAGGAAGCTGTACCTAAGTGGCGTGGCAAGACTTGAGCAATAAAATTTGAGACGGATGATTTACAAACAACCTATTTAGCACTACACGATTTACGCGCCAGTATAATCACCAGAATATTTGAGTCGCAAGAGTTACGACTGTTAGATGAGAGAATGTGATAATTGTTAGCTTTTTACCATTTTTTGTGGATCATACAAAAAATATAAAAATTTTGTTGCTTTAGCGTGAAATTCGTATTAATGGTAGTGAAACCTGCATTTCTGACACCAAATTCGTGTTCAGCATAGTCGATTTGCTGATTAAACTGCTCTTTGAATTTAAAAGTCACTAACAAATTCTGAATTCCACTCAAGAAAATAAATTTTGAATCTTTTCAAAATTTGAATATTTACTGTCTCGAGCGGAATTTTGAATTTGTCAGTGACTTTAAAATTTAAAGGACCACGGGTTTTGCGCGCAGCGGTTGTCCCCGCCAATTCAAATTTTTCGCTTAATCATTGAACTTCTGTATGGATTTTTCAACTAGGTTTATAACAAAATAAGGCCTAGAATTTGATTTTAGGTGTAGTTTTGTTAGAAACCAAGGTGAAAAATCAGTACAGAAGTTCAATGTTTGGTAAAAAATTTGAATTGGCGGCGGAAAACCGCTGCGCGCAAAAATCATGGTTCTTTAAGGAGCAGTTCCACAAGCACATCGACTATGCAGAACACGAATTCGGTGTCAGCAATGCAGGTTTTACTCCCATTAGTACGAATTTCACGATAAAACAACGAAATTTTTAATTTTTTACATGATTGACAAAAAAACTGGAAAAAAGACTATATGGCCTAAAATTGGCCGTTAAAAAGTCCTAAAAACGGCCTAGATACTATCTAGTAGATAGGCCGTATATGAACATCCCTGGTATCCACGTGATTCGGGTATATTCCACCTGTTTCGGGTTTCATACACGCTATTCGGGTACTATTCATGTGGTTTGGGTACCATGGGAGTGTTTTGGTGTCATCCATGTGGTTTGGGTACCATCTTGGTGCTTCAGGTGCCATCCACGTGATTCGGGACCATCAAAGTCGTTCGGGTACTATTCCCGACTAAAAACATCTTAGTTCACTATATTTCAGCTGAAAAGTACCTAAATGTACGATAGCAGTATAAGTTTCGATAAATTATGAGAAATACAACACTTTAGACAGAGTAGGTGACCAGAATAACTAAGTAAATGAAAATGGAAACATGTGGGACGAAAGTGAAATGTTGACAAAAAATGCCTTGGTCCCCCTGTTGTTTTGTGAATCGAGGTCGGAAGTACGATGTATAGGTCGGAAGTAGGAAGTCAGAAGTAGGATGTCGAAGTGCCATTGTAAGCACCCTGACCTCACTACCGACTTCCACATCCTACTTCGACATCCCATTGTAAGCACTACTACCTACTTCGACATCCGAGTTCTATATCGAGATCTCATTGTAGGCGCTGCATAAAAGTATAATAAGGTCATAAATATCATTTGACATGAAACGAGTGAAAACAAGGACGATTTTTAAATTTTTGAAAACGTGCTGGTCCCCGCCTTAATTTGCAGTGTAACGCGGTGGTATGCCCCTTTAAAGGAACATAGCCGTCGCCAACAACGAGAATTTCAAATGTTTGAATTCGCGCGGCACAGTTCTCTTTCGTCTTTCATTGTCCTCTTTTGAGTCATTCGAAGCAAGTCAAAAGAGTACAGTGCGAGACGAAAGAGAACTGTCCCGCGCAAATTCAAACATTTGAAATTTTCGTTGTCTGCGACGGGCCGTTGCCAGTGTTGGCAATTTGAATCATTGATTCAAATTAAAACGTGATTTCGCGCTTTTTAGCGCTTTTTAAATTTTAGAGACAGTGAGCAACAGCAAATCACGATATATATTTCCGATTAAAATTCATGAGGACCTTTCTTCTTGCAGATGCACTATTTGTAGCTCATTTGTGTCCGGAAGTGTTCAAAGTCAGCTAAGAGGACATTCTTTCCACAGATCCAGTATGCGCTGAAGAAGCGAGCACAGAGAAAACAAAAGCGAAATTCTTTTGTAAACCTTAAAAAGCAAGCTGGAATTTTCAAGCAAACTACTATACAAAAACCTGGCCGATTTTCTGCGATTCCAGTAATTTGATACGTCTTCCGAAGCCACTGCATTCACCGGTTCGCCAAACAATCATCGATTTCATTGCTCAAGTTTGAGAGATTAGATCCCCCGCTTTTTGACCAAATTTTCCTTATACCTCCCCCCCCCCCCGATAATTATTTAAAGGGGGGGGGCGGTGCAAATCATAATGCGAATATTTTGAACTCTCAGGTTCAGATCCCCATGGGTGCACACCCTTCTTTATCTTCTTCAATTTACAAGTTTGTAGTCAAAATGATCCTCACACTCTTGGCTACCCGACAAAATCATCAGATCATGATTACAAAATTCCTGGAGCTGATTTACGGGCTATGACCTGCTAAATTTAAGAAAACCGTTCGTTTGGGGGTTTTTTCTGTGACTGGTTCGATTTATATTTCTTCACTTTTTTCTACAAGTCACGCGTTTCATATACCAAAATGTAGCCCAGATTCTAAGCTTTCCTTTGAGCTATCAAACAGAGAAAAAGTTAGTATAAAGTTTTATTATTTTGGAAGTGGCGTTTTTTGGAATATTAATTTACATGATCATTTACAACATTATACTTAAAATGTAGCCCTGCTTCTTGGCGTCATTTTCAACATATGGTTGTAAATGAGCATGTGAATTAAAATTGCAAAAAAAAATGTCAGTGCCAGAATAATCCCGAAAACCTGCCCCTAAATGGTACTCTTTTGTTCCTTGGTCAAACCTTCGCTAGCTATCGTTTTTCCCGAAGTGATTCTGGTGTGTTGAAATTCTATCTGGTTCTCCATGAAATTTTGAATCTAGAAAGTCACTAAACGCGTCGATAAATAAATAAAATTGGTAGAGGTTGAGGCGATCTAAAACTAAGTACGCACCATTTAGGCCGGTTTCCTTTTATTTTGATGGTCATTTGCTTGGAATCGCAAAATTAGGGCAGTTGCTAACGGTTAATCAGTGCTGGAAACGATTGCAATCGATTCCTCAATAGTTTTTGGCCCTAGAAGTCAGTAAACTTACTGAGATATAGAGTAAAGAATAGGTTATGCACCCACTGGGATTCGAACTTGAGTGTTCAAAATATTCGCATTATGATTTGCAACACCCCCTTACATATATAAAAATGTCCGGTGCCGAAATTTTCGAGGTCGGTGCCCGGTGCCGAAATTTCATAGGTTCAAATTTACAGCAATGGTCTTGTGGTTAAAACAGGATGATAGTTGTTTCTTCAAAATTAGCCTCTCAAAAATATCTTGTAATATTGGTTTCTAGATCGTAGTTGAAAGCGAAAGATGCATCACATGGACGAAAGCGATATTTACAAGATGTTTGGTGGCAACGAAAGTTTCTCTGGCATGGGTGGGGGCTCTTTTCTCGATCAAATGCTAGGTTATAATCCAATAATCTTTCGTTAAAATTCTAAAATATGCTTCATTAGGTGCCAGACGTGGTCCTCGCAAAGCTGAATCAATTGTACAGCCATTAAATCTGACTCTTGAGGAACTCTACAAAGGTAAAACGGTGAAGCTAAAGCTGACAAAGACTGTTCTCTGTGGGTCTTGCAATGGGTGCGTTCAGTTTGTCTTGATCCACCTTAATCAATTTTTTGCTTTTTAGTCTCGGTGGAAAATCGGGCGCCCTTCATGGTTGTGGGAAGTGCAGAGGCAAAGGCGAAATTCTCGTCATGCGTCGAATGGGTCCAATGGTGACGAAGAGTTATGTTCCTTGTGATGAATGTGCTGGAAAGGGTTTGTCTTTTATAAATTTAGGTTTTCTTTCAACAATTTATTTTTTTTCAGGTGAGATATTCAATGAAAAAGACAAGTGCAAGAAGTGCAGAGCCCAGAAAACTGTTCAAGAAACCTCACTCATTGAAGCTAAAATCAAGCCGGGCATCCGAGACCAGCAGCAAATAGTGTTCTACGGACAAGGTAACGAGGAGGTGGGTTCGCTTTCAGATTAAAGAGCTCTTTCTCTACTTTCATTATTTTAGCCAGACGTTGAGCCGGGCGATGTTGTCTTGGTGGTTAAAACAAAACCGCATGACATTTTCAAACGAAAGGGCGACGACCTCTTCATTCACAAGTTGACTATTCCTTTTAATTCTTCTTTGACTATTTCAGTTTGATTTTAGGAAAATTTCTTTGAACGACGCTCTTACTGGTTACTCGACTGTGATTCAGCACTTGGATGGTAGTCTGTTGCTTGTTTCTTCAATTCCAGGAGAAGTCATTCGTCCGGGTTTGTTTTTTGTTTTTTAATTTGAAATGTTCCAGCGAAGCACCGCTTGATACCTTGAAAAATTAGATTGTTTCCAGATTCGGTGCGCGGACTCATTGAAAGGGCATGCCTAAACCAGATTCAAATGAGCGAGGCAATTTGTACATGATCTTTGATGTCGAATTTCCGCTAAGCCACTTCTTGTCAGGGTCGCAGTACAAGGTAACTTGTAACTTTTCTGTAGTTTCTGAAATCTGATATTTCGTATTCTCAGAAGTTGGAAGCTATTCTGCCTCCTCGCCCAATGGTCAAGATTCCGGTAGGAATGGATGCCTGTGAAGTTTCTTTGGAGGAATTCGATCGCCATCGCTACGAAGGTGGTGGTTCCGGTCGTGAAGCATATCATGAAGATGAAGACAGTGACAGTGAAGAAACAGCTGGATACATGCCTCATGGAGTTCAGTGCGCTCAGCAGTAGGAATAACGATAATATTTCGGTGAAAGAATATCGTTGCCCAGCTCAGACAACCGTTAATTGAATTTTCGTTGAAAATAAAGAACTTGTTTTGACTTCCCTGCGCCCTTTTCTGTTTTGTCTTTTTAATTTTATCTGGTCAAAATCCAAGATTTATGACCGTGGTTTGCTGTTTCAAACGCACTAGAAAATCTAAATTCTTATTACTTGAAATTTGAATTTCTCTTCTTGTTTAGGTAAAACCCAATTCTTAGATAAGGCGGGAAGATTTTTTTTATAAGTGAATTCTTAAGTAGCTCGCTGAAAAAATCGTGATGGTAGATTGTTATCGACTTAAAAATCAGTTTCTCTCTGCGTGACAATGGCAAACTTAGACTGTGCATTTAGGTGTGTATAAAAATGTAAAATCGGGTTTTTTTTTTAAATTTCGTGGCTAATTATTCAGCCAGTAAATGCTCTGATAATTTTGCTATACATTAAAGTCATGTTTTAGAGGTGTTAGCTACACAGATAAATATTTCTCTGTGGAACATCACGTACTCCGTCTAGGTTACCACAAAACTCATACTGGGTTCCCACTAAAATCAAAATTTTCACAAGATTGTCATTAGATTCCCAATGGGGACCGCAAAAACACACTGGGCTATCTGTAGTGATTAAGTGAGAACCAGTGTTGTAAGTGGCACCGGTGCGGCACCGGCAGCTCACCGCACGGGTACCGTGGCTGGTGCCGGTGGCTAAATTTTTGGAGTCGGTGTCGTGAGCCGGTGCCTCAATTCTAACATTTACAACACTGGTGAAAACTCTTAATACACACTGGATGTCCAGTGGGAATTTTGACTTTGTGATGTGTCCCAATTTGTGGATTTGTGCGAATTTGTGGTAACCTGCTGGGATTTAGCTGTTGTTAAATGGATAATCTTGTGATAACAGGTGATTTAAATTTAGTGGAAGTCCACAAAGAGCCAGTGGCATGCCACCAAATTATCAGTGGTATTCCAGAAAGTCATTTAATCCAGTGTTAATCCAGTGTATAAATACTGGATTAAAATAGAATCCAGTGGCGGTCCAATGGATTACCACTGTATCAAACAGCTTTGTGGTAGCCCACTGGCACTAAGTGGTTTTCCAATGGTACTTTGCGGCGTACAACTGGATCAAATTGACAAAGTGTGTTTTTACGTCGAGATGCGAATATTTCGAACTCTCAATATCGCGAATATTTCGATTCCCATTCCCAAATCGACAGAAAATAAGATAGATTTTCGGGCCGATTTCGGAACCGATTTTAGAACGATAATCGGACCGATTTTGGGACAACTGTTCCATTTTGAACCGATTTTAAATTTGAGTTTCTAGTGGGAATCGAACTTTCGAGCCTCAACTTATTGCTAGAAGCTTTAGCCACTCGGCTATTGGTGCATAATCAAGTCTTCAAGCATTTTGAGGCTATACCGTATTTCCTCTAATTAGAGCCCTTGCTCCATTAAGCGACCATGTTCTAATAAGTGCCTAGGGTTGTCGAGTACTCGAAATTTTCGAGTACTCGACTCGACTCGATATTCGAAACTCGAAATTTTCGAGTACTCGACTCGATACTCGAAACTCGAAAAATTTCGAATAATACTCGAAATTACTCGATTTCGAGTACTCGACTAGACATTGTCTAGTAGACAACCCTATAAGTGCCCATGCTGAAGGAAGGTAGAAATATAAGCGCCCATGCTCTAATAAGCGCCCATGCTTCAATAAGCTCCCGTCCTAGGTAAACTCCCAACTTGCGGTAATCCCAACTTGCGACACCCAACTTGCGGTAATCCCAACTTGCGACACCCAACTTGCGGTAATCCCAACTTGCGACACCCGACTTGCGGTAATCCCAACTTGCGACACCCGACTTGCGGTAATCCCAACTAACTTATTGCTTCAAAATCATTTATAGCGCTCAAAACAATCGTTAGCGCTCAAAACAATGTCGTCTGATTAAAATTTTTATTTCTAATTTGTTTTCAGATGTCTTCAATTGTTTTCACTTACAATCAGCGCATTGGGTGCAAGAGCCTGGCAGTAACGAAATATAAAGCTGATCCTGAAACTAAGTGCTATACGTGGTCGGTTCAACACAGATATAAACGGACAGATGGAACAAGGGTCGATCACTACCAATGCACAGGATGCCGAGCAATGCGTGATATATGGAAGAAAGCTAATGTGCCTCGCGACAATTTTCCACTACCAATTATCAGAGCCAATGGAACAAAAGGTGTGTGGATAGATAAGGGGCCGAGTCATGAACATTTCTGTCAGCCTAAGAATCAAAGCGAAGTGAATATTTATTTTGTATTAGATTCATACTTTTTGCGTGAGTTCAGGTTGGTGGACTTAAGCATAGACGAAGTATGCAAGCGCAATTGGCAACTGGAACGCAAGAAAACACCGCTTCAGCCATCGTTCGCACTGAAAAAAGAATATTGACTGAATTTGCTGGAAAAAGCCAAGGTTTTCTTTCAATTGGTTGAATGGTTTTCAATGAGTCTTTTTAGAATTTCGTAATGAAGCTCGCCAAGTCAGCGTTGCTAACCGTCCTGCATTGTCAAAAGCCTTCTCACGCGCCCGAAGCAAGCAATATCCTCTGGTGGCCAATTTCGCAGCTGTCATGGATGATGACAACTTTCTCCTTCGGTGCACTGAGCGTGGGTCCATTCCAAGACATGTCAGCTTCGGTGAGCAACTTCTTTTCTTTGGAGGTAAGCTTATTTTTATCCTACATAGACAATGCCGATTTATTTTTAGATAGCGAAATGCTCATATTTTTTCTCCAAGGCAGAAAGTCTATTTCAAGACCACTGAGATGATTGTATGCGATGGTAACTACAAGTTCAAGCCTGTGGGATCTTATGAAGTCTACCGCGTGTTTGGCTACGTCAAGAAGATCCACTCGATGCCTTTGGTTGCAGCCTTCCTCAAGCAGAAAGACAAGAAAACATTCAAAAAGATGTGGAGGAAAAGTAAGTCCGTTGTTCATCCAACGTATATTGAAGTTTTTGTTTAAGTCGCTGAGGCTTTCGATGAACCAATCAAGTTGAAAACGGCGCTATTTGATCATGAATTCTCCGCACACCATACTTTCAAAAAACGTTTCCTGAGGTGGAAATCAAAATGTGTTCCTTTCACGTTAAGCAAAATCTCAACAAACAGGTTAGTCTCTTATTCCCTCTCTTCCAATTACAATGTTTTTTCAAGGTGCAAGAGAAAGGACTCGCCGTCGAATATAGGGATGACAGAAATGTTCAGGATGTGGTTCGAATGCTCGGTGCTTTACAGTTGTCTCCTCCTGAAGTCTGGCCGCACTCTCTCATCCTCATCCGCCAACGAATTCAAGATAATTTCAACCTGCTTGGAGGGACTGTAACCAAACTAAATGAACTCGTCGAATATTTTCTGTGGGTTGCTTTTTTGAACATTTTGATTTGGTTGTTATTTCTTAGGAATACTTGGATATCTTTGGGAGCATTCTTCTCTCTTTATGGATCAAAGGGCAGAGGACGACAAACGCAGCGGAATCATATCATGGAAAGCTTCGTCACCACTTCAGAACAAAGTGTCCTCTGGGAGAATGGATTGTGCGGTACAAAGAGGTATTATTTGATTGCCTGTTTGACATCAGTTTTACATACTAATTTGTGTTAGCTCCAACATGCCGAAGAAGAGAATGCTAGTGATGTCAACCATGGGCGTCAACCACCCCGAAAAGAATGCAAGGAGTCAGCTGAATTGTCGCAAAAGATCTCCAAAGCTCAACAAGAATTCGCTGTGGTATTGGACAATCAAATCAACGAGAAGGATTTTGATGAACAACTCGCAGCCTTTCTACTCCATATTGGTTACCTTATGGGATACAACAGTCGTCCAGTTCCCGCTGAAGATGAACCTGAAATAGAGCATGTCCTGCCGGCCAACGCTGCATTTGAAGAGGTGGACCAAGAAGAAGAGGACCGAAGAGCAGTGGTCGAAATGCAAATTAATGATCAGTTCTAACCCTTGTTTATTCCGCTCTACATATTTTTGTTGTTACATTGTTGAATAATATCCTGATTTTTTCAATAAAGGATGTTTATTGGCGCTGAGTGATATGCTGGGTAGTAATTACCATGGTAATTATTATGATTTTTCTCGTATATTTGTTTTTTATTCGAAATAGGAACCGTATAGAAGTCAGGGGTAGTTATGTGATTCAGCACCTTGTTCAGGTGAAAATGGTTTTAATGGGTTGTGAATTGAGGTTTTGGAATTCGCAATCTTGTGTTTGTTGGGTGTCGCAAGTTGGGATTACCGCAAGTCGGGTGTCGCAAGTTGGGATTACCGCAAGTTGGGTGTCGCAAGTTGGGATTACCGCAAGTTGGGTGTCGCAAGTTGGGATTACCGCAAGTTGGGTGTCGTTCCCGTCCTACTCCATTTTGGTCAATTTATTTTTGGCTTAACACTCTATTTGGGTTTGCTCCTTTGTTTTTGGACTTAAGGTGTTTTTCTATAATAAATATTTTTTCTATAATAAACGTTGAACAAAAAAGGTCTATTTTTGGTGCCAATTGTCGTTATAGTTTTTTCTCAGCGCTGTCAGCTCCGATAGGTTGAAATATGAGCGCCCATGCTGTGATATGCGCCCATGTTCTAATAAGCGCCCATGCTGGAGGGAGGTCCAAAAATAAGCGGCCATGGGCTCTTTTTAGAGGGAATACGGTATGCTAGATTTGGGTGTCATATCATATTCGCGTTTAGGTGTACAGAGTAACTACGAGGCTCCCTTATTGCCATCATCGCTACAACAAAGACCATGGTTCTGAAAAGCAACAACGGTATGAAGTTGGGCAAAATCAATACAAAAGCCGGTAAAACAAGCTGCATAAGAAATGATAAAACAAGTGGTACAAGAGACGGTACAAAAATTGGTACAACAATCGATAAAACAATCGGCAAAACAAGCGGTACAAAAAATCTGTTACAAAATCGGTACGAAATCGGTACAAAAATCGGTTCCGAAATCGGACCGATTTTGGAACCGATCTGTTCCAAAAACAGCACCGAAAATAGAACAGAATCGGTTCCAAAATCGGACCGATTTTTTACAAATTTTGCGCCCTGAATACGGGCTCAGGGCCCGTATTAATAAAGATTACCCTCATCTCTACCTTTTACCCTGACCTCTAACTTTTACCCTTACCTCTACCCTTACCTCTACCCTTACCTCTACCTTACCTCTACCGTTACCTCCATCTTTTACCCTTACCTCTACCTTTTACCATTACCTGTAACTTTTACCATTACCTCAACCTTTTACCCTTAGCTGTATTTCTACCCTCAACTTTTACAAATACATGCAAATACGGTTCTATCGGAGAATCCGGTCCCATTTTTGCCTTGGTCCCCCTGTTGTTTTTTAAGCCTTGGGATTGTCAAAAACCTATCCTATCGCGATCCGATTGTGACATTTTTATTGATTATTAAACACAGGACATGTACAAACTAACAGACTTTCACGAATCATAATTCTAGATTCTATGTATCATAGAAACCTGTCCAAATAACTTTTCCAGCACACTTGTTTTATCCACGACGGCATTTTGACGAAACACAGCTTCGGCAACGTATGAAGAAATAAGCCCAGATCTTGTTCCACGGAGTCGCTTAATTTTGTGTTTCACCGGCATCCAAAAGCCTTCTACTTTATTTGTATGCACTCGAATGGGATTGTTGTCTCGATCCATATCATTCCTCAAAAACAAAAACAATGTACTAGGAAAATATTTTGGATATATTACCGTGCGAAATTCCTTTTGTGGCAAATACTGATGTGCTTGTATCCAATGGGCTTCCCCATCTGCTTCCCGAGCTTCCTGTATGCTGGCCAATCATCGCTCATAATGGTAGTTCCACGCTTGATCTTTCTTCTGATAATCTTCAGCAGTGTCTTCTTCTTGCGATCAGGAACCCAAAATGCAAAAGCTCTGCCATTCACACCACGCTCGAGGCCTCCAAAGATCCATTGCTGATGTCCTGGTCGCCTTGATCCGCGGTTGTATTTTCTCTTACTAATGCAGCTTTCGTCTATCTCGATTATCTTCGAAGGACCTCCGATCGATTTAGCATTGTTACAATAGCTGAAAAAAATAAAAAATATTATGGCTTCTAGCTTAAACCCTTACTTTTGGCAAACTTCGCGAAACAAGTTGAACCAATCTACTACCGTATTTTTGTCAAGATCAAGTTCTCGGCAAGCATGTTTATTATCGAAATCACCGGCCCACATGTATGACAGAAGCAGTAATGTTGAAAGCGATAAACTGGACTTGGAAAAGAAAGAACCATCTCTAATTGACTTGGATGAGCACTGGACACCCTTTGATTTGCACTTCCACTAAAAAATCTTTTCAAAATGTCTTATAAAACGATAATTTACTTGTATCCCATCTTGCAACTCGGCACGTTTGTTGATATTCATCGCTTTTCCGCATTTGCTGCAATTCATACAGTTTTTGATCAAGTTCAGTCCAACAAATACAGATAGCACATCTTCACTTGACAGTTGGAACAGCTGACGTAGTCGAATTGTAGCAAACTGAAGCCTTTGACTGAGTTGATCACGCTCGACAAGAAACAATTGCATAACGCCGATCTAGAATTAATTCTAATTACATTCCAAAAAACAACAGGGGGGACCAAGGCAAAAAAAACAACAGGGGGGACCAAGGCAAAAATGGGACCGGATTCTCCGATAGAACCAAAATACAACTGCTTCGGCACCGAACGATTTATTCAACAACACAACAGTGCAAAGCACACCTCAACGGACAAAGTAATGATTTACGGTAGAACTCCTCATATTTGATCCCGTGTTCATTCTTTGCAATGCGCAGAGATTTTATGCGCAGACCCGCCTCGGCGGCTGATTATCATTCATCCCCTCGTCGTTTTCATCGGACACTCCTCGAAGGTGGCAAATGTTGTGTAGCAAGGCAGCGGCGACGATGAACTGAGGCGCCCGCTTTAACGCAATCCGAAGCTCTCATGCAATGAATGAAACCGACGCTCCCAGCAGCCAATCACTTGTTCGACGAGCACCCGTGTCTTGCAGAGAGAGGAATTGTCTCTGAAAACCACTGTTTACAGGAGACGTTTGCACATATCCGGTGTGAACATTGCGAAAACTAAACAAAAACAATGATAAAGTGAGAGAAAAAACACAGTCTTAAAGAAGCGAGCAAAACTCAACAAACCGCACAACAATGAAACGCACAACAATTCGTGTTCAGCGAACTAAAATTGCTCTTGAAATGCTTTACGGACAATATTTTGAAAATCGAGATAAAGGTAAAAATTTTTTAACATGCTACCACCCATGGTAAAAATATGCCTTGGTCCCCCTGTTGTTTTTTACCCTTACCTCTACCTTTACCTTCACCTCTAGCTTGCATTAATACGGGTAGAGGTAAGGGTAAAGGTAAAGGTAAAAGGTACAGGTAAAGGTAAGGTTGAAAATTATTTATTAATACGGGTAGAGGTAAGGGTAGAGGTAAGGGTAAAAGGTAGAGGTAAGGGTAAAAGGCAAGGGTAAATCGAACATTAATACGGGCCCAGGGCTGGGACCGGTTTTAAAAAAAAACAGAAGCAGAAAAACAGAAAAAAGGGTATTCTTCTCAAAAAAACAGAAGCAGAAAAACAGAAGTGAAAAAACACAGAAAACCAGAACAACAGAAGTTTATAGAAAGTCAACATTTTAGTCAAAAAAATTTATTTGAATAGTCTGTGCCTACCCTAAGACATGTTACTTCAGTCCTTATTATGAGATGCCATAATTTTTTTAAGAAGCATTTGCCAAAACTTTGAGATGCCCCTTAAAGGACCATGCTCTTTGCGCGCAGTGGCATGTGCAAAATTTGAATTGGCGGGGGACACTTCTCTTTCGTCTATCAGTGTACTCTTTCGAGTCGTTTTGAATGACTCGAAAGAGTACAGAATTAGACGAAAGAGAAGTGTCCCCCGCCAATTCAAATTTCGCACATGCCACTGCGCGCAAAAACCATGTTCCTTTAAAGGGGCATGCCCACGCTAATAAGAGGTGGGGCCGGGAATTCAAATTTTTTCCTAATCATTGAACTTCTGTACATATTTTTTAACTTGGTTTCTAACAAAACAAGGCCTAGAATTTAGTTTTAGGTATGGTTTTGTCAGAAACCAAGTTGAAAAATCCGCACACAAATTTAGTGATTAGGAAAAATTTTTGAATTTCCGGGCACCACCTCTTATTAGCGTGGGTATGCCCCTTTAAGAGCTTTTACCGCTTTTTCGCAAAATTTGCTTAATTATATTTTTATAGGACGGTCACTTCGCTGACAATTTTTTGCGATTTCACTAATCATAACGTAGAGTGCTTTTCAGTGCGTCTGCATGCGTATGTGATCTATAGCCTCCGCTACCACCATCCTCAGCCATTTTTTACAAAATTCTTTTTTCAATCAAATATGGTCGATGCGTATATATTTTTAAAAAACGTAAGATTTTTTGAACAAGCTAAATATGAAAAAATATGCGATTGATAAATAAACCTTATTCATCGTGTGATTTTTTTGGGTTTTTAAAGGATTTAAACGCCTAAAAAGATGCCCCTTCTTCACTTTTTGTGATGGGATCCCTGGCCCCTAATGACGACCAAAATCAGTCAAAATTTCGTCTGAAAGTTGGTCAAAAACAGTTTTGGAACGATTTCATGCCCATGAATGCCTATAACTTTTACCCGTGATTTTTTTTTGTTTTTCTGTTTTTCTCTCTCAAAAAAAACAGAAGCAGAAAAACAAAAAAACACAGAAAAACAGAAAAACATAAGCAGAAAAACAGAACCCGGTCCCAGCTCTGGTGCACACCCTTTTTATCTCCTTTAATTTACAAGTTTGGTTTGCATGATAATTTACAACGTTATGCTCAAAATATACCGTAAATACTCTATTAAACGGCCCCCTCTAATAAACGGCCCTTGAGGACCTATATATCAGCCTAGAAAAAGAAATTTGCAAATCTGTTTTTCGCGTTTTCTTAGTTAGCACGAGCCTACCTGATTCCACTTTTAAAATTTTGGTTGAGCACGCAAAAATCTCAAAATTGACCCAAATTCTTTCCGACTTTTTTAGGGTTGAAAAAATAAACGGCCCGGCCGTTTAATAGAGTATTTACGGTAACCCTGCTTCCTAGCGTCATTTTCAGTATATGGTTGTAAATGATCATGTGAATTAAAATTGCGAAAAAACGTCAGTGCCAAAACAATACCGAAATCCTGCCCCTACTTTGTACTTTTTTACACGGGTTTACCACAAATTTTCCACCGGTGCAGCACTACTTCCCAGTGAATAACCCCCTACTTTTCCAGTGGTTTCCCACGGATCTCTTACTAGGTTACGATGAACCTACCACTTTTGGCCAGTGGTAGCAGCACTGGAGGTCTGACGGTAACCCAGTGGGAGATTCGTGGTATTCCACAGAAAAATATTTACCTGTGATATTTCTCATCAAGCTTTTATAGTCAATCGGATTAAAAATTGACTATCGTACTTTTAGCCATAGTGTAATCCTTACCTTGGCGCCGTATATTTCGAAGAAGCTGCATGAAGCACTTAGACCTAAAAAACTATCAATCACTTATGGTCTTTAACGTAAAGGCAAGTTCACAATGAGTTTCGCCCTGAGTGTGAAATTTGGAATGTTTTTAACGCGGGAAGAGCTGTACTTTTTTTCTTGATAAAAGTTTTTTTTCTGTTGTTGCCATCTGGTAGCTAAGATTCAGGGCTTCAAAATGAACCATTGATATGCAACATCTGAAATAAAAAATCGGGGAAAAAATGCTTAGATCCGCACTCCGGACCACACCCATATGCAACAAAAAGTTAGTTTAAAAAAAGTGGCCGCGTAATTCTGACAAACCCTGTATAAGTACCTTCATTACGATTATCAGCCGAGTTTAACATTTTAAAGGGCCATTGCCACCTGTTGAATTGTCCCCCGCCAATTCAAAAAATTTTCCCTAATCATTGAACTTCTGTACGGATTTTCGGCTTGATTTCTAACAAAACAAGGCCTAGAATTGAATTTTAGGTAAAGTTTAGTTAGAAACCAAGTTTAAAAATCCGTATAGAATTTCAATGATCAGGAAAAAAAATTTGAATTGGCGGGGACAACCGTTGTCGGGGACGGCAATGGCGCTAAAAAGACAACAGAAAAAAGTTTTAGTCAAGAAAAAAAGTACAGCTCTTCCCGTGTTAAAAACACCCCAAATCTCACACTCAGGTCGACACTCATTGTGAACGTGCCTCAAAGGACCATAGTTTTTGCGCGCAGCGGTGGTCCCCCGCCAATTCAAAATTTTTTCCTTATCATTGAACTTCTGTACGGATTTTTCAACATGGTTTTTAACAAAACAAGGCATAGAATTTTATTTTAGGTATAGTTATGTTAGAAACCAAGTTGAAAAACCCGTACAGAAGTTTAATGATCAGGAAAAAATTTTGAATTGGCGAGGGACAACCGTTGCGCGCAAAAACCATGACCTTCAAGGGTGTGTCAGAATTACGCGGCCACTTTTTTTAACTAAGTTTTTATGGCATTTAGTTTTTTATAATTTTTTTTTAAATTTTTTTAAAGTTGACAACTCATTGTGTAGCTAAGAATGTCAGCTACAAAATGAATAGTCAACTTTAAAAAAAAGTTAAAAACACAATGCAACAAAAAGTTAGTTTCAAAAAAGTGGCCACGTAAGTCTGACACACCCTGTATAAATACCTTCATTACGATTATCAGCCGAGTTTAACATTTTAAAGACATCAGTTGCAGTAAGAGCATATATTCCATTGGTACAGTCCTGCTGAGCTCCTTTGCCTCCCTCAAATACTCCACCCATTGTGTGTGTTTTGCCGGACCCAGTTTGACTAAATCGAAAAAATATGCATGAAATTACAGTTAAATTTTGACGCTACTTCGATGCACCCCCCCTCAAACAGCTACTTTGATATATCCAAAAAATCAAGATGTTTTTACATGTTTTGAATACTAGGACCTACCGCATAAATAACTCTGGTATGCATGCTTTTTCATGCATCCAGAGTCACTTTCGAGTGATTTGTGTCTAAGGTATGTGGGTGTGCGCATCTCAACTCCAAGCCCCCAAGCCCCGAAGGGGCGCAGGGGGCTTGAGAGTTAGAGATGCGCGCACTCACTTACCTTAGACATGATTCTAGAAGTGCCCTTGATCGTAAAATGCTTATAGAGTCTATTTTTGCCAAAGCCCAAGTTAAAAAACATGGTAAAACAATAAAAAAATGTGCAGAAAATCGTTCGTGTTTTCACTCATCTTAACTCAAATCTGATATTTATGACCTTATGCTACTTTTAAAAAGGGGCAAAGCTTTTGCTTGCTGCAAAAAGACCTCTTTTCGCGCCAAAAAGACTTTTTTTGATGCAAAAGGACTTTTTTTTGCTCCCAAAAGACTTTTTTTGCTGCTAATTTTGTCTGCTGCAAAAAGACTTCTTTTTGCTGCAAAAATACTTTTTTTGCTGCAAAAAGACTCTTCGTGCTGCAAAAAGACTTTTTTTGCTGCTAGAATACTTTTTTTGCTGCTAAAATACTTTTTGTCTTCATCATTATGAAAAACAGTACCCACTTTAAGGTAGTCGCCACTTACCGTATTTACTGTATTAAGTCCCCATGGGGAGTTATTTTTCAACCCTTAAAAAATCAGAAAAAAATATTTCGATTTTTATATTTTCGGGTGCTCAACCAAATTTAAAAAGTGGAATCAGGTAAACTCGCGGCAACTAAGAAACGCAAAAAACAGATTTGCGAAATGTTCGCTCTAGCCTAAGATATAAGGTCCGTAGGGTGGGGACTTATTAGAGGGTGGGGAGTTATTAGAGGGTGAGGAGTTAATACAGTAAATACGGTATACACTTTGACGGGGGTTGGGGACGCGTTTTACATTGATTTGAGAAAAGTGTTCAAACATTTGCTAAGTAACTGTTTTACGCTCAGAATGATTTAAAGCTATTTTTTGACACCTTCCTAAATAAAAAATCAATTTTTTGGAAAAAAAAATTCAACCAAAATTTAAGTTTTTATTTAAGTTTCACCCTGAATTGCATAACTACCAGGTAGTCGACCTTAAAATTAAGGGAATCATTCAGATTGAGCATGTAAATAATTACATCTATGCCTATAACAGTGCTTGAATGATTTAGTGTATATGAAAAGTCGGTTTTTGTCGCGAAATTTTCAGGCAGTACTTAAGTTGTTCAACCGACCCTACCTGGAGAATAAGGGACTACCTGGGTTTCGAAAGTGTGATTAATTGATCTGTGGACGAATTGACGTGTGAACGAATTGGCGAATGCATGAATTGACTGTGGACGCATTTACTGTGGACGAATTGACCGCAAAATATGTATAATAATTGATATTTCTAGTGAAAAATGCTGCGAAGAAGGCATGTGAAGCAAAACAATATTTGCAGCAAAAAAGTATTTTAGCAGCAAAAAAGTCTTTTTGCAGCACGAAGAGTCTTTTTGCAGCAAAAAAAAGTCTTTTGGGAGCAAAAAAAGTCTTTTGGGAGCAAAAAAAGTCTTTTGGGAGCAAAAAAAGTCCTTTTGCAGCAAAAAAAAGTCTTTTTGGCGCAAAAAAAAGTCTTTTTGCAACAAAAAAATAAGCAGCAAAAAAAGTCCTTTCGGAGCAAAAAGAAGTCTTTTCGCAGCAAGGAAAAGCTTTGCTCTTTAAAAAGTAGGCAGAAAACGTTCGTCTGAAAGGTTTTGTCTGTTACAAAAAGACTTATATGATAGTAGCGTCTAAATTTTTATCAATATTTACCCATAAGCAAAACATGTGGCGAAACCCCGCTGGAAAATGGTGCGCACCAAAGGTTGGGCTGTGAACCTGAAAATATGAAACTATATGATAAAAACTGAGCAATATTCTGGATATATCACTTGTAGACCATCTCGTTTGTCGTGTTCTCGTCAAAAGTGTAGTCATAACGAAAAACTTGGTTGTCTATAATTACTTTTGGTTATTCATGGTCATAGTCACGAAAATTAGTACCTAAATATTTGGTCAAATCCACTTTAGTCTAAAAATGTTTTTTGTTGTGTGAAATGTTTTTTGGTCACTAACTTGTGGTTGGTGCACAACCATGTGGTCTTTGTTAGGTATAGTTATAACCTTAAATAATCAGTTTATTCAATTGTTTGAAAACTGTGAATTCACCTCTATTTCTTTTTTGGCAATTTCTTTTTTGTTAATTGGTCTCTTTCTGACACACTGAAATAATATTTTCTGTAAAAGATGAAGGCAAAATGTGTCTCGTGCACACTGAGTGCAACTATTTCGCCCCTCAATCCAAAGTGGCCATAAATTTTTTACTCTACCGAAAAACATGTATCTTAACCCATTTCGGCCGAATTTCCAAAAAAAATCTTTATTTTTTAATACTTTAAGCTCATAGCCAATTTTTATAATTGAAACGCGGTTAACGTTACACCATTTTTTGCAGAAAACTTATAACCTACAAAATGCGATTTTGAAATTCAGCATGTCTTTTTACTATTCCTAAGCAAAATTCAAATTTTTTTCACAAAGGCAGGAAATTTTTAGAACCCGAATTCATCATTTTTCGTATTTCTCTGAAGCGAAACTTAGATTCTTAAATATGAACTCTTGACTAACCGTACCTTATCTTGCAGCTCATTCAATGCAACTTCAAAAAAAATATCGAAATATTTGTAACTGCGATAATTGAAACTTAAAACTGCCCTTAAAAATTTTATTTTTTGTTTTTGAGCAAACTTAGAATAGCATACCGTATTTCCTCTAATTAACGCCCCCCCCCCTGGATGGAGCTACAAAAGTAAGTGCTGTTTTAAAAATTTGGATTAAAATATATAGGTTCTGTATACTGATGCCTCGATACTTGTCGCGGGCGTGCAGCTACTGAGTGCGGATTCGCTCATTTTTATTTCCTATAATAATATTAGCTTATATACTTTATCTCACTTTTAGTCCTGTTCTTCAGCCAGAAGATCACACTAACCGAAAAAATTTTAGATGGTGAAAAATGTTTTGGCCATTTAAGAGTGAGTCGCAAAGAGTCGCGCTCATGGTGTACGAGGCTTATTGCTCATTTATAAACGTTGTCGTTGTCGTTGGCGTAAAAGTGCCTTTATAAAACATTTTTTCCAACGACAACGATAACGACGACGACAACGACAACGTTTATAAATGAGCCATTGGTGTATCCAGCAAGATTGCTAACCACACAAATCCTGTTTTCCACCACAGCATCTGCCATCTTCAATGGTTTGTAGTCCACCTGGGACTGGTAATCGCGAATCATGGACAGGAACTGCCAGTTTGGATTGCCCGGATCTATGTTCTTCTGGATTTCTCGCTGCTTCTTTGCCTCGGTCTGCAAATACATTAATTGTCCGAAAAGAATGGCTTTTTTACAAACCAACCTGTTGAACCTCCTCTGTTCTCGGCTCTTCTCCATTTCCTCAATTTTGGAGACCACTTGTGACTTGGGAATTGGCGCTATCAATTCTTCGGTTGCTGGCGTCATTGCTGGCTGTTCCGCTTCTTTTTTGTTTTCAACACTGTGTTTTCTGGGACGTTGGCCAGAACTCGAGGTCGAACAGCTGAAACACAGACTTTTTTACTTTTCAAGCAAAAAATTTTTTGGTTGTAATCATAAAATTGTAAACATGAGGCGGCCTGCCCAATGCCTGTGCCGTATCAGGCTAAGCAAATTAAGGCTCTTATTGTAATTTAAAAAATTACGTGGTATGCGAGATGTGCCACAGTGCTTTTCCTAGATGTGATACCCTCCAAAACCGATGTATTATTGTTCTCCTGTCTGGTGCCCACAACCATAGTTCTTCTGGAAGTTGAACCAAAATATTTATACAGCCGATTTTACAATAGTAAATTTCTGAAACAACCTGCTTTCTGGTTTATTTCTACAGAATTCATTCCTGAAAAAGTGTCGTTGAGCTTGGAGACAGCTGGGGGCGCTGGGTTTATCAGTTTAGTGGCAGGCATTGACACCGCGAACGTGTATTTACAGCATTGGTCTTCTCTATTGCTGGAGCTGCTACTGACGGTGGAGGAGGTGCAGCTATGTTAGAGGGAAGCAGGGACTGTTGGAAAAGGGTCTGGTTATTCCTCATCAAAGCTGCCAGATCCACTTCCTTGCCCTTGGTCTCACCCTTCAAACAAAAATTAGCATGGAAATTAGCAGCAAAACAGAAAAACGCAATTTACCTTTTCAAACCATTCCACGGAAACGACCCTAAAAGTTTAAAAATTGTAAAAAAATTCAAGCTAAATGTTAGTTTATGATTGGTGCACTGCCAATTTATCATATGAATTTTGGAAAATTCACCTGGTGTCATGCCTCAATTGAGTGACCAATGCCCATGCACTCTCCCGTCCGATCGCATGATGTCTACATGCATGCCTACACTCAATCGGTCCATTGCGCTGCTCCAAAACGAATATTAAGAAAGGAAAAACACTTCCGAAAATCGAGATTTGTTTTTGGTTAAAGACCTAAAATTTTTAAGAAATTTTAGACGGTTGTGTGTGAATTGCCGCGTCAATTCTGTGAAATCCAGTACAGTATCTCGCTATAGTGAGACTTCTGAGCCAGTACCCAGCAATAATTTTAATGAGAATCGGTTACCCTTATTGCCTAATTTCAGCACTTTATTTAAAAAAAATTCAAGTGGTTTTTTCTACCTTTCTAGAATAACTTAATACTGTATTTATTCTAATAGAAGGGCCGGCCGTTTTATGTTTCAACCTTCAAAATTTTTTTTCGACTTCATGTTAAAAATGCAATTAAACATGGTTTACCCGTAGTTTGGCCTTTAAGGGCCGTTCCATCAGAGACGGCCGCTCTATTAGAATAAATACGGCATTCTATTGAGCAAAAAATGTGAACAGTGATCTGGTTCGCATGCATCATTCAGCTTCTTAGTGTTTCTTCCTGACTTTCTCTTATATTCTCTTCGAACTTGCATCAGAGAGCCGTTCATTGCAAAGCAGAACACTGTTCACACTTTTTGATCGAAAGAATATTCAGTGGTTCTGGAAAGTCAGAAAAAATTACCAAAATTTTTGACCAGCCAGCAAAACATGAAATTTTAAACGAAAAACAGCAAGTGGAGTGTCAAACAAAAGCCTAACGTTCTCTCTTTCTAATAAACAAAAATCTCGGTAAATGATCAAAAAATAAGCAAGTTATTGCCAAACAAAAACCGGGACGAATTTGGGACACCTTGCATACAAGGGGTAACAGGCGCCTATTGGCGCCTGCATCGTGTTTGAACCTATTAATAATTTTTAATAATTTTATGGTTCCAGTAGATATCTCAGAGTTAATTTGCGAAACCAATGAGGTGAGAACACGAAAATCCGCCAAAATCCAGGCTAAAATCCATCATCTTTAATTTGGATGACAACAAAAAATTTTTAGAAGCAACTTCAATTATATACGTGTTTGTGCTTGAAAAAATCCAAGATGTCGAATTTCAGGGTAACGGAAAGATATCTGACAGAAATTTGCGAAACATGGCAGAAAATCGGGCTTAAACACAAAAGAAGCGACCCATTTATTCCAAAAAACTATACAAAAATAATTTAGACTGAACCGAGAATCGACTACCGTATAACCTCTATAAATCCACGTATTTTTCTGACTGGGATTTCAGAGTTAAGGCCATTTCGATTTACAATTTCAGAATTTTTCAGGGGTTGAAAATTAATTCCCATGAGGGATGGGTAAAGGTTATACGGTATATTAATTTAAAAAAAATGGGCCTCAAAATTGGACTGCAAAAAACTGCGAAATTGGACTGCAAAAAATCTTGGAAGGCTCGGTTTTTTTTTAAATTTTCAAATTTACCGTATTTCCTCTAATAAGCGCGCCGGCGCGCTTATTATTCAAACCCCAAAAATCGGAAAATTTGGAATTCGATTTCGAGATTTTTGGGTGCTCAACTAAAATCTTAAAAGTGGAATCGGTAGAGCTCGTGGGAGTTAAGAAAACGTATCAAACAGCTTTGGAATAAAAATTCTCTGAGCTGAGATATAGGCCCTCAAAGTAGGGGGTGCGCGCTTATTAGAGCATGCGCGCTTATTAGAGGAAATACGGTAACCCCAAAATCTGTCATGACTACAACAAACTAGCAAACTTTACTCCTTGAAAATCTGAGATAACTGAAAATTCGCTGAGAAACTAGCTCTCAGCTCAGACAGCTGAGAGCTATATTTTTTCAAATCAAATACATGCAATTTTGATTTTATAAATTAATTACTGAATGCCACATATTTGGTACTGCGATTCAGTGCAATCTGTTTCAGACACACACCCGGAAAGAGTTCTAAATTTCAAATTGAATTTTGAAGAACAAAATCGTCGATTCGAAAGAAAGCAATTAACACAGGCAAATAAATGGCGGGAAGCACAAATGTGTATTGCTGTCTTTTTCAGTTATGAAATTGTAGGCAGCTATTTTTGGATGAGTGGTTGCTGCTAGTTATCAGAAAAAGAGCGAAGCTGCATGAATTTCCTTTGTCCCTCTTTTACACCGACCAAAAAGAGTTTTCTCTGCCTGTAAATGAGCAATTTTTTAAAGAAACTACGTTGTATGTTTGGATAACCAATTGGGTGTTTCTTGGTGGGACAACAGTGTATTTAGATACAGATTTTGTGTCCAACATTTATGCATGAAACATCACACAATTGATTCACCTGTCTCATTTTTGACGACAAAATTTGTTACTGAAATTTTAGTTTTAGAATGATTTATTATGTAATGTATTTTGGCAGTGTATGAAATGTACTGCCTATTTGGTAAAATTTACCACTTTTCATTATTGTTTTGGCCGCTTTTTTGTGCTTTTCGGATTTAAGCTGCAGTGAAATTGTATTTTCTCTCTTTACGATAGAAAAAGCAAACGCCGAGAACTGGGCTTATTAATGGTAGAATACAGTTTAAGTGCACAGGCAAAACTTGAATCTCATCTTAAAACTTTTTCCTTATCAGTAATCAATAAATGATATTGTTAGGATGATAAGACCATGTCGAAATGTTTTATTCGGATTATTATTTGGTTTGTTTGGTTGGTGACCTTTAATAGCAAATTTTCAGGCCAGAAATGTCTCGTCCCTACCATAACAACCACCATGGACGTCCTGATCGTACAAACTATAACAATCGCAACAATTACAATAATCCCCATCGACAACCTTACAATCAAAATATGGATTATCCAGAGTCCTCGAATGCCTACAATAACAGTAATGGCTACAATGCACACACTAATAGTTACAGAAGGCCATCGCCACCAATGCTCAATCCCCCTCCTGCTCACCGAGGACCGGCCATTCCGGCTTATGGACAGGATGATCGTAAAGTGCCAGCCAATTTCATGATGAACCAGTTCCAGGAACCAACTGTTGAAAAATACGAGTCCTCACTTGCCGCCAAAAACCAAGAAGACCAATTGAAGAAATTGCAACAACAAGTGGAGAGAATGAAGAGAAAAGTGGAGGAGAGGTCGGAGTACAGCATCAAAAGGTCAGTCTGGATAGTGGGTCGGACGACGACGATTTCTTCCCAGCTCCGGCGCCGTCAACTGTTCATAATGTGGATGAAGAATCGGCTGAAAACGCAAACGACACAGCAGTAAGCGCAAGAAGCACAAGAAACACAAGAATCGTGGAAATTCCTCATCCTCTGGGTATGTTTGTGATACTTTTTTTTGTTTAATCTGCACTGCTTGATGTGAAATACCAGAGTTCGACCCTGCCTAGCTACATGTCTATTTTCGAGAATTCTATATAGTTTATGACAGAGTTGTTAAAATATATCTCGCCCTATCTCACGAAGAAGGGAGGGTGCCCTCGTCTTTCTGTTGTTTTAGACATAGGCAAGGTTGGCCAGCATGTGTTAGGGTTGATTTAAACATGAGTCTAAGATTTGTTTAAGTCAGTCCTAAAATACGCTGGCCAACCCTTGACTTACCCTAATAAATACCTGAAAAACGACAGGGGGACCCCGGCGGAAAAAAACACTCATTAATAATGGACTATAAAATATTTATTATAATATAAAAATATATTAAAATATTTATGTTTCTTTTTAAAGACAGCCATCTACCGAAATTTACAAGTTATTTGGGTGAGTTCTGTTTACGCGACGAATTTGCTGCGGATTCGGGTTTAGTCAGCGAATCCGCCAACCCCTTAAAAATCAACATTTTTAGAGAAAAAGCGTTTTAATTTTTTTCCATCAATCCGAATCCGTTAAAATCGGAATTTTCACCTGAAAACCTTGAGATCGACCCCAAATTTTCATATTTCGTAGGGTTGACATATATTCCCACTGGAAGATTAATAGAGGTTATACGGTAACCGTGCCTATGGAATCATGTGTAATTTAAAAACTTTAAAAGTCAATTTGCAGCTAGACGTATCTTAAATTAAGAATTTAAAACCAATAACAATTATTTTAAAAATAAAATTTGCTTTTAAAGTAAATATCTTTTTGTAGTGAACTATCAGATTCCTCAGGGTCCAGCCATTCTCAAGAACGCCGAAAAACAAGAAGAAGCATAAGAGCAGTAAAAAGAAGAAGAGAAGTGACTCTCCTCGTCAACCTACAGCTGGACCCAGTACTCCAGTAGTTGGGGTAAGCGATTTCAAAGCTACAATAGCAGAAGATACTGATAGGACTTCGACTATGCCATATTATGGTGAAAACCTGGGCGCGTATCGCTGATAATCATCTCTGAAAATAAATTATACAATTTTACTGTCTTATAGATGTTCCACGTGAGTGTAAACCCCTGGAGCCTTCTGAAAGAACGTGACTATGCGTACAAAAACACTCACTTTGTCCTTGACGAGAGAGCGGATCCACAGAACCGTAATTTTGACGAAGTTTACAAGCATCACAAGGCTGCTCACAAGTGAGTTTGCTTTTAATCGCCTTTAGGAAGAGCATCCATGGGAATTTGGCTCTTATAATAATGCCTGACATGGTCGATTCACTATTAAAATTATTAGTAGTGTCTGCCCATTAAGAGTAAAAGAGCGAGATCGGGACACCATAGAGCTAAAAAAATGCCTTGTACCTATCCCACGCCCCTCTTTTTTACTTACGACTAAAGGTTCATAAAAGCTCGACGACATCAAAATTAAAGTAAAAAAGAGGGCACAAGGGACTTTTTCTAGTCTTATGGTATCTTGATCTCCCTCTTTTACGCCCCCTGGGCAACCACCGCTAGAACTTTTCATAGTAAATCAACTATGGCAAACACTATTTAAAAGCTAAATTCACAGGATGATACGTCTATGCTTCTTTATAAGCATTTTCGACCCTACCGGAGTATACCCCCCCCCCCCCAAATGAAATTTTTTTTGAAGTGTTTTTAAACACCCTATATCGACCCAAAATTGCCTCGGGAGTTCGAAAAAGACATTATTTTTGAGTTCTGGTTAATAAAAAACTGAGTTTTGGACATTTTGAAATTTCGACCATTTGCCTGTTTTGGCATGTTTTGGTCACTGGAGCTGGGCAAAAATAGTCTCTAAATGCATTTTTGTTCAAGAGTCTTGCTCGGAATTATGTCTAAGGTAAGTGCGCGCGCGCATCTCTAACCAACCAAGCCCCTGCGACCCTTCGGGGGCGCAGGGGGCTTGGTTGCTTGGGGTTGAGATGCGCACACCCACATACCTTAGACGCAAATCACTCGAAAGTGACTCTGGATGCATAAAAAATGTATGCATACCAGAGTTTATTTATGCGGTAGGCCCCAGTCAATAAAACTATGTTCAACATCTTCTTTTCACACTAAATTGGCCCTTTTTGGTCCTTTCCCACCCTAATATGGCC
Source organism: Ditylenchus dipsaci (assembly GCA_004194705.1). NCBI lineage: Eukaryota > Metazoa > Nematoda > Chromadorea > Rhabditida > Anguinidae > Ditylenchus > Ditylenchus dipsaci. The sequence goes on along the minus strand of SADC01001275.1, from coordinate 2,186,547 downwards.
CTAAATCCTTCAAAATGGTCAAAATGGGTACTTTTTGGTGGTCCAGAAACTCGATTTTTTATTGACTAGAACACAAAATAATGCCTTTTTCGAGCTTCTGAGGCAATTTTAAGTCGATATAGGGTGTTTGGAAACACTTAAAAAAAAATTTATTTGGGGGGGGTATACTCCGGTAGCGCCGCATTTTCTATATTCTAGAACTTTGTCTCATGCTCTTTCCTCCACCTTCGACTTAATCCAGCTGGAAACGCCGAAGGAATCTACCACCAGTGACAAATTCCGTTTCTTTAACCGAGACAACATGAAGCGCTGGAACATGCAGAAGGTGGAGCGTGTCTTCCGTGCAGAAGAGCCCATCGGAATGGCTAATGTGAGCAGGGTGCCGCTTTCTCTGGAGCCTCTAACTGTAGACGAGATTGTAAGTTTTTTGTTGCAGATGGAAGTTCTTGATTGCAATTCTTAATTTGCAGGCAAGGATGAAGAAGTTGGTCACTCAGGAACAATTGCGCCATATAGACTTAACCGCATATAAAAACTTAAAGGACAGTACTCAGATGTCTTTTGAGGAAGCTGACCTAGAGGCCAAACGCCAGATCCTACATGCACGATGTCATGACCAGAACACTTACAAAGATGTCAACTCCTGGATTGCATTTTCCAATATTCAGGTTAAAAATTAGTTGAACCCTTTAATTTATCCAAAACCGCATTGCAAATACCAGTCTGTTTTTTGTGAGGAATGCCGATTCTCTAGTTGAGGTTTTAAAAAAAACTTCTTTGGAAAACTGAAAACTTGGAGGATGTTGGGCAAAGTAAAAGTTGTATGCCGAACAGGAGTGTGCACGGACCGGCCCGACACCGGGTTGCACCCTACATTGCCCATGCTGAAAAATCTCGAGTTCGTGCTCAACCCTGATGCTGACAGATGAAAAACGAATGAGGAAGACAGAGACGGAGCTAGCTCTGTGGCGTTCATTAACCCCCCCATAAATCCAATAATCTTTTTTCACTTATTTGCAGGACCAACTGATGGCCAAGAAGAGCATGGTGATCCGACCAGAGAAGTGACCAACAAGCAAGCCCTTTTCGAGATAAGAAGCGAAATTCTCAAGCAAGCCGTCCATCGAGTGGGAAGAAAGGTGGAGTTGGAGCTAGAGCAGCTGAGACTAATAGAAGACTACCACGGTGCAGGCTCTTTCCAGGTCAAATCCAAATTAAATGAGGTATACCTTTCTCGGATGTGCAAAAACTTTACAATATATTTTGCAGATGGAGAACACTTTCATGAGCAGTCTGAAAATGTGGAAGTTGAACATCAAGATGAGGCAAAACGACCGTACTTCCTTCAATTTAGAATCACATGTAAGTGATTGGCTGAGTTAATGTAAGAGGTGAATGGCCAGGAAGCCAACTTTTTTAAAAAAAGTTTCAACATCATTCAGAGAGCAGTACAAGTTGTTCAAGAATTGAAGGAGGTAACTATTAGGTCGTGTCAAAAGTTCGCAGCGTTTTTTCAAAAGCCATATTTATGGCATTGCGTTTTTACAATAGATTTTTCATCAATTTTTTAAAAGTTCACTACTCATTTTGTAGCCAAGATTCTCAGCTACAAATTAGTGGTAAACTTTTGAAAAGATGATTAAAAATATTTTGTAAAAACGCAATGCCATAAATATGGCTTTTGAAAAAACGCTGCGAACTCTTGACACGACCTAATATTAGCGAACAGATTCAAATTAATAGAGGAAACTTAAAAATACGGTCTTTTGGAGACAGCGAGAATAAAAGGGTCCGAAAGATAGACAAACCTTTTTTCTTGCCGTAAAAAAAGACTTTTTTTGCCGCAATTTTTTTTCTTGCTCTAAATCGACTTTATCAGCAAAAGAAAATATGCGTAAAAAAAACTTTTTTCATGACAAAAAAATTCGGCACTAGGTCATTTCGTCCCCGGTCATTTCGTCCCCGGTCATTTCGTCCCCGGTCATTTCGTCCCCCGGTCATTTCGTCCCCTGGCCTTTTCGTCCCCGGTCATTTCGTCCCCAAAAACCGCCAATTTGAAATTTTCAAACAGGTTCAAATACTGGGGATAGTAAATACTTTTTCTAACTTAAAATTGTGACAGGAATGGGTTTTTGAGGACCAAAATTGTTATTTCACCCACCCAACTCTATAAATAGGGTGGGTACCTCCTGGTCAGGTGAATATACACCTGGATAGCCTGAAAATTTGGATCAAAAAATTTTTTTTGTTTTCGGGTTCCAAAACCTATTTTCTGTACCTATTCGAGCATTCTAAAGATGGTTTGACAGTAGTAAAACTACGTTTTGACGGTATTTCACAGTTTTCGTAAATCTTGCAAAACGTAATTTTAGCACTGTCATACCATCTTAGAATGCTTGAATTAGTGCGAAAAACAAGTTTTGGATTTCCCAATAGCGTAAAAAAAATTCGATCCAAGTGGACGACCACTTGGTTTAGTTGGTGCATGGCAGATCCGAATGATCCAACTGCTAGCATGGTCAGATGCTTTGCAAAATAGTTAAATAAACAATCTGGGTATTGTCGAATAAGTACTGTCCTTTAGGTACCACCATACCTGCACGCTGAGAAAAATCGGCGCCGGCGCCGACCCAGGCGCCGGGTCTACTAAAAATCGGCGCCGGGCGCCGGCGCCGGCACCGGCGCCACAATTAATTCGGCGCCGGGCGTCGGCGCCGGCGCCGGCGCCGACGCCTAAAAAAGGAAATACGGCGCCAGGCGCCAGCATCAAGCCATTTTTGTAAATAAAATAATAGAATGTAACAAAGACTAATCTAACATTTTATGTTTTTAAATAGAAATTTTTTGTATTAGGAATAGCAACAATTATGAGAAATTAAAAATTTATCATGTTGCGGTTATAAACAAGCATTGTTTGCTTTTAAAAGTACTGGGCCAGTGGAGCTTTTACTGCCGGCTGTCAACATAGCTGTTATGCTGAGCATACGCTCAGCAGCTGCAGTACCTGCGGGAATAGCTAATAAATCATTGGCTATTTTTGTCAAAGATGGGTATGCCTACAACGAGTCGAGGAAATAGTGGATAACTATCTTCATCAGATAGTGGAGAACATCAAAAAAAAAGCAAAAACCGGTGATGAAATTTTGTGATTTACATGTGATAAACATAAAAAATAAAATTTACTATAAGATTAAAATAACTTGTCTGCAAAAAAATCTGAGAAAATTTTGAATTTACTAAAACATTGTCAAGACAGCTGAAATCTGAACATTCAGGCGCCGGCGCCGCAGCTGAAGTGGCGCCGGGCGCCGGCGCTGGCGCCGGCGCCGGCGCCCGACTGTTAAGCTTTTTTAGCCAGCGCCGGCGCCGGCGCCCGTGCAGGTATGGGTACCACTAACTAGAAATTACTATCTAGCACCACCCAGGCACTTCCACCTGAGCACAGATTCATAGTCACTGCCTTGTTACTACCACTAAGTACTACTTTCTCGGTACTACAACCTTCATACTATCACGTGGATTCCCTACAGGATAGAAAACTATTTATAGGAAAAAACTCCAGAACTGGGGTTCCTTATGTTTTAGCATTATAAAACCGTGTTCAGAAACCAATTATGGATAGGTACGATAATTTTTAGTTACTTTCAATTAAATCCAATATTTCGGATTCTGGAGGTGGATACCCATTTAGAGAAGGTACCAGGAAATTAAACTATCATCATGAGGCTCACGGGTCTTATAAATACAAATATATGACTGTAATTCAAGAAAAAAATGTCTGCTACCACATGGATCTGAACCTGTTTGAAAATTTCAAATTGGCGGCTTTTGGGGACGAAAAGGTCAGGGACGAAAAGGCCAGGGGACGAAATGACCGGGGGACGAAATGACCGGGGACGAAATGACCGGGACGAAATGACCGGGGACGAAAAGACCGTCGCCCAAAAAATTCTTTTCACGGCAACAAAAAAGGATTTCTGCGGCAAAAATTTTAACTGCAAAATTTTTTACGGCAAGAAAAAGGTTCGCCGCGAGAATAGGGGTTTTAACAAAATGAAAAAGGCAAAACTTGTCTAACATTTTTGCGTCATTCGCATTTCTGCCCCATTTCGGGGAAACAAGTCGGCGTGGCAAGACTTGAGCAATAAGATTTGCGACAGAGGATTTACAAACAACATATTTTGCGCCGCACTGTTTGCAAACCAGGATTACCTTTTTGCGCATTTTCAGCTAAAACTCATTGACAGATGCATTTTCAAGCTTGTAAGCATCAGAGTGGGAGACATAGTTAGTCATAAGGCAGAGCCCAACACTGACGAATTCTTGGTGGATATGGTCGTCCAGCGCACTAAACTATTAATTGAATGTGGCTATGTGGACAGGGCCATAGCTAGTGTCCAGGCTGTGGCTACGTTAGTTTTTACATAATTTTATGTTGTACATCACATCTAAATTGTTGTTTTTTAGTTTCCAATTCTTGAACCACAAAGTAAATTGCAAGGACAGCAAGCCAAGAGACACATTTTCCCGTTTGCATGGCCTTTTCAAAACTTTCTGGGAAACTTGTCCTCCGCGCATTGGAGAACAGGGAGCTAAATGTATGTTTATTGAGAATGCAATATTGGTTTGTCACCTAATATCAAGCCATCTCTCGTGTAAACAGTTTTTATATTTTCGAAATAAGATAGTATTTGAAAACAATCGGCAGCCTGGAGCTGGTTTATCGGGGTAGGCTTTGACTTATATCTTTGTCGGCCAGCCAAATCATGCCTTTTCACAGTGCTAGTTTATTAACTATGCCAGTTTGTCGGGATGCCGCTTTATAAGAAGTTGACTGTACAATAAAATATATTTTTTTCTATTATTTATTTGTTTAGCTATTCCCAGCTCCGACTACACCATCACTGTACAAACTGAGACAGAGATGTTAACCAAAGAAAGAGAGGAGATTCGCACAAAGAAGACGCTTTAATTGAACACTGCAAGCAAGCTAATTTTTCAAACCCTGAAATATGGAGATTAGTAGAAGCTTTGCGCTCTCAACTTTTTTGGCGTCCAGTCCGCAATGTGGCTGTTCCTGAAGAGTATTACGATGTAGGCGAAAATTCGACAATTTATCCTATTTTCTATATAAAATTTTACTCTTATTTATAGTACCCATCCAGAAATGTTGATTTTGCCATTATAAATCCAGTGCTGTTTCCAATTCTGGACAAAAATTTGGCCTTCCAATTTGTGTTCCAGCTGCTCCAATTGTTCGGCGCTGTTATTCCTGGAATGGTAAGGCGTAAGGAATACTTTAAATCTAAAAAAATTTCACCCCAGCGACCGCACGTAGTCCAAATATCTTTTTGCACCAACATCCGGATAACAAAAATCTTGATTCTCTAAAAAATTCTGCACTAGGTTCCAGTAAAAGTCGGTACCACACCATTCACTCTTTGGTTCTGAGCCCTACCATATATAATGAAATTACGAAACTCATGCAAAACAATCATGCTAGCTCAACGGTTAACAACGGATACTAGTGAAAAGTAACGGTCGGCTCACTTCTTACTGGTCACATGTTTTTCCCCGACTTTTATTTTGATTGAAATGTAATTAAAGGGGCATACCAGCGCGTTACACGGCAAATTAAGGCGGAGACCAGCAGTTTTTCAAAAATCCTTCGTGTTTTTACTCGTTTCATTTCAAATCTGATATTTATGACCTTATCCTACTTTTAAAAAGTAGACAGAAAACTTTCGTCGGGTCCGGCACAATGCTTGTAGAAAATAGTCAAGAGATAAATAAATTGCTGGTCCTCGCCTTAATTGCAGTGTAACGCGCTGGTATGCCCCTTTAAATAAACGTGTAGCCTGACTAATAATAAAAAATATTTTTTAATTTTTTTTGTAGGAGCTCACTTCTCAAGAAGCGATTCTCAGACAATTTTCGCCAGATTTGTTCCCCAACTTTTCGCTAAAGCTCCACAAGTTCAGTGACTTTCTGGACAATTTCTTGGATCTTTTCTCAAATGTTGAGGGTGGGGACAAGCTCAGAGTTATATCCGCCAAAATTTTGAGGTGTCGTTTTGGAAAAGACTTACTTAAATAATCATTCAATTATCTAACTGTTCAGCCGGATCCAACTGGAAGTGCTCCAGCCAGATTTGTCAAAGGCAGAGAAGAAGTCTAAGATGGCTGGACTAGTAGCTGGTGTTGTCAACCATTCAGCTGACATCTCAGAGGTGGACAAGGAAATACTCATGTATCAAATAACCCAAATGGTTAGTCATATTTATTCTACAGGGTCAGTCAAGAATTTCTGCCGATTTCGAACAGAGATGGAATTTCAAAATTTCGTGAACGCAAATCGACTCAATATAAAATTTCTTAAACTTTTAGATTTTGCCTTTGTCCTCCAGTGATTTTGGTCAAGAGAGACCAATGCAAAACCCAACAATATCAATTTTCGACATTATATTCCAAGAAAAAGTTCCATAAAATTCTGAGCTGATCTGCTCTTACCGAATTTTCTATTCTAGAAAACAGTTACGGCCATCATGAAGTGTCATAAATTTTTATATATAGCTTGTATAGAGTCCTCGAGAATGTTGAAACTTTGGGCCTGTTCGGTGGGCGGTAGGGGTAGATGACACTTATTTTCACTATAATTTATTTATTTATTTTTTCGGTTGATTATGGACATCATGATAATTTCAGTATCTGTATCCTATGTGAATAGTTTAATAGCTGATTATGTTGCTCAAGGTGAACATTGTCACCTTGATCACCATAATCAACTTGTTCAAGCTAAAAAATATATATTAAAATATGGGTGTTCCCCAAATCTAAATCGGCTCAAAATTTTTCTTTGGACCACCAATTTTTTCGTAGACGGTTTTTTGAAAATATCTGTTTTTTCAGATCGATTTATCTTTCGAAGAGATTTTTTTGATTTATAATGGCGAAAAACAATTTTCGGCGCTACTCGGTTTTAACACGTTTTGCACGTGATCCCCCCTTTCTCTGCGGACGCCACTAGTATTAATTACGCCCCATTTTCAGAACGAATTGGTCAATCCTGATGCCAAACACTCAAAGTTGTTCAAATTTGCTTGTGACAGGCTCTTTGACACTACATATTCAAACATCTGGACCATGACCAACAATAGAGACCGTCTGCTCCATCTAAAACTAGTCCAATTCGTTAGTTTTTTCTCCACAAAATATTGAGCTGCAACTCCACTTTTTGCAGTATTGTCGCAGTCTACCATACTCAGATGACCCAGATATAGGCCCGACCACCCTGACCAAAAGAAAATTTTTGACTTCTTTGGGGATCAATGGAACAGCTCCAGCTGTGGGTTTTGCTTTTTTCAAATTGTTGGATATAGATATGCCGATCATTTCAGATTGATTACAATTGGGATAATGAGAGAACAGCAGCCAACAATTGGATGAACCGACTTAATGTGGTCAAACACGAGGCGATCCAGCTGCTCATCATGCAGATTTGTGGTGGTTTGCTAATGAGGATGAAATAACGTAAGTTTTTGTTGAGCACACCATAATATAGTAGCAGCTCCTCTAGCTGGGTACGGCCGCTTTACCCTAGCTTTCAGTCTTTTCACCAATTGTATTCGCCAATATTTTTGTAAAATATTTTGATTTTTGCTAATTTTTTGGTAAGTGGTACAATTTTTGTCGTTAATAGCCATGAAAATTAGGTGCTTTTATTTTTCAAAATGCAGCTTTCAAGGGCAAAAATCGTTTCGGTTAAGTGTATAAAGAGATACAACAATTTTTATGCTTTCGTGTCGAGACGAAAAAATTCAAAAAACGAAGTGTGTCTCTGCCAGTGTTTGCAAAACTCATACTCATCCTCATACTCATAGACTATGAGGCTCATAGTTAGACTCATACTCATAGTCATAGTAAAGTATGAGTATGAGCCTCATCCTCATAGTCATACTTGCTATGACTATGAGGATGAGTATGAGTTTTGCCAACACTGGTCTCTGCGCAGAGTAAGAATATCAAAAAGATAACAGCCCTTTTGCTTGCACGCTCTACCATGATAACAAGTCACCACTCTTTTTGTAGCTCAAATTGAGCTACATTGGCTACAAATTGAGGCGTTACTTGCCTCAAAAGTGGTCCAAAACACACAATGGCAAGAATGTGGGTTTGAATCACGGGAAAATGGCGATAATTAGGAATTTAATGGTAATCGCCCCGAGACTTTATGGAAGCATTAGGTGAATTTAATGAAGTGTTTCGTCGCTTTTCCTTCGTGTCTTTATTCAACTTTTTTTTAAAAATCGTTCCCAACACCGGTAAAACAGCAACCGGATACAAATTGTACACAAATTATACACTATACACTTGTCTCAGTCCAGGTAGGGTTAGGGGAAAAACGCTGAATTCATTGTCATTTTGAGAGAGGAAAAGCTACAGAAGGGCTACCGATATTTTGAACAGGTTTTTATTTGGTATGGACTACCGCATAAATAAAGAACGTTACGTAAAAAATGCCCAGTTTTGTGAAAATTTTCTAGATCAAGGACTAAGTTGGTATATTTTGGCCACCGTATAATAGAACATCCATTTGTTGCTGTTTCAGTTCCTCCATCTAAAGTAGAATAAATAGACTAGGGTATCCAGAAGTGCTCACATTTTCCCAAAACTGGGCACATTTTGCTTTTTTGGCTAAAAAACTGGTTACTTTTTCACGAAAAGACGGGGGACTTTTGGGCATTTTTCATGCATCCAGAGTCACTTTCGAGTGATTTGTGTCTAAGGTATGTGGGTGTATCTCAACTCCAAGCCCCCTTTGCCCCATCGCTGATCATGCAGATGAGTCAACATGTGGTGTTGGGGACTGACCAGCAACCGGATACAAATTGTAACCGGATACAGCAACCGGATACAATTTTTTCTAAAGTACAAAAAGTATGTTTAAACCGCACGTTTGAGCCCGTCCTAACAGGCGCTGGCCTACCCTGAGCCTAAGTCTGAGCCTAAGTGCGTAAAAATTCGGGAAATCGAAAAAGGTTGAAAAAAATCAACAGGGGGGGGGACCAAGGCGAAATTTGTCACTTTATCCGGTTGCCGTATCCGGTTACAATTTGTATCCGGTTGCTGTTTTACCGGTGTTGGGAACGATTTTTAAAAAAAAGTTGAATAAAGACACGAAGGAAAAGCGACGAAACACTTCATTAAATTCACCTAATGCTTCCATAAAGTCTCGGGGCGATTACCATTAAATTCCTAATTATCGCCATTTTCCCGTGATTCAAACCCACATTCTTGCCATTGTGTGTTTTGGACCACTTTTGAGGCAAGTAACGCCTCAATTTGTAGCCAATGTAGCTCAATTTGAGCTACAAAAAGAGTGGTAACTTGTTCAAGAGGATTTTTTAATTAAAATTGAGCTTAAAATATGATTTTCGAATCAGCAGCAGGATCATATGGTTAGATATCATAATTCCAGGAATCCATAAAGATTTTTAATTTAATCTGAACACATTTTAGTTTGGAACTGGCGAGCACATTTGCTTACGAAGTTGCCCCAGGAGCTCTGCAGAACAAATTAACCGAGTTCGACAATGTCTTCCAAAAGTCCAAATTGGCAAAAGCTGTGGGTCTAAGTGCAGCTGTGTTAAAGCACAAGTTTTACGTCTATAAACACCACATGAAGAGATCTGCTAATATTAGCCCAAAACACTGGCTGCCCATCTCATCCAGTCGATGCAGCGATTCCCACACAAAGTGTCGTTTGTAAAAAACTTCCTGGCTTTACGCAACACTTTCAACGCTAGATTCTTCTTGCAAACAAATCCTGGAAATCAATCAGATCCTACAGGTATGATTTGAAAAACCGAAGACCTCAATCAACCGTATTTCCTCTAATTGTTTGCTAATAAGTTTGGTGTCAAATGAAAGACCCTCCATTATGACATCAAACTTTTACAAAATGTCGTTGGTGGATCATTCACGAACTTCGAGTTCGAGTTCAGACCAAAGGTGCTCACGTAGCCAAACATCCTAACTCGAAATTGAGCTCGAAGGTGTTTGCGCACTTCGAGTTTAAGTTAAAGATCATACTTGAAGGTATTCATGTATATAACTTAGATCACTCCGAATCTCACCTCAGAGTGGCCGAAGACTGCTGCAAGTTGCTTTTTGGGGGCTTTCTAAGTCGAAAGCGGCCAAGTTATAAACATGAACACCTTCAATTTCGACCTCGTACTTGAACTCGAAATACGTAAACACCTTCGTGCTTTTGCTTTTCTAATTGGAACATTGCATGGTTTTTTAAAAACGATTGTCGAAATCGGGATCCTTACAAGTTATGGGATCAGACTGTCAAAATAGATTTGTTAAGAGTGTCGAACCTATCAGGGTGTCTTATAATTATAACAATTTTACCATTTAAAGATGAAGTTGCCAAGCGGATTCGAACCTGCGCCAAAGTGTTTTTGGAGTGGAAAAACCTTTTGGAAGCGCAAGATCCAGAGAGTCAAGAAAGTTCTCTGGAGGTACTTCGCAAAGTGACTGAAGCAGCAGCTGATGAGCAAACCAATAATTCCATGCCTGATGCCTATTTATGGTGTTTGATGTTGTATGTGGAGCAGGAGAAGGCTCTCTCAAGCAGGTGGACGAGGTAAATTTATAATAATCATTTTAGCATATCGTATCACCTAAAGTTGTTCAAATAGCCGGCCTTAATATTGTTAGAAACATTCCCAGTCGTTATCTTTTTTGGGCCATATCTTAATAAAATATATTTATTATAAGCGCTAGTAATTCGTCTATCCAAAAGGGACAAAATGATAGGGATGAGGTTACAGACGCTAATAGAACAATTTCATGTCGCAGATAGTTTTTTTTAACGTATTTTCAACCCAAGCGCTCCGTTAAGCTGGTTATACGACACTTGCGGCCCGGAAACTTGCGGCCGACACTTGCGGCCCGATACTTAAAGGTCCAGAAAAGCTGTTTAAAAATGGTTGAGGGGTTGTACTGGGAGGGGAAAGCCATAATACAGGGGCTGCGTATTAAGTAACTTATTTGGCTGCTTCGCCATGTTTTTCAACATAGGACTTGGCAAAAAGAGTCTCTATGTGAATCTTATGATCAAGAGTACTTCTCGGAATCATGTCTAAGGTAAGTGTGTGCGCGCATCTCTAACTCTCAAGCCCCCTGCGCCCCTTCGGGGCGCAGGGGCTTGGGGGCTTGGAGTTGAGATGCGCACACCCACATACCTTAGACACAAATCACTCGAAAGTGACTCTGGATGCATGAAAAAGCATGCATACCAGAGTTATTTATGCGGTAGGCCACAGTATTCAAAACCATGTTCAACATCTTTGTTTTTTGCCCGAAAAGCCTTTTTCCTCCTGTTACAAGACCGGGCCAAAGGCCCAGCCATCCATTAATTCAGCCTAGCACTCAAAAAGTGCTTGGCTCAGGCGAAAAGCCAATGAATCGAAAATTTCATCACCAAGTATCGGGCCGCAAGTGTCGGGCCGCAAGGGTCGGGCCGCAAGTTCCCGGCCGCAAGTTTCGTGTCACCGTTAAGCTCGATATAATGCTCTATAGTCTCAATAACAAAGTTAAAAATAGTATTTAAGGTGTTCAACTTGGGCCAAAAACAGTGTCCTTGGAGCAAACAGTTCCTGCTAGAAAGCGCCAGAAATCGCCCTAGCAGCTCTAAGCACCTGAGAGTGGTGTACAACATCTCCGCAAATGCTGGAATACAATTGTACTGCAACCCAGTGGACGAAGTTCGTATGCTCTTGAAAGCGGATGTATTCGCTGAGCGCTCGGAGTTTGACTGAATATGCTTTTTACAAAATCTGTGCAAATACTTATCAGGAATACATGCTTTTAATTGTGCAAAAAGAGAATATCTTTGTGCTGCTATTGATAGTTCTGTTATAGCGGTTTTTCTTGAATTAATAAATCTTTCAATTTCGTTTAATTTTTAGTTATTTTGAGTAATGTTTTGCTTAAAAATATTGCTGCAGTTCTATTTCATATTTTCCACATTTTTTATACAATACCAAATTATATTATACCAGTTTAATATTATCCAACACTATATAGGCCCTATCCCATTACTAGCGGCTTATTAACCTTAAATTTTGTGCACAATAAGAGGCTCACTCATATATGACCATAATCTTTATCTATTGAAACACTTTGAAATTTGTGTGATCTTGTAGATAAGAGGCAGGGCTACAAAATGAACTACAGTCGACTCTCGATTTAACATACACCCAAAAAGTTCGTTCCGGCTAGGGTCCGACACTTTTTTAACTCACTTTTCGACATTTTTCACTTATTCTGTTTTAACAGTCTGGTCTCAAATATCGCAAGGATTCCGATTTGCCGATCGTTTTTCAGAATCATAAAATATTTACATCTAAAAAAGCAAAACCTCGATTTAACATACACCTGTTTTGGATTTAGGCGTATGTTGAATCGAAGTTTTGCTTTTTTAGATGTAAATATTCTGAAAAACGATCGGCAAAATCGGAATCCTTGCGATATTTGGGACCAGATTGTCAAAAGAGAATAAGTAAAAAATGTCGACAAGTGAGTTTAAAAAAGTGTCGTAACTTTTTGGGTGTATGTTAAATCGAGAGTCGACTGTACCGTGTTTTCTCTAATAAGGCGGCCGGTTGCCTTATTTTTCGATCCCCCTAAAAACAGGAAAAATTTGAGGTCTATCTCGAGAATTTTGGGTATTTAACCAAAATTTAAAAGGTAGAATCGGTACAGCTCGCAAGAGTTAAAAAATCGCAATAAACGGCTATACAGGGAAACCTCGATATAGTGACACCCCTCGGGACGGCCTTGGGTGTGACTATACTGGAGTGTCACTATATCGCAGTGTCACTCTAGTCATTTTCTTTTATCTAACACGAAAAAATATGGACCTGGGGCTGGGCAATTGTTTACCTAGGGGGGGATTGGCCTCAAATATAGCCAACTTTTTTCGGCGAGGCGAATCCTTGAGCGCAATGTAGGCCAGCGTATATCATGACGAATTTTAACGTGCTTATCGAAATGTGTACGCTTTTGAATTTTTTTGGGTGTCTAGATAGTGAGTTTCATTGGTAAAAGCATACTTTCAAAGCAGCCCCCCCCCTCCTCCGAAATAAACAAATTCCCATATATGGGTCCTCACACTTAAATAAGGCTTAAAATTTCAAAAGTTTTAAAACAGTGCCTGAAAATATGACATTTCATTCAAAGAATATAAAAAAATATTAATAAATATAGATTGCTAGGGTGGTTGACCCTGATTCACTGGGCACCACTCAAATGGCCCACAACTTTGACAACAGCCTGGATTTCGGTGATACAAGACCGTTGACAGGTGACCAGTATTCAGAAACTACAGTTTTGCTTATATTTGTCTTTTTTAGGGTTTCGATCCTTGAAGTAATTTATTTTGTGGAAAATTGTATTTTTTGCATTTATATTTTAGACACCCATTTGTTGTGCTCTCGCACATTGCCTTCCGAGGATTCGCCATTTTCTTTTACATCTTTGCCAATATATTTTCTTCTTCCTTTATTGTGCAATTTCTTATCTTGGCAAGTTCAGAATTTATAGCGTAGCTCAATTTTTTGCCTTAAAAAACTTTCAGCGATAAATACCTGAATTTGCAATGTTTTGACCAGATCTTTTTTTTTATTTACAGGCTTAGGCTCCAGCAAAACAGACTAGATGGTGTACCGAGAAATTTCCCGGTTTCGAAATAGCCACGACTTTTTTCTAGGTCCTTTTTCCGAAACCGACAATATGTTTTGGTATTTAATTGGTCACCCATGTGCTTTGTGACGGACCTTATGTACTTTAAGAGGGCCACCGATTTTCTTCACTATTTTTCATTTTATTTTTATATGTTGATTATAGTAATTTCAAGATGCTATACGAATAGTTTATATGTAATTTTAAAAATAATGTCGATTAAGGTGATCTTGGTCAGCTTGATCATCGTAAACAACCTGATCACCAAATAAAATTTGAAAAAATTATCGTGGAAAAATTGGTGGCCCTCTAAAGTACATAAGGTCTCTTATGTTTGTGACTTACCCATCTAGAGGCCATCCACAAACTAGGGCCCAAACCACAGGGAAGAGCCAATTTCGTCATTCGATATTGAGGAAAACAGGGAAGAAATTCGAAAGTCTAGAAAGTGGCATTTGATATTGGTATACTAATTTGAAAAGACAAAACCAGAAAGTGCTAAATTTAATCTTCTCGCGGACCATCTTGCTGAGCACCAGCGGGATGACACTGTTACTACTCATTTGCGCCCAGTTTTTTTCAAATTCAAACATACGTTTTTCAAGCACACGTTTGAGACACTGACCCGAAATAAAAAAATATCCGGTTAAAATATAGTTAGACTGAAAAGGAATTGGATCAAAACTTGGACAGCCCAGTTAAAAATTATTTTCCACTTCAGTTGTCATTTTTTTCTGCCGACTTTTGGACAGTCAAAAATATTACAGGTTTTGATTGTTGTGCCTAGTTTTCTATTCTGATGTTATTTCGTTCAGGAAGATTGTTAGTCGGACTTCGTTGGTGGAATTTTGTTGATGCAGAGGGTAAGAACCACTGGAAATTCGAGTCAAGCAAAGTATGTTTTTTTAGTTTGTTTAAATCGTGTTTTCGACATTTTCTCTGTGACTTACATGGAGTGTAAACAAAACTTGGGTACTTATTTAGTTGGTTCCCCCTTCCCCTATTTAAAAAAAAATGACCTAAAGAGACATGCTTCACTAATTTTTTTCTGCTCAATACGATACAAGAAAAGTTTTCAAACAGTTTCTGTTTTAAACATTTTAACTTTTCTCTAAAAAGTTTGGTTTCAACTTGAAGGTAGATGGTCTTTTTAGGGTATTTTAGGGTTATTTTGTGGTGATTTATCACATAAAGGATTACACTTAGGCGACTGTATGCCAGTGTATGTTATGATGGTCTAAAACAAAATTTTCTTATTTTTTTACTTCGAGAAACGTGTTTGAGCCTATACTAACATACGCTGGCCAATTCTAGCCTAAGCTTAAAGCCGAAAAATGTGATAAATAGCTGGAAAATTACCTTAAAAACAGATGCGTTTTTTTTTAAATTTTTTTTCTCAAATTTTTCTTTCTCCATCTAGCATCGATGAGTTAGTCAAATTTTTTTAAGGAAAGTTAAATTTCTGTGATTAGAAACTGTTTATAAATGTTTCTTGTATCGTATTGAGTAGAAAAACTACAACACGTGATTTTAGGCCATTTTTCGAAAATTAGGAGGGGGACTATTTTTTCTGAAAATTCACAAAAATTTTAAACATCCATCAAAAATTTGATTTTTTTAATCCTTTTTCGGTGTCAAACAAATTCCCATCTTCTTTTCTTTCGAATAAGTTGAAGATCTTGCAAAAACGTAACGAATTCGAACAGTTATGGCTGAAACAAATAGTCAGAAGAATTTGGCCAACCCTCCAGAATAGGTTCATAAATATCACATTTAACAAGAAACGAGTGAAAACAGATGCGTTTTTTTTAAATTTCCGGTCCCCGTCTTAATTTGCAATGTAACGTGCTGGGATCGTATTCAGGTAGGTTAGTAGAGTTTTGGATCAAAAGTAACTCGTGATCTAGTCGAGGTGTTTCAGTTAGCCAGAGCATACATATTGGATTGAAAGTTACTCGCGATCCTACTCAAGCGGTGAGTTATTTTTGATCCGAGTAGAGTTGAGTCCTACTCGCTCTAGTCTAGTTCAGGTTGCCCAACTGGAGTTGTACTCCCGAGTTTCACGAGTAAACTCGATTTTTTTTTTGAATTAACTTGAGTTCTACTCGCCCAACTCGGCTTTATATTCCCGAGTTTTACGAGTTTACTCTATTTGTTTAATTAAGTTGAGTTTTACTCTCCTAATTCAAGTTCTACTGGTTCAACTCGAGTTCTACTTGTCGAGAATCGGGTTTGACTTTCCTAATTTATACTCTCAAGACTATATGTATTACTGTAAAAAGCCGATTTGAGCGAGTAGAACTCAAATAAATCCAAAATAGTAGAGTAAACTCGTAAAACTCGAGAGTAGAAAGCCGAGTTGGGCGAGTAGAAGTCGAGTTGGGCGAGTAGAACTGGAGTTGGGCGAGTAGAACTGGAGTTAAGCGAGTAGAACTCAACCCAATCTGATAGAAATTGAGTTTACTCGAAAAACTCGCGAGTAGAAAGTCGAGTAGGGGAAGTAGAACTCCAGTTGGGCGAGTAGAACTCGAGTTCAGCGAGTATTACTCAACTCAAACCCAAAAAACGAGTTTACTCGTGAAACTCGCGAAGATACCTCGATTATGGAAGTGGAACTCGAGTTGGGCAAGCTGAACTAGACTAGAGCGAGTAGAATTCAACTCTACTCGGATCAAAAATAACTCGCTGCTCGAGTAGGATCGCGAGTAACTTTTGATCATAAATTCTACTCAACTCGTTTCAGATGGGCGAGTAGGATCAAGAGTAACTCTTGATCTACTGACTCTACTAACCGACCTGAATACCACCCCTGGTATGCTCCTCTGACTTTCTCATCTAAAGCAAACAATAAATCATAGAAATCATAAACGAAATGATCCAACAAAAAGTTTCTGTCGTAATGCGGTGTAAAAACTTTTTACGCTAATTGAAATTTGAGTACCGTATTACCGATGTTCAACTGTACTCTTATTAACGACAATAAGAGCAATAACTTTATTGAGAGCAGTATTTTTAAATTATTCAAAAACACCATACAAAAACATCATTTCAAATCATGTTTTTGAGAATATTTAAGGCAACTGATTTTTTTGAAAATTTATAGAATGCAGAGATTTACGATCCAATGGAACGACGTATTTTCTGGGGTTAGATAAATTTTCAATCTGCCTTTTCTAAAAATTATATTCTAGGAGCCTTGTTCGTGGCACCATTCTTCTGGTTGCTTCTTGTCAGTGTGGCCTTCATAACGTTGGTTTTAAAAAAACAGAAAGCAAATTTTCATATATATTTTTGGAATCCAGTTTTCAATGGCAGTGGATGGTGATCGGGTTGCTTGGACTGGCCATGGGTCTGGCTAATCTCTACGGATATCTTAGATGCAAATGGAGCAATACTCAAGAGCTTACTAACTACGTAACCAAATGGGCTTTCCTCTCTGTATGAACAGCATATATTCAACTTTTAGAAACTTTAACATAGTCATTTTAGATGTTAACAAGAAGTTCTCAGCAAGCACAACAGCCAACAGCCAATCTAGAGACTGTCTAACTGGAGATCGCCTATGGACTAGCATTGACAAATCAACACTATTTACGGATTGATAAAAACATTGAACGGAATGTTTATTGGAAAAAGTAAAAAAGAGCATACCGTATACCCTCTACTAATCCTCTCCCTCAAATGACAAAATGTACTAGGGTCAGTTCCTATCCATATGGGCGTGCTTATGGCCGAGCCGTTCCAAATCAACACACAACCTCTGTTATTTGATAATACAGTCAATTCCCGACGGCGCCCTCTCAAGTTCGTTCTCGCCTTGGTCCGACACTTCTTACCTAGATTTTTGAAGTCTTTTGCCAAATGTGATTCGCCAGTCTGGTCCAAAATATCGCAAGGATTCCGATCACAACGACTTTTTTCAAAATCTTGCAATTTTGCCATTAAGACTCGCAAGTCTAGATTTTATGGCACCTCTTTTTGAAGACGGGTTCTCATCGGAAAGCCCGTCGGAAGATATTTGGTCTCATCAAATGTGCAGCGAACTAAATGTTTTTTTGTGGGTGATCTAAATACGTACATTTTTGTTATTTTGGGAAAGCAAATCAGTAGTTTTGTTTTTTTGTAAAAAGAATCAACAATGTGATATTAGTTCAGTTTTGTGTGTGTCTGTGTAACTTATTAGTAACTGATTGTTTTTTCAACTTTTATTGGTTCAAATACTTTGTGAGTGTAAAACAATAAACAGTTTATTTATATATATATAAACGCTATAAAAACCCTTTCTAAAACCCATAAGATTGCAGGAAAAAATATAATTTCAATTGTATCCCTAATTTACATCATCTGACAATACATTTTTTAAATTACTTTTTATATTAAGACCAAGCAATTTTTCTGGGCACAGAATCATTGCTGTATCTATGTTCAATTATTTCTCAGTATTGTAGTGAGTATTTCTTTGACATCTCCATTGGACTCCATGTTCGACATGGTTCTAGCCAGCAATTGCTGCTGTTCACTCTTCAACCTGTTCTCCCACAACTCTAATGCATTCTGTATTTGGGGTCCAAGTTGAGTTTGGCTGCCCTTTCTATATGGCAAATGGCGTAGTTGAGGGAGATTTTGTGGTAGTGCATGCAATACTGGATAGAAAATGCTTGGGCCAAGTTCTGGGCATCACTGTTGTACAGCAGGATCTGAATTAGCTAGTTTTGCTTTTTCATTTCCGGCATGTTTAGTCAGCAGTATTACTACCTGAGCTCCTTTGGTGCGAGCCTCAGCTATGAACTGGTTGACCAGCATGAACTTGTCAAATATTTCTGCAACGGAGCTAGCAGGACTTATTTTAACACAGATTTCCTTGAGTTGGTGTCTGGTATGTTCACCACAGATACAGCTCTGTCTTCTTTTAGATTTACCTAGCTGCTGAACTCCGGTTAGGTTCTAAAAACTGAGGTAAATTATGGATATTTGCACCTTGAATTTTTTGAAATTGTTCGAAAAATCCTCAAAACATTTACTATGATTACCCTCATGTACTGTAGTTTTTCGGATTTCGAAATTTTTTACGCTCCGTAATTCGGAAAAAAAGTTAGGGACGATTTCCAGATTAATATTGACTTCCTGATAACTTTTTCTCGAAAATTTTGATTTTTAATCACAAGTTACAAAAATTGGGAAATAAATGGTCACGAATCCGTATTCGTCTTGTTTTACTTGCTGAGGTATATTCAAAATATAGTCAGTAGTGACAATCCCATGGTTGGTCTAATCGAAACAGTTATATCTCAGAGTCAAGAAATCACTTTGCTTTTGGAGAACGTTAAAAAAAAGCTTGCCTACTTTTTTCAAATAATAAAAAGGTCTTTTTGAAGGTAGCTTGGCTCACGAGATAGAGATGACATTTTTTAACTTTTAACTGACCACTAGATAGGCAATATGGTTGTGACATAGCCAAGCACCATTATATGCCGCCTCTACAGTTCCACAATGCAAAAACTCTAGAGTCTAAACATCCAATTTAGTTAGAAAAATCGTCTCAACACATCTTGATCCACCAACCTTATAGCTGTAGAGCGAAGCACAACCCATAGGCACTTCTGACTGCGCCTCTTTCAAGTGGAAGGAAGCGGAATCACTTCGCTTCCTGGTCTGTTCCACACAAGCACTGTTCGAGCGTTTAGCAAAGGGGGTGCGCTTCTCACTCCTGGCTGAGCATTCCGGTGACCGCAAAGACTAAAAAAATTTGAAGATAATCAATGGCTAAAGTATTTAAGATAGCTTTAAAAGAAATATTGAGCGGTTGTGGTAAAAAACCTATTTCAAACGAAAGTTTTTTTAATTAGGCTCTTTACTTTTGGTTGTTTATAATCTTTTGGTCGGTTAACTTTTAAATTTTTTGTGCAGAGAAGTAAAAAGCTGTCTAGTTGACGTCCCCATTTTAAAAATCTATTTACGTGTATATTTTACGCGGATATCCTTTTGTAAATATTCCATCTCACAAATTTTGAAGATGGGCGCGAAAACAGAACAAGTGCCAAACAGAGTTTCGGGTTGGTCTGCGCATTTTCCGGTTTGTTGAACCCTGTTATTTTTTTCGAAATATTAGCAGCATTAGCAATGAACAAATTTCGAAGAATTTTGTTTTTTAATATTTACAGATAATCTGAATAGTTCTTCTTTTGATTCAATACCATGGTTTTTGAAAACTTTTATTTCGTTAGGAAAATCTAAACTTTTTACATTGAATTAGTGTTTAGCATGGTCGATTTGCTTGAAAACTGCCTTTAAAACTCAGAACTTACTGAAAAATTTCAAATTCCGCTTATGACAACAATTATTTAAATCTTAAATTTTCGAAGTTTAAGCGAAATAAAAGGTTTTCGTCAAAATATTTTTTTAATTTTTTGGTAACTTACCACCTTTCAACCCGAAAATTCACAAGCATTTATCCAGTTAGACCCTTATCCATCGAAAACTGATATTAGCAAATGTTATCTTGATTTATATTTGACAAAAGCCCCCGTTTGATCCTGGTCGGAGAGCTTGTACACTCATCGAAAATACCATATATAATTAGGCAAAAAAAATATTTCTCGTTGTCTACCTGACTATTCCTGCTCTCAGCAAATGGGCAATGTCCACGAGATTTGATTGCAAGCACTGAGTAGGTTGAGGCAGTGAAAAGCGGGCTTTGGAGTTGCAGTTGCGTATTAATCTGTCTTCTTCATTGGACATGGATCGCATGGTGGCTCTGCTTGTCTTGCTGCTAATACTAGTGTTAGAGCTTGAGCTATTGAACTGAGGCAAGCCTCGAGGACCAATTAGGGATAAGGAGGCAAATAGTTGCGATGGACCTGTCTGTGAACGCTTTAGCAAGTGCCGCGATTGATTTGTGGCTGCTGAGAAGATAGCGCTAAATTTGAAATGTAATGGAACGGGTGAAACAGAATTTCGCAGCTAATTCTCGTAATTTTGCAGCTAATTTTGTTTGCAGCAAATCTCGTAATTTTGCAGCAAATTCTCGTAATTTTGCAGCAAATGTTTCATAAAATGACTTGGATTGCTCAGAAACCCACCCTGGAGTGGCCAAAAGCCCCTGAAAGTTGGTTTTTTTGGGGGTTTACTAAAGGGGGGGGGTGAACTTTTTGCGAAAATTCGATTGAGCGGATCAGATTTCCGGTCCGATCGCTTAATCGCTCAGAACTCCAGTGGTTCAGGGCGGAATTCTGAGCGATTAAGCAGATCGGACCGGAAATCTGATCCGCCCAATCGAGTTTTCGCAAAAAGTTTACCCCCCCCCTTTAGTAAACCCCCGCAAAACCAACTTTCGGGGGCTTCTGACCACTCCGGCTGGGATTCTGAGAGATCCAAGTCATTTTTTGACTAGGAAATTCGAATTCCCGCAAAATTTACTAATATTTGCTGCAAGATTACGAGAATTAGCTGCAAAATTCCGAGAATTAGCTGCAAACGAAATTAGCTGCAAAATTACGAGAATTAGCTGCAAAATTCTGTTATGCCCGTAATGGAACACCGGTTTTTTGAAAAACAAAATTTTGGCGCAACTGTAATATACCCCCCCCCATTTAAAAGCTAAATAAATGGAAAATCGAAGGACACCAAACTTGGTATAAATAGCGACACACTCAACATCAACAGACTAAAATATCAATGATTTCGCTTATCATCCAAAAATTGCAAAAACTTGGATTTTAGTCATTTTTAAAGAAATTGTTTTTTTTCAAAAGGTTACATCTCAACACTCGAATCTTCAAAAATTATTCTGCATGAGAGGTTATGTAGCTCTTGAACTCAGCTAAAACTTTATACAAAACATTGTTGTTGCGCTAGATCCTCAATTTAACTTTTGACTACAGTCGACTCTCTATATAACGTACCCCCTCGGGACCGACCCTAGGGGTACGTTATATAGAAGCGTACGTTATATAGAGAGTACGTTATATGGAGGGTCACTTTACCTTAAAACCGGCAGCCGAACGTTATATAGAATGTTAACATGTTATATGGACATATCTAGAGAGTTTTATTCAAATAACATCAAACAAGGTTAACATAAACGATTTCAAACAAAGAAAAAATAATCTTGAATCCTTTTCTGTTTCATGTTCTTGAAGCGTTCTTCGGCCAGAGCGTCGTCCATTTGATCAAACAGTTTGAGAGTGGCTGGATTGGTGATGGTGTCGGCATAGCGCTGGAGGATTCTCTTTGCTTGACTCAGCTCCCGGCAGTGACTGGCGGCTCTTCTTCATCAATTTCCACCACTTCGGAGTCGCTATCCACTTCGGCTGCTTGAACTTCCTTGCTTGCGACATCCTCAGCTATTTCGGCCAATGTGAGCGCACCACCAGTTTCGAGAAGTTCATCCACAGCCAAGTATTCTGCGAGGTTGCCTTCCACTTCATTGTTTGCTTGGAGTTCAGCCCAGAGACGGTCCATATCGGCCAAGATGTTCTCGCCATCGTCTTCATCGTCTTCTTCGGCCTGAAATAAAACAATTATCAATTATCAACAATCAACAAGAAATCCAACCTCTTCAGTGATCACAACCCGGGCTTTCGGAAACAGCGGCTCAATGTCTCTGGCTTGACGGCATCCCAGGATCGGCGGAGAATTGGAGAGATTGGAGGAGATTGATCTTGTATTGGCGCTCATCGTCGATGGCTGAGATTCTTTCACGCAGAAGGAAGCGCCTGTAGTGGACTTTCATGTTCTCAATAATTCCTTGGTCGCAGGGCTGAAAGATAATAATGTTTTGGAAAAAGCCCATCAACAAATATTGAAGGCAAACCTGAGACTCTGCTGTGGTGTTCGGAGGAAAGAATTTCAATGTGATATTCTCGAGCTTGATCTTTGTGTGGCCGCTGAAGTTGTCGAGGAAGAGCAAGACTTTCCGATTTCGGCGCTTTAGCTTTCGGTCCCATTCCTTCAGCCATGATTCGAAGATGTCCGCTAAAACAAATTTAAACAATTAAAAGCAATTCGTACAATAAAAAAAATAATTTACCGGTCATCCAAGCCTTCTTGTTCGCTTTGTACTGCACTGGAGGCTCGTTGTTTTGAAGCATCTCGGCTTGGCGATTTCCCGATCACCAGCAGCGGCAGCTTCTCAGTCCCAGACATGTTGGATCCGACCAGCACAGTGATTCTCTCCTTGGACTTCTTGCCGGATGTGCAGCGCTCACCTGTAAAAAAAGATTAGAATCAAGAATCAACCAAATAAAAATGAACCAACCCTTGAAGGGCAGAGTCTTGTTTGGAAGAAGCTGCCAGAAGAGTCCCGTTTTATCGGCGTTGAAAACATCATCGGGTGAGAACTTGGAGATTGCTTCTCGAAGGATTTCTTGTTGCCAATTGCCCAAAGCTGCCATGTCGATTTCACCTGCCTCTCCCTGATTGGTGCAGAATGTGATCAAATGTCTGTGCTTGAACTTTGTGAGCCAACCTTCACTTGCCTTAAACCCTTCGATGCCGAGAAGCTCCGCCAGTTGCAATGCCTTTTCCTAAAACAAACAAGAAACTGTTAATGTAAATACAAATAATAAATCTTACCATCACCAAAGGACCCGTCACTGTCCATTCTGACTTCTGATAGTTTTGATCCAGCGTAGGACGGCCTCTTCGAGATCCTTATGCTTGACTGCTCTCAGTTTGGCTCGCTTTGCTTCTCCGCCTTCATCGATTGCACTGAGGATGGCTGCCTTGTTTGCAAGAATTGTTTGCACCGTTGATTTTCCCAGCTTGAATTGTGTGACGAGCTGGCTCAAAGACTTGCCCGATTCTGAAGCCACGATGATTTTCTTCGTTTCTTCCACAGTGATAACGCGGCGCTTCTTGCTTGGAGTTTCCATGATTAGCCTAAGCAAAAAATAAATAGAACTTCTAAAAATCAACAAAAAGATAAAATAAACAATTTCGGATACACGAACAAAACACAGCAATGAAAAGAAAATACTTTCGTAGTGGGACAAAAATAAAAAATTTGAAATTTTTACGTTATATGGAGAGCCATTTTATTGGTCGGGACTTACCAAGGGGTACGTTATATAGAAGGGTACGTTATATAGAGTGTACGTTATATAGAGAGTCGGTTTGTTCTTATTTCATTCAGGCCAACTAAATACTGGCCAAGGGTACGTTATATAGAAGGGTACGTTATATAGAGTGTACGTTATAGAGAGAGTCGACTGTAGTTAAAGTGATGAAAATGAGAAATATAAGCGAAATCATTCTTTTTTGCCTCTTGATATTGAGCCTGTCCAAGTAAAGATTTGTCAACAAGTTTGGTGTCATTTGCTTTCTTATTTATCCAGCTTTCAGAGAAAAAAGATCTCATCGAAACACCTCGAATTCAAAATTCGATGGGGAGTTTATGATGCGCCACGCTGTATACCGTATTTTCTCTAATATATCGAACGGTCGGTTTATTTTTCAACCTACCTCTAGGGGTCGGTTATTAGAGAGAGTCGGTTGGTTTCTAATAAAACTTTACCTAAAATTAAATTCTAGGCATAGTTTTGTTAGAAACAAAGTTAAAAAATCCGTACAGAAGTCCAATGATTCGGAAAATTTTTTGAATTGGCGAGAACAAATTTCAACAGGTGAGAATGCCCCTTTAAAGAATTTTAAACACTTTTTTCTTTTTTACAAGTTTACACATTTGTAGCTTAGTTTCTCAAAACATACCCATTAGTAGAAAAAGATCCAAGTCTTCTCTTTACAGTGCTAGGAGTTGACATAGACGAGGTGGATGGGGAGGAACAAGCCGAAGTAGTGCCACTGGGTGTGCTGCAGAAGTTGATGTTGTCCTAAATAAGGAATACTCTTCATTATTGCTGCACGGGTTATACTCATGCATGAAGAAAAACGTAAGACAAATTTGTAAAAGTGCTCCAGGCTCTTATTGGGGTTTCTACGTATTTGAGCCCTTTGGATTTGAGCCCCCGCATTTGAGCCCCATTTAATTTTTTTGGGTGGGCTTATAAGTCACTCGCCCCTCAGGCTCTGATCGAGGTAATTAAAAGTCCTAGAGTTTCACGCTTTTTTCAAGATCTGATTTTTAACAGAACGACAGAACAAATCTAGTGGCACATATGGAAGCAATTTATGGATAACATTCAACAATTTAAATGAAACACTAGAACAAACAACAAATTGAACTAGTGTCATTTTCATTCTCTTTAGTTTCTTCTCCTTCAACTTGGCGCACAAACGGGAACTTTGCCAGCTGATGCTGTACAGCTTGCAAGAACTCCATCCTCCCCTCGGTTAATATGACGCGCCAAGGCCTCAGATTCGCTTCACGCTTCTCGATTTCCGGGCGGCGAGACTGGTGTCTTCTCTTCCTCGGCCTTCAAGCGGATGATGAACTGGCTCAAACACATGTGCAACCTGCGGAACCGACCGTCGACCTTCCATCGACCCGAAGCTTGTTTTCGCCGTTCCGTTGCAGGTGTTCTTCACGCAGCGCCAGTTCTGGGTGGCCCCTGAATCGACCACCTTCCCGTGCTTGTACTCGAAGCCGTTAACGATTAGACACTGCTTCTCTCTGTTTGTTAGCGACAGTTGACCCTGAACAATAAAACTATTCCAACAAAAAACGAGCAGAGCAAGAAGCAGTTACCTCAATCGCCGGCTGATTAGGATTATCTTCCACTCGAGCCAGAACGTTTGCAAGCCATCTCCGATCCACGTGTAAAGCCATCGATTGTCTAAACAAGCACATAGCAGGGAGTGTAAAACAAGTGCATCGTTTATCTGGCAACTGCCAAAATGGATGAACGAGTAAATTGGTAAACTCGTACCAGTGAGCGCGTACAACAATAAATGAGCTGCTGGGTAAGATTAAATGAGCTACAGAGCAAGTATTCGACGGTGATTCAAATGTCGGCTTTTGCTATGGGGCTCAAATGCGGGGGCTCAAATCCAAAGGGCTCAAATGCGTGTTAACGCTATAAACACCCCCTTTAGTTTCACTCTAAGTCTCAGTATTTTGGTAAGTCACGTTTCAAAAGATCAAGAACCACGCTTTTTGAGAAATAATACGTGTCCAGAATAGTTGTTTTATGAAAAATGTCTTGGTCAACTAGTATATTTATCATGATTTTCAAATTTTTACATCAAATGGAAAATATGATTTTGAAATGTTTCAAATTTTTGAAAAATTTTAAAAAGTAAAACCACGGGCAGGACTATGACAGTCTCCACAAAAACAACAAAGTATTTTCATAATTAGACAATTTACAAATAGAAAACATGAAATCAAAAGTAATTTTATGGTCTCTTCACTTGCAGTTAACCACTCTCTACCCGAATCCAAAAAAACTTAAGTTTCAAATCCATACAGAACCTTCCATAAATTACTCACCAAAGAAACATTAGTAGAAGAAGAGTTGAACCTGTCCAGTTGGACCAAACTTCTTTGGGGTAAAACCATGTTCATGAAGATATGTATGCAGGGAGGAAATGGGTATAATAAGCAAACCAAACAATCAAACAGCAGCAACTACTACAAAAGCTCGCCTGACTGCACTTCTCAACAACTACAAAAAGTGACTAGACGAAATTCGAGTGTTTGAAGCAAACAGGAAGATATAATACAGCTACTTGCCCGGCTCTGCTATTAGTTGAATTAATAGGTGAATTTAGTTGAGCCAGTCAGCCAATAATAAGTGATAGTAATGAAGTTAATAAGAAGCAGCTTGTTGTTTACTCTCTCATGTCTCCTCCTCCTCCTAATTTGCGGTTTTCATACCATGTGTTCCAATTAAGCCACCAGCCGCAAGGCCAGGCCTCCCCAGCACAAAGAGCAACCATCGGATAAGAAGAAGAGCACTGCCACTTTTCAACTTCTACCTGTTGCCATGGCAGGGAATCTTCTCGTTTTTTTGGTTTAAAATGAGAAGGTGGATTGTTATATCAATTTAATGCCAACCTTTTATGGTTGGCGTGTGTGTAGGAGGAACAATCCAGGTGATGATTGGTCTGGATGGGTGGAAGATTGAAGAACAAACAAAAAAATTATGTCTAGCTTGGAGTTTGTGTCCCCATTTTCTCATGAAGAAGATTTTGATTAGTTGGTCTGGAACTGATACAAATCCAGCTACAATCCCAGTTGTGCATAAACCACGCACAACCTACAAAGCTCAGTGGACAAATTATGAATTACCGAAACCGAGTATTGGGAAATAAAAATGTTAGTTCTTTATGTGTTAGTGGGTCCCCAGATTTTTTCATAAATCAGAAGGATTTCGGAACGGATTTGGGACCTGAATCTCAAAAGGGATTCCAGACTTATTCTGTCCTGGTCGTCAGCGCTAGCTGAAACCTCAAGTTTTTGGTATTTTTCACAGGTCTGCAGAAGCCATTGACAAAAATTGTGCATTTTTGCTGTAGTTGTAATTAAAGTGAAAGAACAGTAGTTACGATCGGTTTTTTGCTTATTAAAGGGGCATGCCCACGCTAATAAGAGGTGGCGCCCGGGAATTCAAACTTTTTTCCCAATCATTGAACTTCTGTACGGTTTTTTTAACTTGGTTTCTAACAAAACAGGCCTAAAATTAATTCTAGGTCTTGTTTTGTTAGAAACCAAGTTAAAAAATCCGTACAGAAGTTCGGTAATTAGGAAAAAATTATGAATTCTCGGGCACCACCTCTTATTAGCGTGGGCATACTCTTTTAAACACGAAACGATGACCATAAAAAGATCTGGTATGAGGTGTACTACTTAGAAGCATATTAAAATATAATTTTATTTGTAACAAAAAGTTTTTATAAAATTATTTCAATCAAGACTTTTTTACAGGCTGATAATCTTTGCAATAACAGTAAGGTCTTATTAGAGGCTCATTTTGTGCACACTCAGATTGGTCACCATGTGAGTTTAAACGTTCAAATTGGTCTGAGATAAATTGAATAAACTTCACTCTTTTTATTTTATCAGTTTCTCTTTTTCTCGTATCGTTATTATTTCTTCTTCATAATCTGCTCTTACAAACCCGGAGAATTGGCCTCCACCAGGTTTTGTTTGAAAAGTTATAACAAAGCTTGCTTTTACTAATCCATCTTTCTCTTCTTGTCTAGTTCCGTAATGTTCCATCTCCAACTTCTCCAGTTTTAAAAGCTTGTCTTTGGTATCATCTAGAGTCAGAGTAACACATTTTTCATTGTATTCGGCTGTTTTAATATCTTGATTTATTTTATCCACTGCTGCTACAGCCAATTGACTGAGCAGTTCATTGTTTTCTCGAGATGCTTTGATTTCAACATAATCTTTGTCGCACTGACAATAAGCAAAAGGTATGCTTAGAGTGGGGCAATCTCGAGGCTGTTTTGTAAGTGTGTGGAATAGACTGGATCCATGCAAAGCTTCCGGATACTCACTGGCGTCCCATTTGTTATCCCAACTGCTTTCCTTCCATTTGTGACTAGACTAAAAGCTTTTTGTTTTTTTAGGCTACACCTAGTTGTACCCAGTAAATACCACTTTTCACCGGTAAATTAATTCTTTTCACCAGTAAATTTGAATTTCAAACAAAATACTTATTTCTACCAGTAAATTACTGATTTCTACCAGTAAATTTTGCGTGCATTTAAAATTTTCAGTCAGAAAATATTTTCAACTGGTCGAAATCCAACCCCAGGGTGGCCAGAAGCCCCTACAAGTTGGTTTTGTGGGTTGACTGAAGGGGGGGGGGGACTTTTTGCGAAAATTCGATTGGGCGGATCAGAATTCCATGGGGAGACTTTATACTTAGTTTTTCAACCATTGGTCAGCAACATACTGTGTCATACTTTTCGGTCTTCAAAGTCTTCAAAGACCGAAAAGTATGACATAGTATGTTGCTGACCAATGATTGGGAATCTTAATATAAAGTCTATCAGTCCGATCGGCTTAATCACTCAGAATTTCAGGTTTATGGTGGTTTTGAGTGGTCTACGGTGAAATTCTGAGCGATTAAACCAATCGGACTGGAATTCTAATCCGCCAATCGAATTTTCGCAAAAAAATTGTCATTCAACCCCAAAAAACCAACTTGTAAGGGCTTCTGGCCACCCTGGGGTGGGATTTCGACCAGCTGAACATGTCTTCTGACTGAAAATTTTAAATTCCCGCAAAATTTACTGGTAGAAATCAGTAATTTACTGGTAGAAATAAGTATTTTGTTTGAAATTCAAATTTACTGGTGAAAAGATTAATTTACTGGTGAAAAGTAGTATTTTACAGGGTGAAAACAGTTTGAGCCGTTTTTTTACAGTCATAACTCCGACCTCAAATTCTACCCACAACTGGGTACGACACTTTTTTTCTTCGATTTTTTTCACGCTTTTGAAAGTTTTGTTTTGACAGTTTGGTGTCAACTATTGGTGTCAACCTCTTTCTTCGAAATCAAGATCATTGAACATGTCAAAACATAACCGGCAAAAACCTTAAAAATATAGATCGAAAAGTGTCGGACCCCCCTGTGAGTCAAACTTGAGGTAGAAGCCATGAGTATACCTTAATATACCGGAAATCCAGATGATTATTTGCAAAAGTGAGCCTAAATATCCTAATGGCGATTGTTTGATATGCCGTATATTTATATAGCTCATTTTAGATTCGCTGAAAACGATGGCATGTTCACAATTTTCGATTTTACACTGGATTTGAAAAACCGACTTCGAAGTCAAGACCAATCAAAAATTTGGAGGAATGTAATTTGGAGGAATGTAAAATTTTTGAAGTCGAGTAAGAAACAATGTATTTGGGAATATTTTTCAATGCAGATGCAATGCTTAACCAGCTGCTTTAAAAACCGCGGAAATTTTTGAAGCACACAGCAGGGCTGCACCGCATATCCGATACCCGGCACTTTTGACATCCGATATTTTTTCATATCCGGTGCAGCCCTGGCCCACAGTATTTGTTTTACGACACATAACATTATTTCGAGCAGTTTGAGCCTAGTTTTTATATTTCTGTTAAATTAAAGTAAGATTGCTCCGTTGAATCAAGTGTGTTTCTTTACCATTAATAAAACACACCCGAGCAATGGTTAAAAAAGTTGCGTAAACATCATGCTGAGATACTAACTGCTGAGCGTTCTCCTGCATGATTTCTCTAAGTTTTTTGTTTTTCCGCAGCCTTCGAGGTAGAACAATAAATAATCCAGGGTTATTATCCTAAATTTTTTTTATATTAATTAAATTTTAACTGATCAAAAAAGTTTTTTTACCTATATTAATTTGTACTAATTTATTTGCAGTGTTTTTTACATAGAACTAACGATAAGACCTGTTTGTAGTGATTACCTCCATTTCGCCAACAGGAGTTGATCGGTGGTCACCAAAGCGGACACCGTGATCACTCATCAAAAAAATAAATGAGTCTTCCATCTATATTAAATTTAATGTACCGTAAAAAAATTTATTCACCGTATTTACTTCAATAGAATGATCATCCGCGCACCCCCTGCTCCTTGACCTAAATTCAAAAACTGGCTACATAGTGAGGAGTAACTTGCCATATATATTTAATATATTTGAATCGAAGTGGTCATTCTACTGGAGGAAATACGGTAATTAAATGATTTTGGACTGTAGGTCAGAAATATCTTTAAATTATGTGGATCCTTTCATAAAATACAGGGCGTATTCTGAGTCCCTCGATTTACAAACAATTTTTTTTATACTTTATTCTTAAAATTTGTTAACGATTTTTTGACGGGCGCTTTCTTATATACGGACACCAATATGGATAAATCCTCATAAAAACACAAGGCCGGAGTATAGAATCCCCCTGGCCCGAAAACTGGTTTAAACCTCGTTTTTACGCGATTTGACCACTTTTATGTATAGAAAAGAAAAAAACGATGGGAAAGCACTTTCCACAAAAAAAAAATTTGACCAAAAATCGACTTTTTGGCAGTTCTGGAGGGTACTCAGATACCTTATTTGGGGGTTTTTACCCTGTTTTGGTCACTGGAGCTGGGCAAAAAGAGTCTCTTTGACTCTCTCTTTTGATTAAGAGTCTTGCTCGGAATCATGTCTAAGGTATGTGGGTGCGCGCATCTCTAACTCTCAAGCCCCTGCGCCCTTCGGGGCTTGAGAGTTAGAGATGCGCACACCCACATACCTTAGACGCAAATCACTCGAAAGTGACACTGGATGCATAAAAAAGTATGCATACCAGAGTTTATTTATGCGGTAGGCCCCAGTTAACAAACTATGTTCAAATCTTGTCTTTTTTGGTCTTTCAGAGATGTCCACGTACCCTTTTAGGTTGAGTTACCTTGGTCCCCAAGGCAGAAATGCAAAAAAAAATTTCAAAAAAATGCTAAAAAGTGTCTTTTCACTAATTTTTTGTTGCTTTTTCACGTTGAAAGTAGCTAAAATGATCTTAGGACACCATTTTGGGCATTTCCGGGCCGGGGGAATTGTGTACTTTAGCCAAACACAATAAAGTAAAAAACCAATTTTGCAAAATTTATTTTTTTTAGCCCAAAATGATAAATTTTTCGACGTTACTTTATTGTGTGAGGATTCATCTATTGATTTGAAAAAGCTTTGTATACTAAAATAAAGCCCGTTCAATTCTGCATAGAAACGATATTATAAATGCATAGGTTCAGTGATACATGCATGGCGGAAAATCCAAAATAAAGAGGGACCCAGTTGTTCATTTCTTCGATAACTGCCAATTTTGAAATGGTTCTATCTCACAAAATATTTGGTAAAGGCTGAACTGCCTTTAGCAAAGTTGCTCAAAATCGTCTACTCTATCTTATAGACGCAAAAGAAAAATTTCGAAAAAGTCGAGGTAACAAGCCTTTCTAAGAGAAGGTCCAAAAGGACCTAGGTGTAGCTTATACAGAGATGTAGCTTATGGAGAAGTTTTGGCTCTATATGTGTTCGCGCTACCCCGAAAAAAATATGCCTTGATGCCACTGTTGATTTTTTAGAAATTTTTTTGTCAAATTTTTTATAACAGAACGCTTTTTTTTATTTACATCATATAGCCAGTTTTTATTTTTCTACCTTATTTTCGGGTGACCGTCCAGGTTTTATTATGCTTTTAGTTCAAAAAAATGAGGCCGTCCTAATTTCTCCAATTTTTTTGAAAATTTTCATGGGAAATCAGGACGGCCTCATTTTTTGAACAAAAAGTGAAAGAAAACCTGGACGGTCACCCAAAAATAATGTAGAAAAATAAAAACTGACTATGTGATGTAAAATAAAAAGCGTTCCTTTATAAAAATTTGATGAAAATGCAGGATGGCGATGAAAAAAATTAGGACGGCGAAGGACGGCGGCACCACTATGGTCCTAATATACGCTCGCTTACCCTGAGCCTAAGGGCTAAGCCTAAGGCCTAAGTGGTTACAGGTATTTTGTAGTTACATGGAGGGAGTTTTTACAAAAAAATTTTTTTTTGTAATAATGAATAAGAAATAAAAACTGTTTAGAGTTTCGGCAAAAAAGATTTCAAAAAAAATCAAGAAAGGGGACCAAGGCATATTTTTTCGGGGGTCGAGCAGACTCTATATGTGTTCGCGGAAGTTTGACTGTAGAAGAAGCCTAAGGCACTGGCAAAAGAGGATTAACTTGCGAGGACTTTACCGACTCTGCTTTTTGGATATTGAGCTTTCACGCGAAAATCTCGAGATCGACCCCAAAATTTTCAGATTTTTAGGGCAATTGATGTGAGGCGTGTCGATCTATTAGGGTAAATACGTTACATGAAAAATAGGTGAGAATATCATAACAACAAGAAGTTTTCCAAATTTAAGCAGAAATTGACGTACTTTGAGGAGAATTTACATAATTTGAAGAGTGTTTTTAATTTGAATCAAAAATTAGTTGAATTAACCTTTTCATGTG
Organism: Ditylenchus dipsaci; assembly: GCA_004194705.1. NCBI lineage: Eukaryota > Metazoa > Nematoda > Chromadorea > Rhabditida > Anguinidae > Ditylenchus > Ditylenchus dipsaci. Next base: position 2,153,914 of record SADC01001275.1, on the reverse strand, counting down.
TATCTTTGAACCATTTGTAAAAGGTGTCATCAGCATGATAAAGAGAGTTTAGGTAGTTGTGAGTAAGCTCAACGATCTAAAACTTAAATAAACTTGTCATACATATTTTGGAATTCAAACCCAAGTCATAGTAAACTTTTGTTGTTCATCTTGATAGACTTCTAAAAACTGTTGAAGGTATTCTAGCAAAAATAAGTAGTGTTCTCGGCAATGACTTGTTTCAAACGTATTTTGGTCCATTTCTACTCGTATTTGAAACGGCCTAAAAATATTTTATCCACACTTTTGTTAAAACTATGATTTGTTGTTAGTCAGGCAACAATTTAAAAAAATGTCATAAAACTATTTTATAGTAGTTTCGCCATACATTGGCAAAGCCACCTCTTTTAACAGATTGGTCATAGAAAGCTTGGGTGAAAGGTGGGAATAATAACCGGCATAAGGCTCCGAGCTTTTGAATAAATATAGCTGGCGCTAAACACCGATGTCTAAAAATTACTATATTTTGACTGGCATATTGGTAATCGAGAAGCCAATTAAAATAGTTTTGCCGTAAATCATGTTCACCAATTACGTGTACTACAACTCCGACTTCGTGAACAAGTTGTGGTGAAAACCTTTACTAGGAAGAAATTTACTCCAATTCCAGGTTGCTGAACAAGTGATCAGGACTTACTTCAAAAATGGCACTAATCACAGTGAGTGCATTTACCTCATGTAATGATCAGTAGGTTGGTTTTTGAAGCCAACACAATCTGGCCAATTAACAGCTCCTTTAGCCCAATCTTCTGCAATCATCGTTTTGTAACCTAATTTCTTAAAAATAGCAAATATCCATGATGTTTCGTTGTCTAGATTCTCGGAACATCTTGTTTTATAATCGAAACCCAGATCTGGAAGCACCTTTTGTTCACGGAGTGGGCTTTTAGGTAAAGGTTCCATTTGTCGTCCTCAAACTTGCTTTTTTATTATTATGCCATCTTGTAAAAATCTTACCAAACAAAAAAGCAAATGCATTGGGCATGCTATTCAGCCCAACTTTATTAGATGATGATAAGTGATGGCTTCAAGGTCTTCTTGTAAGAAGTACAAGCTTTTAGGCAGAGATCGCAGGAATCTAGACCGCGAGACAGAATCTAACACAATCATGTGTAGTCCAAAGCCTTTTTCTTTTATTTCTTTCTTTTCAAAAGGCTTTTGTGTCTGTTTTTTGTCGCTTTTCTGCTGTATAGCTAATGTATTTAGTGCCGATGTTTGAGGCGGACGGCTAAAAAATTCAATTTTCGTATTTAAAAAAAAGGGTGGACTCACTATATTTGGTAGTAGAGATTGGTGTACACAGCTCTGTCTACTTTTTCTTTGAAACACTCCACTTCAATGATATCACAAGGTGGTTGTACTGAACCATTTAACTCAATCCATTCTCCTCTTTTAAATTCATAGTCACTGATTGTAGTTAGGCAACTAAAAATAAATGCAGTTGACTCTCTAAATAACATAGCCCAAAAAAGTTACATAAACTTTTTTTTCGCTTAAAATGTTTTTGCCGAATAAAGTATTTCTATGGGCAAACTTTTTTTGGGTGAACTTCCTTATTCGATGCCATCCCAAAAAGCCCAAAAATTTATTTCTTGATGTTTTAGCACTTTTAACGTGGAGAAGACGTGTTTTAGGGCGCATACGACAATTTTGTAAAGAGTTTATCCGAACGACGTTTCTAGTCAAAACAATAGGTTTCCCTAAAAAAAATATTGTGATCTCAAATAGCCACAGATTTATTGATGCAAATTCAAATTTTCTTGCTCACATTCAATCGATAAAGTGAGTCTAGCTTCAAAATCATTATTCTATTTGTGGATCTGATTTCTGAAGCTTGCTCTATCTAAAGTCTGTAATGGTTAGTGAGATTAAAGTTATTAGTTTTGGTGCGCTCTCAATTGAGGTTACTCCTGACAATAAGCCGTGTTGTTCCAGTACTTCGTTTGATTATGGCTTCCGAGCCATTACTCCAGTCAAGAAACTTCGTGGGATATTCGTAGTCACAATTGCCGGAAAGGCCTAAAATTAAAGTAAACTTCTGTAAAAACACGGTAGCGAAATTTCATATGCAACTTGAAAAGCTATCCACTTTTTCAGGAGGGTTAATGAACACAATTCGAAAATATCAATCAATAGCCCAGACAAAGGGCTACATTTTGTATAAACTTCCTTTTTTATAAAGATGCGAGAGATTGATGTGTAAAAACAGTCTACCAATTAATATTTGAAAGTATTTAAGTAGTAATTGAAAATAAAATGAACGAACTACACAAAATTTAAATGTACAGTGAAGAAAATACAGAAAGATAAAACTGGGACTTAGCTTTTGATGTATACAATATATTCATAATCGAACACTAAAAATTTGGTCGGGAAAACAAAAAAATTGCATCCAACAATTCTGGCATTGTCTTGACATGAAACTCACAATTATAAACTGAATTTAACTTGTATTTGACGCTTGACACACCGTGAGCTAGTACCCTTGATAGTACCGAAGTGCGATTTCGCCCACCAAACCCCCAATGTTATCGTTTGTCAAATCATGTTGATAATCGGATTTGATGAGACCAAAACCGCGATTTTAACCACCGAAACCCTAATACTCAAGGTGAGTTGCTGGGCATGTTACCAAAATACGTGTTATCTACAAAATCAAGACTTCAGAGAAGCTTCTAGGACTACTCGAAACTCGAAGCGTTTACTTTCACCCCAAATTTTTAATTTTTCAAATTGTCATAATATTTTCTTTCGAACTTATAGCTAGTTAGCTATATGAGAAGAAATCACTTTTCCTGCCGAAGCGCATCTCAGTCTCGTGCATTTTTATATTTTCTATAATAGTTTTTTTATGAATTGACCATTTTATGAATGATATTTTCTAAAAATACTAGAATTTGTCTGGCAGCCATTTTTTGTTTGCATTTTAATTTTAAACCTCACGTGCTTTTTGATATAAGTTACATTATGTTAGTGGTATTTGTGAAGCAGTGAAAGCCGGAAAACTTTTCCACTCTGGCATTGACGAACAACGTTGGACTTGTCTAGTAAATAGCTCTATATTTTAAACAAATTTACACATTTATTTTCCAAATAATGAAAATAAAAAACATTTCGAAAACATTATTGAAAAAGCATTATCGACTGCGTGTGGTCCCTTGCGCATGCAAATTTTTGAAATTTCTATGATAATAAAGAGACAGGGTCTTTTAACACTCCAAGCCTCATGCGTGACTTTTGCCATTTATGAAGCGGAATTTCATGGAGAAAACAATGGCTTTTTCAGATTTTTTTCAAATCTAAAAAGTGGTTCAAATCGAGCTTTGAAACATGTGACCCATACGCCGGGCACTACAAACTTAGATAAGGCTGTAACTTTTTTCACAGATATGATTGTTATGTGTTTTAAAATTTATAAATGTTCCTCATGAGCTACTCTATCTTTCTTCAGTTGCATAAATATCACCTCGACCAAAAATAAGAATTAAATTAATCAAAGATCCCTAAAATGAGAGTTTTAAAAAATATCACTTGTTTTACAGAAAACGCCTATAACTTTCAGTATATCAATTTTTCTAGAACATGCTTTATGGCATCTGGAATCACATATTCTGCGCTACAAAAAGACGTGTTACGTTGTATATACATGTTTTTTAGCCCGACTCAAAATACAGTGTTAAAAGTCTGCTTGGGATTTAAGGATTATCTTTTAGATAGCCTATTCGTAAACACTGCACACCCTGCGGAGACAATTGAAGATTTCGTGTCTTATAAAGCATTTAGAATCGTTTTGCACTGTTTTCCGTCCTATTTGTGCAAAAAAATTCAAAAGGCGCGCATTTAAATTTTTGGTTAAAAATTTTAGCGATGTTTTGTATTTTTGTTAATATCTTCGAGTTGGTTCATGACAAAGTTATGATATATAACTTATTTTGTAGCTGAGTGAACAATCTTTTTATGCATATTCATTTGTTTTAATACATCACGAATTTTGAGACAAAAAGAGCATTTCAAAACTACATCACATTTTTTGAAATACACATTTTTGTGATAAACTTCTAAAATTATCTGTTTTTCTGTGATTTTTTTTAAATCTAATTTTGAATTCAGATTCTACATAAAAAAAAAGTTCTAAAGTTGCTGTGGTATGATATAATCCATGCTTTCTTATGAATAATTTTTAATAAGTATAATGGTGTGCATGAATTTCTGAACACCACCCCAATTAGTCCGCTCAACATTCTCCAGGGGTCTATAAATATAAATATACTAGGAGAAAACGATGCTTATTCGACGCGTTACATTGCGAGGATCCGTTTGGTGTATTATAAGTATGTAGGTAAGCGCATTTTATTGGTATAATAGTTAAATTATATAGTCAAACACTTGTGATGAGATTCAGAATTTCTTGTAGTAGCGATTGTGAATCAGCATTAGGTGCAATGCAGTTGGCCTGACTTAAAAGCTCATAATACACCAAACGGATCGTCAAAATGTGTCGCGTCGGCTAAAGCATTGTTTTCTTTTAACTCAATATGCTTTTGATGCACTAGGTGCCGGAGAACGCTAAAAGGACTTATTATGGTGGTGTTCAGAAATTCATGCACACCATTGGACTCATTCGAAAATTATTCATAAGAAAGCATATATTACATCAGGCCACAGCGACCTTGGAACCAGTTTTTCATGTAGAATCTGAATTCATATCAGATTTTTTTAAAAATCAGAAAAAAACAGATAATTATAGAATTTTATCACAAAATATGTATTTCAAAAAATGTAAAGTAGTTTTGAAATTCTCTTTTTGTCTCAAAATTTGTAATGTATTCGAACAAATGAATATGCATAAAAAAGCTAGTATACTTAGCTTCAAAATAGCTATAGATCAAAATTTCGTCATGAAGCAACTCAAAGATATGAACAAAAATACAAAACATGACTAAATTTTTTGACCAAATATTTAAATGCGCGCCTTTGAATTTGAATTTTCGGTAGAAGTGATATTTATGCAACTGAAGAAAGATAGAGTAGCTCATGAGGAACATTTATAAATTTTAAAACACATAACAATCATACCTGTGAAAAAAGTTACAGCCTTATCTAAGTTTGTAGTGCCCGGTCTATGGGTCACATGTTTCAAAGGTCGATTTGAACCACTTTTTAGATTTGAAAAAAATCTGAAAAAGCCATTGTTTTCTCCATGAAATTCCGCTTCATAAATGGCAAAAGTCACGCATGAGGCTTGGAGTGTTAAGGCAAGAGTCGATTTTTGGTGTCGATTAAATAACAGCTTTGGAGAGCACCAAACAAGTGTGTCCGGGCATACCCTTTTCTGCGAAAAATAACTTTTTACGACAAGAAAAAGGTTTGTCTCAAAAAGACCCAAAACATGTGTAAGTCCCTTCCCAATTTTTTTTCGTGAAAAGTTTTTTAAAAATAATTTAAAGATTGTGTAGCTTATTCCAAATTTCAAATTTTCAGTGCATAAAGTGTTTAGAATTAAGGGTTTTTTTTATCACGTTAAGCAGAAAAAATGATATAGATTGTGATTTTGGTACATTGGGACACGTGGTTAAATCCAACCATTACTCTAATTTGATGCAAAACTAGTAAACAAAGCAAAATAATTTTCTAAGTTTGATATACTTTTTAAACAAACCTGTATTTGCATTTGTGTTTCTTAGCGTATGGTTTTCTAATAGATAATTTGTATCCTCGTTTGTCTGGTACAAATTGCGTCATTTCGACAAAACTTGGAACGCATTTTTCCATTGGACCGCTTTCTAAAGGATTTAAATATTTCAAAAGATCAGGATGCCAAGGATCTTTGTTCGGCATTTTACACTTCCAAGTTCCAAATGACCCAACTAAAAAATGCTTTTGGTGAATAAAATACAAATATATTTTACCTGTTTTATTGTATATGTAGTTTTATTGGTAAAAGTAGACGAAAAATTGAAAAAGAATTCACTCAAGACGTTCACCCAAAAAATCCAAACAACTATCAGGGTGAGTTTCAGAAAGCACATAACTTTAAGAGCTTTTCGAAAATATAATTGATTGAAAATGCCATTTATTGAATGGAAATAAGATTTTTTCTGAAATTTTTTAAAAGTATTTTATCGTATTGAACGCCATAAAAAAAGTTTTTTTTTTCTGACTTTTGGGAGGTAAGCATGTTTTGTCCCTTTGACTATATTTGGTCATTCTGAATCAGTAAAACTACCTACTCATTCTGACTGGGGTTATTCGAATAAAATTTTTTGGGTAAAATTTATTGAAAAACACACACAAAAAAATTATAGAGTGAGCTCTGTTCATAAGGACACGCTCTTTATAATGGCGCAACAAGTTTATTTGGTTGGTTTACAAACAAATTAAGCCAAATGAACTCTTTGCAGAAGGACGCAAAATATTTATCATGTTGATCTACAAACAAATAAAGCTAAATGAGCCCTCTCCATAAATACACAAAAATGCACTTTTTATTTCTTTAACATGAGAAAGACGAAACAATATATAGTAATTTTTTTTGGTCGCTGATCCTTTTTAGATCATTTCCAGGGATGATGATAAAAAATTTAAAAAAGGACATTTCCAATAGGAAAAATTTTTTTTGGCACAAAAAAGACAATTCTACATGTCGACAAAAAAATTGGCTCTTTTAGACAATGGGTACCAAAAATATAAAAGCAGTCCCTGTTATTTCTTTTTCTTGCCAATACAGCTCTTATACCCTTTTAAAGTTCAAATTGGCGCTAACCAAATAAACTGCAGTGCTCTCTTGGATAAACGTACCGTATCTCTTCTAATAAGCGCGCATGCGCGCTTATTTTTCAAACCCCCGAAAATCTGAAAATTTTTGGGTGAATCTCGAAAATTTCGCGTGCTCAACCAAAATCTAAAAAGTTGAATCGATAGAGCTCGTGGGAGTTAAGAAATACAATAAACAGCTTTGCAAAATATTTGCTCTGGGCTGACATATAGGTCCTCAAAGTAGGGGTTGCGCGCTTATCAGAGCATGCGCGCTTATTAGAGGAAATACGGTAAGTCGTAAAAAACTTTGTTCCCGCCTAGAGTCTGCACACTTTTTTTAACCTACATTTGTTTGATAGTTCTAGGCCGACAAATTTAAACGATTCCAATTCAAAAAGAAATGGCTTTTAAAAGGTGATCCCGCTTTAACGTAAGCTCATGGCTACAAAATAGATGGTAAATTGCCTGAGAGAAGTCTTTAAAAGGGTCCAAAACGCAATGCAAAAGACACAATTTTCAACGCCAGGGAGGGCTGTTTATAGGATATCCGGTATTTATGGAATCTGACCACTCAGCGTGGAAGAAATTTCAGCGCTACTGTAAGGTGGTTATATGACAGTAGCGTCGAAATTTCATACTGCAACCCGAAACTTTTCCGGTTTCTTTAACTAGACTTACGAAGCATTACTGAGAAAGACCTTCAAAGTAAGGCTAAAAAGGTGTCGGACCTTAGGAGAGAACGAACTCATTGGGGTATCGATAAACCGAGCGTCGACTGTGTTTTCTATGATGATAATGCGTGTGAATCACGGCTCTATTGATCGAGGTAAGCTACCTTTATGATAAGGCCTACCCAATTAATTTTTTAATTATTTTTAAAAAATAATCTTAATTTCCATTTAAATATACTTATTTGCAAAAAAGAGCTTAAATTACTTCTATTGTTTGTGCTTCGCCCTTTTTGTTTCCAGTCCACAATAGCCAGCTAACAGGGGCTTTTTGCAATATGACTCCGTTCCCAGGAGCTCAATCAAAATTTATTCTATTTTTTACAAATTACACTACTTCAAATATTTGTTATACGTGAGAATAATTTGTCTCAAACTAATTTACTGGTTTTTAAAAGCTTTTCCTTGGCAGAGCTGATTAAAAACCACTTTATCTAAAAAATTGCTGTTTTGGTGTGCGTGTATCACCGCTTTCACATAAAGAATTCATTAATTAGTTTAGAAAAAACATGTCACCCCTGTCTTAGTTTTTAGTAATCGATAAAAAAGAATAGTGGCAGCAGTAGTGCTTGTCAATAAAAAAATTAGCTGAGAAAAAGGGTTAAAAAGCCAGAAGAAAAGGCAATTTCCATGCGGAATCGAATTAATTCAGTTTCCCACTTTTACTCTTTTTCAGATAAACATCTCTATAACCACTAAAAACAGCCTTTATACTTGGTTTTTTACTAAGTTTTTCACCGTTTTTTCTTCTAGAATAAGCACCCCTTCCTTCGACTTTGTGAGTCTATGTGTCAGAGCAGAGTTGAATTTGAAAATGCCCACCGAGACCTTGGACCCAGAGTTTTATTCAAAATGCGAAATAAACTTTTCCCTTTTTTAATTCAATTTTTTTAAATTATTTCTTGTGCTTTAAAAATCCCTTTTCAAGCAAATCAAATTAATACGACCACAAATGCAGTTACTTTGCGACCGAACACCAAAAAGGCCTTTTTCCAGTTACCTACTGCAAAGCAGAAAAGTCGAAAAATCCAAACTCATCGATACTTTTTTTGTTTCTCCTTGCTGCTTTTAAAAAATCAATTTCAGCCGAAAAAAACTTAGACTTCCAGGACAGCCGGAACAAATCTAAATTTGGGTGCCAGTGGGCCTCTCGCATCCTCAAAGAAGAGGAGGAGGTGAAGTATTTATGTTTGAGGCAGTCAGAGGCAAATCCATGGCGACCACCAGCCAAGGCCCATTTAGTGGTGATGCTGGAATTTAATTATTTGTAGCTTTGCTTAATTTATTCCCTTGGTTGTTTGTCAGGTAGCTGGTTTCTTCTATATTTCTGAAATATTGGAGCACAATGGCAGCAGCTGCTAGATTGGGAGCCTTTGGTGCTGGCTTCGGCGATACTAAAGCTTCTTGTCGTGCCCTCTACTCCTCTGTCCGTAAGTCTCTTTTATGGTGGCTACCCATCCATCTAGCAAAATTTATGCCACTTTTAGGGTGGTTGGATAAATGGGATTGGTTTCATTTTTTGAGGAATAAAATTTATTTGTTTTTTTTCAGTGAAGAGAATGGTTGCGGGATCTTTTAGTTTTACTTGGTTTAGTGTCTTTGGGTGGGAGTTTTTTAATACTAATGTAATGCCTAACACGCATAAGAGGTTTTTTACTTTTTAGCTATCGGATAATTTCTATTTATCTCTTCTTCCAAAAAAATTAACCAAAATTTTTATTATTTTTGTATATTGAATTTAGGACGAAGTTCATTACACTAACTTTTCTCGGAAAATAGTTTAGGAAAGTTAATAAAAAAAAACTTTTTTATGTGTGGAAAGCAATTTTTAAAAAAGTTGACTAAATTTTGACTTTTTGCCTTAGGGAACCAAAATAAAGGCTACTGGAAAATAGCAGAATTTCCTAGTTTTTTTTATTACGTATTTTAATCACTAGAACTGGAAAAAACAGTTTCTGAGTCCATGTAATATTAATACAGGGTAGCCCAACTTTTTCACCCATATTTTTTCTGCCCATAGCTTTTTGAAAATATGACCTTTTTCCCTAATCGACCACTCATTTAAAAGCTCTATGTTTGGCATTTTGTTTAAAAACGGTATTTCGTTATTATCACGGACAAAAGCCAATATATGGCAGCTTTTGTGAAAACATCGATTACGGCTGTTTATTCACAATAGAGCGCAATTATGTAACAGAAAAATTTCGAAATCGGTGGATGGAACGCGGCATTGCAAATCTTTCTTGGACGCCTTACTCTCATGTGCTACTTTTTCTTGTGGGATGGATTAAAAGTCAAGTTTATTGAACTCCGATCAATGATTTGACCAAAACGACAAGAAACATTTTGAATTTTCTGTCAAGGGTGAGCCTCAGAAGATGGTCGACCGATAAATTGATGTCTATAATTATGGTGTCAATCGATGTATCGATGTTAATGCCATATATTAATTATTGTCCATGATAATAACATAATCTTGTTTCAAACAAATCGCAAGAAAAAAGACCATTTATTCCAAAAGTTATGGCCAAAAAAATGTTAATGAATAAATGGTCCACCCTGTAGTATTTTGCGCGGATTTGTCCTTGAGGTTTGTGCGCAACTCTAACCCTATAGCACCTCTTTCGGGAATGTATTCTGAGCTACTGAACTGCCTCTTCTCTTGCTTTTTGCAACCATTGCTAATTCTTTTAAATGTATTGTTTAGAAAAAACAAAGTTTTCGAAACAAACATCCATTATTCAGAAGACTTTGTTTCAAAATATGCCAGCTACACTAAAAAAACAAAGCAAGATTTCTTTCAGGTTTAATTCCCCCTATATTAATTTTCACTTGCAATCTTCTAACATATCAATGAACTTTACTTATTAAATTAAATTATCCTTATTAAAAAATGTTTAATTCCAAATGTATTTTAGCACTTGAATCTTTTTATGAACGTGACAGAGGAGAAAAAAATTCCTCTGGTCAAAACCATAATAGCCTAAACAGACAAAGTGTTCGCCGTCGTTGTAGTAGACGGCCTGGAAGGTAGATTATTTCGTTATAAAGATTATTTCGTAATAGTTATAAATTTTAGCAAGGGTTACGGCGTGGCCTTAAGGTAATAATTGTTAATATGATCACTGAAAAGCTCATTCATAAATATGCTTTTAGTAACGCCGAAACGGCTCGGGAACGGTTTCAGCGGCGTCGACGTCTCATTGAGGTTTTCTGTTAATCTGATTCTGCAAAATGTAAATTTTTGTCTGCTTTAGAGACGCTTGCAGGTATGTTTTGGCAGAATCATAAGTTATGAATATTTTAAGATGGGTTAATAATTCAAAAAAGTGAAGTGAAATTTAGGCGCTACCAGATTATATCGGGCCAATTAAGTATTAAAAAAAGATAATGAACATGGGGGACGGTATGTTATAGTATTTCGACCCTATAGTCCGGTAGGGTCGAAATTTAATATCAATAAAAGTGAAACAAAATGTGGGAAATAGGTTATTTAAGTTACATTTGTTGTCTCTTTTGAAAAGGATAATTAAAAAACGCATTATATATTCAGCTGTGCAACTGGAGTGTTTATGTGGCCCTATCAGGATTGCTGTTATCCATTGTGGACGTCGAAATACAAGTAGGAGAATATGGTCGAACCGTCCAGGTAAGAATACTCTTGCACAATGGTGTCCAAATCAAATAATTTTACTGAAATTTTCAAATTATCAGATTTTAACACTACCGTATTACCTAATAAGCCAGCTCTAATAAGCCAGCCTGCACCATCAGACCACTTCATTCGGCTTTGAGGTTTTATAGGTTCGCCTAGAGTAAATTTTCTAAATCCCTGTTTATTGCGTTTTCTCAACCATAGGACGACCACGTGAAAATTGTCGCTCCTGACCTCGTTGACCACAGTGTGGTCATAATTGAAAAATGCAATTTGGAGATTGTAATGGCTTACACAGTTAGACACATTTTATTGAAATAGGTTTCAGAATTCTCGATCTGAAAACCATCCATAAAAGTAAAAACGCAAAAATAAATAAGTTCTGCAGCTGTGCAACCTATCATTTTTGAAAATTAAGTTTGTTCATAATGGTCACAATGCCTATGTCACCCTAAATACGGTTATATTTCTGAAGGGAAGTGTCTCATCAGCCCGCAAAATATCTCATTTTGTAGCTGAGATTGATATCTTCCTAGATTTTTAAACCCTTTTTTGATGTGTTTTATGAACACCAGATCAAGCTTTGCAAATATAACATGACCGCTTTGTAGTCAACGTGGTTGTCCTAGGGTTAACTACCACATGGTTGACCGAGTCCATTTTTTAGATTTTTATGGAGCGACAAAAATTCGAAATCAATTTCAAAATTTCAAGAATTTTATATATTTGAAAAAAGGCCTCTCAGGTGTTATTAGAGAAATACAGTGTGCTTCTTACACAAAACTCCAAACCAATATCACAATAAATAGAATTATAGATCCTCTATTTTACCTACTTTCTGCGAAGTTCTGTAATTCTGTTAACTTTGTTACTGGATTTACTCATCATTGGGCATCACTGGACGGAGGTTCAGGTAAATATTATTTTTTTCACACAAAAGCATATGTTTATAAAAAATATGGCTTTTTTTATCCCAATCGATTCTTCAGTTGCTTAGCAAGAATTAGGTTAGAATTTCGATTACTTGCAGGGTTAACATACAACCTAAAATAATTTCTGTGACTTTATGGTGCACTTCTTTTATAGCTTATGCACAATCCAAGTATAATTTTTTGTTTTGGCTTTTGGACACTTAAATGTTTGATTCCGTAGTGCTAACAACGAAAAAACACAGCATCGACAAGAAAAAAATACGGACATCATAACTTATTGATAAACTGCCACGTGTCTTTACTTTTTTCGAATGCATTGTTGGATTATTAGCCAGATCAGCGTTTCTGCTGATCCTTTTATTTACAAACGTTCTAATTTCTACGAGTCTGTCCTGTGAGAAAAACATTTGAAATTTTCTAAGTCGGCTACTGAGAACCGGTCTCAAAAACCAACATTTTGAAATTAAGTAGTTGGAAAGAGATCCGAAGCTTCAAATTTCCGGGTTTTAAAACCCAGTACCTGAAAACGGATACCCAACTTTACCATCTTATATAACACATCACATTCCAGATTTATCAGCAGATACTGGTCAAAAATGTTAGTTCTATCAAAAACAACTAAAATAAAGCTAGCTGTAGAGCTGTTGATCTGCTCATGCTGTCCTTTTCCAGGTTTTTTTTTCATTCTTTTAATTTGAACGTTTCAAATTGATCAAGTTTAGGCAGTCAACAGCTGAGTTGGCCAAACCTAGGTCTTGTTGGTGCTCGTCTTGACCGCAGAGTCTACATTCCAGTCCATGTCCTAATGACTATTCCTATGTTTTTGAGGCTCTATTTAGTGGGTCGCTTTATGGTCCTGCACTCTGCTACACACCAAGTATTTCAATAATTCTTATTCATTTTAATGTAAATATTGATTTTTAGGATTCATCTACAAGGTTGAGTTTATTTTCAAAAGGCAACAAAATTTATTATTTATTGGGTTACGCACTGGTTTGACCATGAAATAAGATTAAAGAGTCTACGAGCCTACAGCGGAGTCTACAGCGGAGTCTACGATGAATTCTTGTAACTCCCGATTCTTGAATTTTTCGGCTTTCTGAGTTAATTTGTTCATTTAATAATCATTTAATCGGACCGGTCAGTTAACCAGAAACAAATTTTTTTGGCCAATTAATGATCGGGTGTAAACTAACCGTTTTTAAACCGAGCAGTCTAAACCCGACCGAATCCCAGCTTGCAAGAATACGATACCTTATGCGTAAAATGAAGTTTTTGGGCTAAGTTAGACACCATAATTTCATGATGAACCTGTTTTAAAAAATCGAAAGCAAAAAAAAGCCCGGTCTAAAAACTGAACTACCAAAAATAATACTTTATTTGGTTTTAGAGCAATAGCTTCATTTAACCAGGTGCTAGTAGACTTTCCATTTGTGCTGAGAAGCCTTCTATGTGAAAGACCCTTGAGCATTCTAAGCATAGGCACTCTGGCCTTTTGGACGGTAATGAGTTGGATAATGACTCAGTGTGAACGGTAGGAACAATCCATTTCTGGTTATTAACCACAAATATTATAAACATTTAGTTATGCCACAAACAACTCGTTCTCCAATGCCCATTACTTCCTAGATTACATATGGTTTGAAGTTGTGGTGGGATCGTCTTGATAAATCTATGATTTTACATTAATACCTGATGTCTTTTAGACATTCTTCGCGATTGGGTTTGGAGACATAGAAATGGTAACTTATTGTGGCAGAACCGTAGCTATTGCCACTGGTATTGTGGTTGGTTTTTGTCGTGTAACTTCTACAAATCCTCTTCTTAAAATGTGACGAAAAAGTTTAAAACGAATTTATTCACAATTTTTTTCATCATTCTACTTTAAGTTTTTTTCGTTATTGCTACGGTGGCGGGCGTCAAAAGTGCCGGTTACTGAATGTCCGACGCAGCGGACAAACATAGTCCAAATACTATATAGAGAAACCACATTTATTCTAATAGAGCCAGATCCGGCTATATTTTATAAATCAATTATAACTCAAAAATGGCCCTAACTATGATATCTTAGCCCAAAAACGAGGGAGTCTGGTTCTATTAGAATAAATACGATATTTATAAAATCCATTCTGGAAAGCATGTGACAAACCTCTTTTTTAAATAGCGAATTGAAGAAATGCTTGTAATGTTTAACAAATTACATGTTTGCAGGGCACTATAACCTCTTCGCTGTTGACAGTGCTTGTAAGCCAAAAAATGTTGCTATCACTTTCTGAGAGACGGTAAATCAGGTGGTGGCTGAGAGCCAGCTTGGCAAACTGTAAGCACAATTTATGCGCTTTGTAGTGATGCCTCAATTTAATATTCTAGGCACAAACATGAAGCTGCTAGAGTTCCAGTGGACTTGGCGAGGTAGTTCTCCGAAAAATTGCAAGTCCACGAAAAAGTATTTTTCAGTTGTTCGACTGAGAAAGCGCTATGAGAGTATAATTTGTGGCAAAGGAGCTAGCTCCACTCTATTCCACTTGCGGATGGCACAGCGGAGTCTACTGATGTCAATACTTGAGTGAGCTAGTTAAAAATCAATTAAGGATGGAACTGATCAAGAAAATAAATGTGGAAATTTTGTATAATGCGGGAATTCAAAAAAATGTTTTCGCTGTTTTTCGCAGATTGAGGCACAAATTCGGGCCTGTCCTAACATAAGCTAGCCTTCTCTACACCTAAGGCTTGGCTTAAGTCACGAAAAAATAAAAATAAATTTGTTAGAACTAGGGTTGGCCGGAGAATATTCGAATTTGCAACAACATGAGATGTGTGCTGCAATTGCTCAAGTTTTAATTTTTCATTTCTGATTTCTGTAGTTCTTTTACTCTTTCGAACTTTTCAGCCACTATATCCCAGCTAGAAAAACCAGTGTATTGGTGTTGGACAGCTATTTATAGTTAACTGACAAAGGACTATGGTTTTTGCGCGCAGCGGCATGTGCGAAAAAGATTTAGCGGGCAAAAAGAAGTAATTAGAGGGCAAAAAAAAGTACCGTCCAATTAGAATAGGTGGGGGACAGTTCTCTTTCGTCTAGCGCTGTACTCTTTTTGAGTCGTCCAAATAACTATAAAGAGTGTAGTGAGAGACGAAAGAGAGCTGTCCCCGCAAATTCAAATTTTGCACATGGCGCTGCGCGTACAAATTATGAAGCGGCTTTCACAATGAGTGTCAAACTCAGTGCGCGACTTGGCGTACTTTTGGCCGTAATTCTTTTTCTTTATTGAGAAAAAATTATGTTAGTCCGTCTTGTAGCTAAGATTCAGGGCTCTTATATGAGCTATTAACAATCAACATCTGATTGCAAATTTTGGATAAAAATTCTGACTGACACTGAGTATGACACTCCGGTCGACTTTCAGATTGAGTGTCAGACTTGGCATTTTTATCCAAAATTTTGCAATCAGATGTTGATTGTTAATATCTCATATACGTATATTCTCTATTAGAAGGCCCGGGCCTTCTATTTTTCAACCCTAAAAAAGTCGGAAAAATTTGGGTCGATTTTGAGATTTTTGCGTGCTCAACCAAAATTTTAAAAGTGGAATCAGGTAAGCTCGTGCTAACTAAGAAAACGCGAAAAACAGATTTGCGAATTTCTTTTTCTAGGCTGATATATAGGTCCTCAAGGGGGGCCCTCTATTAGAGAGGGCCTTCTATTAGAGAGGGGCCTTCTATTAGAGAGGGGCCTTCTAATCGAGAATATACGGTAAGAGCCCTGAATCTTAGCTACAAAACGGACTACAGTCGAGTCTCGATTTAACGATCACCCTGGGACCGACCCAGGTGATCGTTAAATCGAGAGTGATCGTTGAATCGAGGGGTAATTTGACGGAATTTATTATTGAAGGGACCGATCCAGGTGATCGTTAAATCGGGTGATCGTTAAATCGAGACTCGACTGTAACATAATTTTTTTCTCAATAAAGAAAAAGAATTACAGCCAACAGTACGCCAAGGCGCGCACTGAGTCTGACACTCATTGTGAAACCACCTTAAAGGGCCATTGCCACCTGTTTTGAATTGTCCCCACCAATTTAAATTTTTTTGCCTAATCATTAAACTTCTGTACGAATTTTTCAACTTAATTTCTAACAAAACAAGGCCTAAAATTCAATTTTAGGTACAGTAAAACCTCTATATAACGGCACCTCTATATAACGGCACCCTCTATATAACGGCACCCAAAATAAGACCAATTTGTCGGTTAGACTAAAATTCAGTCAAAGTAAACCCTCTACATAACGACACCTTCTATATAACGGCACTTTTTTGCGGTCCCTAGGGGTGCCGTTATATAGAGGTTTGACTGTATAGTCTTGTTAAAACCAAGTTGAAAAATTCGTAAGTAAATCCAACGATTAAGAAAAAAATTTGAATTGGCGGGGACAACCGTTGTCGTAGACGGCAATGGCCCTTTAAACCTTTAATTGGCAGTTAACTACAGTTAACTGTTAAGTTAATAAATGGGTGTCTGTAGTCAACTGTATAGTTAAGTGTAGGTGACTGTTTTTAAGTTACCGATTTTGTGCAAGTTATACCGAACGATTAACTCGTCTTGGGATGCTGTCGCGGGGGACAGCTCTTTTATTGCGAAAATATATTTTGAATTATTTTTTTTGCGATTAAAATTTGTTCAAAATTAAGAACCATATACTAGTCGAACCCAACGCAGGGATGAGCATTTGTGCCTATTCCTTATAAAATAGTCCCACCATCGGCCTGTTAGTCCCTGAAGCCTATTTAGGCCGTTCGAGAATCTCGTTTTTCGAAAATTTTGCAATTCTTGTTCTCGGTTCTAGCTCGACCCCCTAACTGCCAACACTAGTTATACGGGCTGTAATAAGTTCCCCGAAAAGATTCTTTTCGAGAAAAATCCCAACCTTAGATAGAACTGCGAAAATGAAAAAGTTTTGAAATTCCGCATTATACACAATTTGCGAAACGCACCTATGTTGGAAGAAATAGACAACACTCTCACGTCAGAATTTTTGGAAAAGTGCTCAAAACATGGTAGTCGGTGTTGTATAAATTCAAAATTTTGCTCCTGCTATTGCTCCCACTCTCTGACAATTTTAATACTGCTCAAAAAGAGCAGGATCAAGATAGAGACATTGACAGAGAACTTCTAGTAGAACGGTAAGAGCTTGGTTCCCTGGGTTTATCTAAATTTGTGCCAAAAAAATTCTCCAACAATTTTTGGTGGCAGAAAAAAGTATTTTCTAAAAATTTCAGTTTCCGAAGTTGTCGGTGGAAGTTGAGGATTAAAAAAGAAGAAGAAGACGATGTGATAACTGTTAAAAGGGTAAGATACCACAGTTTTTCAAAAAATGAATAGAAGAATTGTTTGGTTTCTAGGCGTTCAGTGAGACTGAAGACCGTCTTAAACAGATTCGTCAACGCCAAAAACAACTGGGTGCTCATTTATCTCATTTGGCCTACATTATTGATGAGCTCAGTTGTGTTTTCATCCGAAAGTATGCTCTCAAAAAGACAACTATTCGCATTGGACAGTTGACTAAACAATTTTCTGTGACAAGTATAAATAGTGGGACAAATGTTTGTAGGAATAAGACCCCAGTTCTATAAATTTATTGTTTAAATTAAATGTGTGGTAAATTGATGTAATCATAGTTGAGGTCAACGTAGTTGACCCTCAACTTTTAGCTTAGGGTCAACTAAAAAGTTGACCCTCAATGTTGAACCCAAAAGTTGACCTCCAGGTTGAGCCCACCCTCAACTTTTAGGGATCAACTTGGTTGACCCTCAACTTATTAGGTTGACCCCTCAATTTCTTCGTTGACTCCTCAAAACTTACCGTTGAATTCTCAAAAATTGTTGTTTACATCACCTTTTACTCAACTTACTTATCAAACACCAAACCAGTAAATTGAATTTAGCCAACATTTTTTAGATACTCTGTAAAAGGAAACTCTATAGTTGGTTCAGGCATCATTTAGCTCGTTAAGGTATCTTGTAGGTGGTTTAGGTATTGAACAGATGGCTTGCGTACTAGCTAGGTGGCTTACCTAGCTCTAGATAAATTTCACCACAATGCAACCTTCTACAGCTGTTTATAAATTTTGCTTCTAGGCTCTTGTTTTCACTACGCTTCATCATATATTCATTTCAACTTTTTAAACAACGAAGTAAATCCAATTCGACTGAAATTTTCATCCCCAAATCGATGCATCTCCAATCTGCTTTCGCCGTATTCAGCTGCTCCAGGCGGATTCATAATATCATCTGTTCAAGCTTAGTTCTTCTTGTCATCTAAAAAATCGCTTGGTCTAACCAGAATATTAAGCTGTATTTGTTTTGAAAAAAAAATGGCAGTATTGTAGCGTGGAGACCCCGCGAATCCTTCAAATGTATTTGTTCATCAGGTTATGAACCTCTTCCGCAATTGGTTCGGCAGCATGCTTTGAAGCAAGAGTAAGCAGAGCGGCAGTGCTAGCGTGCTTCTGTTCAGGTTGTTTGTAGATCGAGGAGTCTAAAAGAATAAAAATACGCTCAACT
The DNA here is from genome assembly GCA_004194705.1 of Ditylenchus dipsaci. NCBI lineage: Eukaryota > Metazoa > Nematoda > Chromadorea > Rhabditida > Anguinidae > Ditylenchus > Ditylenchus dipsaci. The sequence goes on along the minus strand of SADC01001275.1, from coordinate 2,135,240 downwards.
GCCATAATTATTCGTGAAATTCGCACCGCACTTATCTTGCTTTTTTCACAGCTGCATTGCAGTTCGGTGAGATAGACGATTTTCAGATTTACCTCCAGTCAACACCTCGTTCAAAATATGTCCATTGCCGAAAAAATTCCCACTTTGGAAGCTTCTAACCTGTAGCGATTTCCACCATTGTCTATGTTAGCATTTATATTCTTTGGTATATGACACTCATTTTTTTATATTTATCTTTGCAAAAGTCTTTGTTGATCATTTCTTTTGCCTCCGGAGTTGCCGTGCTGTTGAAAAGAGTCGTAGTGACTTGAGCTTATTTTGATTGAATCTTCATAGTACCTAAACCCCTAACTAAGACGGGCTAAAGTACAGTATATGTAGTCCTCGAAAAAGGGCTTGAGACCACTTTTTCGAGTTTTTAGCACCTGAAACGTGTAGAAAACATGTTTTCAGGTGGTGGAAGATGACTTTAAAATTTTTTCTTGACCAAAATTTGACTTTCCGCCTTGGTGGACTAAGAAAAAGGTGATTTGAAGTGATTTGTGTCTAAGGCATGTGGGTGTGCGCATATCAACTCCAAGCTGCCAAGCCCCCCGCGCCCTTCGGAGGCTTCGTGGCGTGGGCGAATTTTTCACATATTTATAAATCATGTTTAGACGACTCCTAAATAGTTTTTAAATGCTTAAAACGATAAAAAAATTATTTTCTGACATTTTCCACACAAAAAATGGATTTTTTGGAAATTTTTTTTACCAAAATCTGACTTTTTACCTTGGGGTACCCAGGTAAATTACCTTGTATTAAGGTATTCTACCTCATTTTGGTCACTGGATCTGGGCAAAAAGAGTCTCTTTATGCATTTTTTATCAAGAGTCTTGCTTTGAATCATGTCTAAGGTAAGTGAGTGCGTGCATCTCTAACCTACCAAAAATTCAAATTTCGGGATTTTTCCATTTTTTGTGTTTTACAAGAAATTACCCTCAAACATTGCTCTATGATTACAAATACACCTTCAGTAAACACTTCATATGGATACGCTTAATATAATCGACATAATTCAATAAGAATATTAATTTATCAACAAGCTTTGTTTAAAAAATAAACATTTCGCGTAAATGTCGGTGGTCAACACTGGCAAAGGGAAGGTTAGCACAAGCTATGTGATGAATCACTTTTTTGTCCAACAAAGAGAGTTCTCTGAGTTTAGCAGCAAATTCATCGTGTGATTTTGCTTGAACGAGAAGCCTTTTGTGCTGCACTCAGAGATTTTTACCGGACTTCGGTATGATGTTCTAAAGCCGTTTAACCGTTAAAAACGATAGAAAGGCGTAAAAAGGATTGGGAAATCACTTTTCAGGTAAAATTTTTTGACTAAGATTTGACTTTTTGCCTTGGGGGACCAAAGCAAACCAACCTGAAAGGGTGTGTGTGTGTTTAAGCGTATTCTACTCTATTTTGTTCACTAAGCTGGGCAAAAAGAGTCTTTAGTGCATTTATGATCACGAGTCTTGCTCGGAAATATGTCTAAGGTAAGTGAGTGCGCGCACCCCCGTCGCGAGGGCGCGTGGGGCTTAGGGTTGAGATGCGCACACCCACATACCTTAGACACAAATCACTCGAAAGTAACTCTGGATGCATAAAATGTATGCAAACCAGAGTTTCTTTATGCGGTAGGCCCCAGTCAACAAAACTGTGTTCGAATCCCATCTTTTTGGTATCTAGGTACCCTCCAGACTTAAATTACCTTGGTCCCCCAAGGCAAAATGTTAGATTTAAGTCAAAAAAATTTACCTGAAAAGTGCTTTCCCAATCATTTTTATGCCTTGTCTATCGTTTTAACGGTTAAAACGGCTTTAGAACATCATTTCCGGTCTTTTTGAGCCAGTATCACAAACCGTAGTTTTGCCGACATTTTGATTGATTTTTTGCACATTCCGCATTTGGATTCGGTATACAACCGATTCGTTACAAAACTGATTCGTTACACCGATTCGTTACACTGACGATTCGTTACACCGATTCGTTACATTGACGATTCGTTACACCGATTCGTTACAGAAAAAATATTTTTTTGACCAAAAATCAACTTTTTGCCTTGGAGGACCAAGGTAAACCACCTTATATTATGAGCAATCAAAGGATCAGCCTTGCCCGGACAATGTACCCCCGAAGGGTCAGCCCTTGCCGGACAATGCACCCCCGAAGGGTCAGCCTTATCCCGGACCATGTACCCCAAAGGGCTTCCTATTGAATTAGGGTGCCTGCCGAAGGCAGGCAGGTAAAAGAATACCTTTTTAATGAATAAAAACGGTATCCAGGTGTTTACCTTGGTCCCCAAGTCAAAAAGTCGATTTTTGGTCAAAAAATATTTTTTCTGTAACGAATCGGTGTAACGAATCGTCAATGTAACGAATCGGTGTAACGAATCGTCAATGTAACGAATCGGTGTAACGAATCGTCAGTGTAACGAATCGGTGTAACGAATCAGTTTTTGTAACGAATCGGTTGGCAGTCTTTGGATTCAAACGATGACAGTTTCTCGAAAAGTTCTATGCTCCAAATAACGCTCATAGCTATAACAATCAAGTGAAAATTATATCGGAAAGAGAGCAAAAAATCAATTTTGCAAAGAAAATTGCGTCAAATGTATGTCATTTTATTTGATAAATTTCGTCGGGATTCGCCAAATTTCGGGATCGGGATTTTGGAAAATGATCGGGCGTGATTCCGAGACGGGATTTTCGCCCGAAAATCGATCGGGCGGGATCCCGTCCCGTTTCCAGCTCTAGTAAAATGCATCGTCTGTCTTCCTGCTGAAAGATTACAAACGAGCGATGGAGATATTTCATGTCTGGCTGCCGAATGTAACTGTTTTCTTGGAATTCTTCATCAAGTTCTCCAACTACTAGATTTAAAGGAATAGCGAGCGCTAGCTGACTATCTCGATTCACGGCTTGAATTTCTGATGATTAACAAGTATTCAACAACAGAAGCGAATAAGAGTGAATAATAGGCAAACTTTGTAAAACAGAATCTGAAATTTTCAGACTTTTGCCAGAAAAGTTGAGGGTCAACTTTTAGTTGAGGGGTCACCTTCCTTTTAGTCAAAAGGTTGGGGCTTAATTATTTTTACGCCAAAACTAGTTGAGTATAATGACCCCCAACTATGATTACATACAACAAAAAATACATTTGCCAGTTCAGAAAGACTAATCATAAAATCACAGAGATTCAATTTATGGGATAATTTGTCGTCACCACCGGCACTGTTTTAATCAAGCTCATTGTAGAGAGAACTCGAACCAGAGACATGTCCAACGCGACACGCCCGCACATACCACTAGACTATAATGACCTAACATGTTGCAAGAGTATTTTTCAACTTCATATGATGGTTGTCAAAATATACAATTCAAAGTATACAATCCGGTATCTTCTCTCTTTGTTTCTTTTCAGCTCTCAGTTTAAAAATTCTGGCTCTCTTCTGTTGATGCTGTCATTCTTCGCTTTGGCCTCAGGTATCTTCTTTTGTTTCTTTTTTCAGCCCACGATTTTATGTATACAGTATATACGAAAACATACAAATTTACGAACCCTTTTTTGTCTTTTTACCTGTATTTTAGTATACATCTTCTTCCACAGTAAAAAGGGCAAGAGTACACTTTGTCAACAGAGTCAAAACATCGTTTTTCAAGGGTTAACCCTTAAATGCATATGGGACAAATTTTAAAATGTCATTTTCCTTGACAAATGATTCATTTCTTAGACTTATTGAGACGCAACCGACTCGCCAACGCCATAACATGCCAATGTAAAATACTTGCCGACGTCAATCTCGCCAATGGCAAAACTGGCCAACGGCGAATCTCGCCAACGCAGAAAATCGCCAACGGCGAAGCTTGCCAACAGAAAATTCGATTTAAATGACCATGCTCACGGGAGTCTGGTGGTCCGCCGCCAATTCGAAAAAAATTCCTTATCACTGATCTTCTCTTCGTTTTTTTAACTTGGTTTCTTACAAAACAAGGCGCAGAATTTAATTTAAGGTATATTTTTTGGCTTGAGTTCAGAATCCCCCCCCCCACGGGGAGTGATCAGATGGAAGAGATAACCTCATGTTCGTGTTTCTCGACTCCGATTTCATAAGAAAGCCGCGCGTTTTTTTTTGATTCTGAGAGAAAAAATTTCGAACCACAGGGGGGATAGCATAATTTTTAGTCAAAATTTGAAAAATTTAAATTGGCGACTTTTTGAATTTTAAAGGGATTAAGGGCTGTATGGGGAGGAGAAGGGAATAAAAGGAACCACTAATCACACAGAGCCCACTAACAAGAAGATGTTGAACATAATTTTGAATACTGGGGCCTACCGCATAAATAAACTCTGGTATGCATGCTTTTTCATGCATTCATCTTTTCACGCATTTCATGAGTCACTTTCGAGTTATTTGTGTCTAAGGTATGTGGGTGTGCGCATCTCAACTCTAAGGGGCGCAGGGGGCTTGAGAGTTAGAGATGCGCGCACTCACTTACCTTAGACATGATTCCGAGAAGTACTCTTGATCATAAAATGCATATAGAGTCTTTTTGCCACGGTCCAAGTTAAAAAACATGGTAAGACGGTAGAAGAATACAAAAATTACTTTTTTAACGTCCTGCCATAAAAGTGGCCCTTTTTATTCCCTTCCCCTCCCAATACAGCCCTTGATTCCTTTGAAATTCAAAAAGCACCTATTTAAATTTTCAAATTTTGTACTAAAAACCATGATACCCCCTGCGGTTCGAAATTTTTTTCTCAGAATCAAAAAACGGGCGGTTTTCTCATGAAATCGTGGTCGAGAAACACGAATATGAGATTATGTCCTTCACCTGATCACTCCCGTGGGGGGATTCGTCACTCCAACCTATTTTATAGAAAGGTACTAACGAGAAAGGTACTACATAGGTACTAACGACGTATCAAGCCATGAAGGGAGAAAGGATTGAGTTACTGCACACGGAGAAGATTGGGAGAAGAATGCTAGCAATCACGAAGTGCCCAGAAAATCCAGCTTCTCGCTGCTACGAATAGACGTTCAGCAATGGACACAAGCGCAAAGATGGGACGGAGCGAATCACCTTTCTCTGTGCTGGATGCCGATGCCTTCGCCAAGCCAAGTAAAATTTAAGACCTTTCAGAAAGCATCGCTAACCGACTATGGCTAACTCACCGTTAAAAAAAGCATCGCTAACTGGCCATTGCTAACTGACCGTTTAAAAAGCATCGCTAACTGGTCATCGCTAACTGACCGTATCGCTAACTGGCCGGTCCCCATCGAAAAATTTTGAGATCGATTTCGAGATTTTCGGGTGCTCAACCAAAATCTGAAAAATTTGATCAGGTAAACTCGCGGCAACTAAGAAAACGCAAAAAACAGATTTGCGAAATGTTCGCTCTATGCTGAGATATAAGGTCCGTGGGTGGGGACTTATTAGAGGGTGGAGAGTTAATACAGTAAATACGGTAGCTGAATAGTCAAAATAAAAAGAGCGACCAGAATCTGACGGTTATTTTTTTTTAATAAAGCACTACTTTATCATAAAAAATTACTCTCGCTTGAATTACTCTCGCCAGGGAATCTCAAGTAGTGTTTTTTCAAGGACTTCACTGAGAGATTTTTTTTTAAGATTCGTGTAGAGCACCCGAAGTTATATTATAAAGTGCTGCTGATATGTCCAGGTCCTTAGCAAAATTACGGAGAACAAGCTACCAAGAGTTGCCGAAAAAACATGATACGGTTATCATGTTTTAGCCCATTTTTCAGTTTGTCATGTTATATGAACATTTCTACTATCCAACTTGTATTAGGTATTGCGAGGTTCGACTGTATGGAGATCATGGTGTACTAAAACATTTAAAACATGTGGGTATTCAGATAAATTTTGACCATACGCTATTTGTTACCTCCTGGATCCCTTCACATATACTTAACCCGTCAATGAAGCGACAAGGACCCGCGCCGTCGTGATCGGGGCATTATGCTCTTTTCAGAGTCTATGTTGGGCGGACCAGGCCTTGTCGTGATAATCAGCATCGCTGTATATTCGTTAAAAAACCAGACATCGATATTTTTTGTGGCTGCAAAGAAAAACATGTTGAAGTTTGTCTTATGGGACAGTGGGTTATCGGCTGTACCCCGAAATTAAGCAGCGATTTGCTAAGTGGTCGATTTGCTAAGCGGTCGTTTTGCTAAGAAAAAAATTTAAGCGCCAATTTGCTAAGAATTCAAAATTAAGCGCCAATTTGCTAAATGGTCGTTTTGCTAAGAATTTTTTTGCTAAGTAGTTGTTTGATAAAGATCTTGTTTGTTAAGCTACCTACTTCTTCAGTTCGGTTCAATTTCGGGTACAGACCTTAAAACCCAAACGATTCAATCCAAAATAATGTTCTAAAAATGGTTTAATTTAATCGGGTCTCCTACTCTGGACTGATTGCACCCAGAGGGATTCGAACCAGTAACCTTGGTGATGAGTATATGGACCTCTTCGCCAAGTAAACACTCAAAATTACGATAAAAAGGTATGCACCCAGGTGGATGCGAAGCAGCATCCTCGGTGGTGGCTATCCAAGTGGTCGTCCACTTGGATCAAATTTTTTTTTTACGTTTTCGGTTACAAAACAATTTTCTGCACTAATTCGAGCATGCTGAAGATGGTTTGACAGTGGTAAAATCACGTTTTATCGATAAATTTAGAGTTATTGCTAACGATTGATTTATCAAAATCAAGAATTCACGATAACTCAAAAATTTCTTGATAAAACGTGATTTACCACTGTCAAACCTTTTTCAGGGTGCTCGAATTAGTGCAGAAAAAATGATTTGGAACCGAAAACGTAAAAAAAAATTTTTGATCCAAGTGGACGACCACTTGGATAGCCACCGCCGAGGATGCTGGTTCGAATCCACCTGGGTGCACACTTTATTTTTTACCGTAATTTCAGATACGTTTGACCTTTCAGGTCATTTGGGTGAATATACCCCTATTCTCGAGTTGCCTGGATAAAACCTGTCCAGGTGGTACTCAACCCTAGATTTGGGATCGGGTAGGTAAAATCGCACTTCCGGTCTTAATAAGCCCATTTCTCACAAATTTTTTAGTTTAGAAAAATGGATTTTTTATTTAAATTACCTTTTTTTATTTTTAGGCCATCCATGTGGGCATCCACCTGGTCAGGTGATACCTACACCAGGTATTGAAGTTGGAGTGTGTAAAATCGCAACTTTGGGCTTGACAAACCCAATTCCCACACAATTTTAAGTTAGAAAAAATGGCTTATTTTTTATTTTTAAGAAATTTTAATTTTTTAGGTTTGGTTTGGTTTGGGTATTTAGGGTGGTACTTTGGGTGGTTTAGGATGGTTTGTGGTAGTTGGACACCATCTGAAGATATCAATTTACCTAGATCCCACGTTGAAATCAGTAAGTAACAAAAAAAAAATCGGCGTAAAAATGTCCGTCGGAAATTCCTCTAATCTACCAGAATATTGAGAAAAAGGAAAAGTACAAAAAGGCAGAAAAGTTCTTAACAAATCGGGATTTAAGAAAAGAATGCCTTAGCAAAAAAATTCTTAGCAAATGGGCGCCTTAACAAAAAATTCTTAGCAAATGGGCGCTTTAACAAAAAATTCTTAGCAATTTGTCGCTTAGCAAAAAAAATTCTTGGCAAAACGACCGCTTAGCAAATCGACCACTTAGCAAAATGCCGCTTAAATTTCGGGGTATAGCCGGGTTATCGGTATTGAGGTATTTTGGTGGAAAAGTCGCATAATATTGGAAAACGACTGGTAAAATCAGAATCCTTGCAAATTATAAGACGCATTGGTAAAAAAACTAAAAATCTTTGAAAAATGAAAAAAAAGTGTGCGGCCCCAGGCGGGAACATAAAAAAATAAGAAAATTTTGTGGTCGAGTATGAGATTTTTGGGTACTCAACCAAAATCTGAAAAGTGAGATCGAGGGAGCTCGTGCTAATTAAGAAAACGCAAAAAATATTTGCGAAAAGTTTGTTGTAGGCTGAGATATAAGGTCCGGGGTGGGGATTAATAGAGATAAATACTAGGGTTGTACAATGGGAATATTTCCGGGAATATTCCGGGAACATTGGGAATATTCCGGTTTCCCGGTATTTCCCCTATATTGAGAATATTCCCGGAATATTTCCAATGTTCCGGGAATATTCCCGGTTTTCTATATTTCCGGAATTTCTACAACTCTAATAAATACGGTATATCAGAGAGGAGGACTAATATAATAAGGTTCTTCCTCTATTAGAGGTAAAAAGGTAACAAAGCCGAAAAATGGGGGTATAGACGTTTGGCTACAAATGGGACATTTTTGGCGTTCTGCCCTATGTCCTGTTTTAGCCACTTAGGCCTACTTAGGCTTAGGCTTAGGTTTAGGCTTAGGGACCAAAAAAATGTACAAAATGGCTGAAAAATAAGCCTAAATGGCTTAAACAGAACATAGGGCAGAACGCCAAAAATGTCCCATTTGGTAGCCAAACGTCTACTCACGAAAAATGACTAACCGAAAAATGTTTTAAACACAAAAAATCCGAACAGAAGTTCAATGATTGGCACACTATTCGAACTGGCGGGAAATACCGTATTTCCTGTATTAAGTCCTCCGGGAAGCTATTGTTCACCTCAAAAAGTGGAGAAATTTTGAGGTCGATTTCGAGATTTTGGGTGCTCAAGCAAAATCTGAAAAGTGGAATCAGGAAAACTCGTGGTAATTAATGGCTCGTGTACGCAGAGCAAGTCAAAGTCAAGGTCAAAGTCAAATTTTTTGTGTGTACGCACAGAAAGTTGACTTGCAAGTGAACCTGCAAGTCAACTTTGACTTTGCCTTTGACCTTGACTTTGACTTTTGGCTGTGTACGCATGACTTTGACTTTGCCCTTGACTTTGACTGGCGTTTCAAAAAAGTTTGAAACAGAAAGTAAAAGTTTTTCGGAAATTTTGTGTCTTATTTTGACCTTCTTTACTGATCAGTGGTGCATTGTGCTGCTACATACATTCATCGTTGCAGTAACGTCGTTTTTATTTACAAATTGGGCTTATCTCTTCTATGTTTAGAAATCATGCCGATTCGACTGATGATCGACTGATGGTTGGCCGAATGAAATGATTTGATTTGCTGTCCGTTGGTGTCTAATAAAGTTTCCGTTACAATTCTGTGGATGAGTATATTGTTTTTGATTGATGACCTTGACTTTGACTTCCTGTGCGTACACACCCCATGACTTGACTTTGGCTTTGACTTTGACTTGCTCTGCGTACACGTAGTGTAAGAAAGCGCGAAAAACAGTTTTGCGAAATATTTTCTCTAGGCTGAGATTTGAGTCCATATAGGGGGAGTTATTAGAGAGGGGGAACTTAATACAGAAAATATGGTATTTAACGCACGTACATGCCCTATAAGGAATCAATTCGTCGTTCCACTTTCTTTTCCGGGAGAGACCAAGTTTCGATATTACAGTCATACTGCACGGGCGCCAGGCAAAATTTCACCACTTTAGAGCACCGGCGCCCTCTTTTATCGGCGCAGGCGCCGAGTACAAGCTACAGTACTGGTTTTTTCAAATACTTTTGTCAATCAAAAGTTTTCACAGTATGTTATTTGGTGTTAGACGCATGTAACTTAGATCTTAGCGCAGCAAGCAAAAATTTTAGCGTCAAATACAACGAATAACCCCGGCGCCGCTACTCCTTAGGCGCTGGCGCCATTCTGGCGCCAGCGCCATTGCAACGAAAATTCTAGTACTTCAAAGGCGGTATAAAGTGAATAGAGGATCAAACGTTAGTCATATAAAAGACCGATTCCACTTGGCCCATTTTGATTATGCCCAATTTGAAATAGCCCAATATTTGGAGTCGCGAAGATTGACGTATTTTTCTGGAAAGTGCCGTCTCTTTCCTAAATCTGCCGACCTTTTTCAAAATTAGTAAACACCTGACGCAAAAACTGACAGCTATTTGAACCGATCTATCAAAAAATTGGCTAGTGGATAAGGTTTTTGATAACTTAAATGAGCTGTTCAACCGCCGTGAGGAGATGGAAGATATTTTTGTGAGGTGTGTCCTGTGAGGTGCGTTTCTGTGAGGTGTTGTTGAATCTCATTATTTCATGATGAACAATTTAATGAATAAAAAGGGTTACAAAAACTCTATTTAACGAAAATTTCAAGAAATTAAAAAAGTGAAACTTGATTTACGAAAACTCTATTTAACGAGAACTCGATTTTACGAAACTGTTTGGCCGGTCCCTTGAATTTCGCGAAATTGATTTTGAACTATAATTGAAACTTATTTATTCATTCATCTCCAAAATTACAACACCTATTACATAGCACATTATTGTGCTTTCAGAACAATTAGTTGAAGATCGTTGATCACGCGGAGAAACTTCATTGATTCGATATTCCTAATAGTGGGTGCGTTCTGGTATCTCGGCCCGACTTCCTTGATAATAGTACTTCCACGCAAAGGGACAGTGGCTATCGGAGGCCCTCCAGTCTGAAGACCAAAAAATAAATAAAAATTAAAAAATTTTGTTCAACCTCCTGAGGAGTACTGCGACCAAATCCCGCATTACCTAAAAAATGCTTTAAAATAGCTATAAAATAATTAGAGAGCTTCTTACTAGAACGGATGTGCTGATAAAAATAGGCCAAGGAGGAAGTCACAAGACCAAACACGACACCTGGGACAACATTCCCTCCTAGAATACAAAGGGAAAATTGCTCCGTTTTCTACTTAAAAAATAATTTTTGGACACACCCAGAAAACTTGATTTTTGGGGGGGGGGGGCGGGTGGAGATGGTTATAATACGGCAGCGTTGACAGCAGCGTTGTATTTTCTGTAATTATTTACCCCTCCCTTGCGTTCAAAATCGTGTTCTAGGCATTATGTTTTTGACCTACTTGTAAAATACTTATCTTATAATAGGAGCAGTTTCGGTATACACCCTCAGTCAATTTCGGTATACACCCCTCAGTCAAAAATCAGCTTAAGGGATCAAGGCAATTTTTTTGATTTTTTCATGAAAAAATTTTTACAAAAAAATGCTCCGGTCCTTAAGCTGATTTTTGACTGAGGGTGTATACCGAAATTTGGCCCTCCTTTAAATACCTCTTCTTTTATAGACAGTGAAATGATTTCCAAATCAGGGGTTGCTTGACTAAGAGAAGTATTTAAAAAATGATTTAACAACACAACCCCACGAACACGTTTTTAGACATTTAGGGGATCGGAGTCTATGATTAGAAGAAATACAGATCATTTCACTATTTAGGTTAGGACAAGTTAACTAAACCAAATCAAACGATTTTAATTTCGCTTTTGTTCACTCACTGGGGGAGAGGATGTGGCAAAATAAGACAGTTATTAGGTACAAAAACTATCTTTAAAATGAATGAAAACTGCTTCAATCCTTCAAAGCAATTTTTATATCAACCTTGAAAAAACTAGGGTTTTAAAATGTTGAAAAGTGTGAAGAATCTTGTAGCTGAAAGAGCACTTACTGACTGCCGACAAGAGAGATCCGCTCAAAGCGCTAGCAGCAACGAAGTTCCACCAATCATCTACATGTCGGATTTGAGCAGATGCGCACAAGCCAGATCCATAGCTAAAAAAATTACGAAATAAAAATTTCCGATCATTTTAAATCAAAACTTTTAAAAGCTCAGGTTTTCTTATTGAAAAGCTCGAAATTTTTTAATGAACATTTCTTCATCTATAACTTATTATGCCACCGCCCTTGACATTACCCTTGACAATAATACCACCGTTGACATTGAATAGCTTTATTCAACCCAGAGGGCTTATACCAGGTATGATCTACTCTATTTCTCTTGCTGGTCAATCAAGTTAAGCTAATGATCGGCCTATATGTGGGCCTTTTATCGAAGTTCGACTTAACGTAAAAGAATCCTCAATTGGAAATCCAATCAGAATATTCAAGAATCTCAATTATCCTAACTATCCAATAAAACTTTGATCCGAACCTACAAAAGATTCAAGTTTGGCACACGACCCCAAATCATTTTTCAAAATCGCTGTAAAAAAATTATTTATGTCAATTTTATCAAAGGCTGTTTTTCAAAAAAAAAATCATGTTTACTTTTTCTATAGCCAATTCACATGGCAAACAAGAAATAAAAAAGTTTTTGATAAGGGTGGTATTTAATTTTGCCCCCTAATTACTGAAAAATGCCCCTAATTACTGAAAAATGCCCCCTAATTGCTGAAAAATGCCCCTAATTCGCCGAAAATGCCCCTAATTTTTCTCATCGTTTTTAGTCAAAAGTTCGCGGAATTTAAATTTTGCAGTCAAAAATAACTTGAATTGGTCAGAATCCCGCTCCGGAATGGCCAGAAGCCCTGAAAATTGGTTTTCGGGGGTTTACTAAAGGCGGAGTAAACTTTTGCGAAAATTCGATTGGGCGGATCAGAATTCCAGTCCGATCGGCTGAATCGCTCAGAATTTCATCCGGAACCATTCTCAACCATCTTAAACCGCCTAAACCATCCCAAACTGCTCCAGACCAGTATCTAACTACCCTAAATCAGTGCTTAGGGCGGTTTAAGATGGTTAAGAATGTTCCGGATGAAATTCTGAGTGATTCAGCCGATCGGCCGGAATTCTGATGTGCTCAACCGAATTTTCGCAGAAAGTGTACTCCCCTTTAGTAAACCCCGAAAACCAACTTTCAGGGGGTTCTGACCACTCCGGAGTGGGATTCTGACCAATCCAAGTTATTTTTTGACTGAAAAATTTAAATTCCCGCGAAATTTTGACTAAAACGATGAGAGAGAAAATTTAGGGGGCATTTTTCAGCGAATTAGGTGCAATTTTCAGCAATTAGGGGGCATTTTTCAGTAATTAGGGGCAATTCACATTAGGGGGCATTTTTCCCGAAATTAGGGGCATTTTTCAGCAATTAGGGGGCAGAATTAAATATTACCCTTTTGATAATTGGCAACCACCGTGGGAAAGAAAACATTTTAGGAAATGTTACGGTTAAAGACTTCTGGCTTTACTAATGGCAACAATCGAAAGAAACTTACGTGAAAGCGAGGGCACAAGGTAGCGGCAAATTACTCAAGTACCTTCTCATCACTTGTCGCGAGTTGTAAGTCCTATGATATGGGAACTCCGGAAAGGCTCGTAATTGCACAACGGTCAAGCCAATAGCTAAAATAAGTCAATGAAAAATGTAATCAGTTTTTTAGTGCAGCTCGTTACAAAGTATCATTTATTAAACGTCGCATTATTGATATGTATTCGTACCTACTTATAGCCAATGATAGATAACGACATTTTAAATTGAAACAATTCAAATATAGACAATTCCTTAAGCATTCGAAAGAAATTCGGAATTCAAAAAGAGAAGTTTTGTTTCAGTTTGATACTGTCTCATTTTGTACTTACTTAATTGTACCAATCTCAATTGTCTCAATTAGACTTGTTGCTATTTATTACTCCCCTACTTATTCATAACAGCCGGTTTACTATGTAAATAATGGAATGACTCAAGAAATAAATTTCCCAGAACATAAGAGAATTACAAATTACAGAAATTTCATGAAAGGGGGGCGGGTACATTTTATATTCCGAATGGTTCGAATACCACTACGTGGCAAGAGCCAGAAAAAAAGTGCATGCATACTTTTTTTTGACTTTTTTTGATCGTTTTTTTTTTTTTCCTATTCATTACTTTGAAAAGGTTAACCATTTTTTCTGTGGCAAATTTACTTTTTTTGTGGCAGAAATGTTTTTTGGTGGCAATTTTTTTATTTTGGGGCAAAGTTTTTATTTTGACTGATTATTTAATTATATTTAATAATAATTATTTTATTACATACCAGAAAAAAGATATAGCTGGTGCAACGGGACCATACAAAGTGTTCCAAAAAAAGTAAAAGTATGAACCAAGTCAAAAATAATTACGCTCATACTTTTACTTTCTTTCGCTATATTTTATGAAGATAATTCAATGACTGATGCCTCATTAGAAAGTAGAATCGCAGCGCTACATAATGGTGTTATCGACTAGTAAATAGTCAAAAAAAAGTATGCACGCACATAGTGGCATTCGAACCATTCGGACTATAAAATGTGCCCCCCACCCCTTTAAAGCCCATGATATTTCGATAGCCTGCTTAAATAAAATACATAAGTAACTTACATCCTATCAGAGTGTATTTGACCAAGCAAAGTCTTTTTCGAGGCAACCTTCTCCGATTGGTCTGATAAAGTCAACAAATAAAAGCAATGACATAATTATATTCGTTACTTGTCCCAGAATCTCGGTCCAAAGTGGTAGAAATTGTTGTTGAACGGTCCAGTCTTCCCTAAAATACAAAACCGGTCGCTGAAAAATGAATCTTATATGAAAGACTGACCCAGAGTATGAGGTTCAAGATGCTGTAGAGTTTTCAAGCTCGGGCTCACTGCTATACCAGGATGCTCCTCGCTTATTTCATGCTTTTTCCGCATTTGCTTGTACTGTACGCTATCTTTCATGATCTACAGATAGATTTTTAATAGCTCAGAATATTTACAACCATTGCGATCAATTGAGAGATTCCAAAATATTTTTTATCTAACATAACTTTTTCCTTAGACATTTTTTCAATCTGTTCCTCATTTCAATCAGCTCGCTCTAGCTTTTTAATACACACTGTCAAAAGCCAATTTTCGCTTAATCCACTGTGCTTTGAGCCGGCCCATCCAGAGTCATCCACATATCAGGACCCAAACCACAAGGAAGACCGAGCGAAAAGTGATTTTGACATTAACACAAAAAATGCTAGAGCAAGCTGAGTAGACCTTAGAATACAGATTTAAAAAAATGGCTTGAGGGAAATGCTATCACTGCTTAAAGGCCTGACCTCTTGCTACTCGGTGTCCCCCGCCAATTCAAAAATTTTCCTTGATCATTGGACTTCTGTACGGATTTTCCGCTAGGTTTCTAACAAAACTAAGCCTAAAATTTGATTTCAGACCTAGTTTTGTTAGAAACCTAGCGGAAAAATCCGTACAGAAGTCCAATGATCAAGGGAAAATTTTGAATTGGCGGGGACCACCGAGTATGAAGAGGTCAGGCCCTTTAAAGAGTCGGGAGAATTTGATGCACCATTTATTATGTTTGTCAACTGTCTTCAATTACTGTATCAATGTGGCAGTGATTAAGTTAAAAAATTGTAATAAATGAAACGATCGAAACCGTAGATGAGACGCGAGAAAAGAATTTTTGGTGTCTACAGTCAAAAAGACTAACCTTCTTCTGGAAGTCATAAAGATTGCCCGGCTGGTAGACCTTCTTTGAGCCATCTGGGTGAGTTTTCGTATCCAATCCGTGCACGTTGGCCAACGATTCACCATCTTTCACGGGAGGATCATACCTGTAAAAAATTCATTAGTGAAAAAAATTATGTAGCGATGGCACTCACCAATCGATGTCATTCTCTCTCACTTCACTAAATTAAAGCTTGATTAATAAATCAGAGAAGTATCCAACGAAAAAATGCAATTGGAAAGGTACCCAGCATGGCTTCTCTGATTTTTACGATAGGCTGGCACCTTAATAAACACGGATATTAATTAGATTTAACCACTTAAAATATAGAATACCGATTGACCTAGCTCCTTCCACCAACTACCTGACTCTTCTCTAAAAACATAATTTTGTAGTATCAAAATTTTTTTCTCATACCTCACTTACTCTTATTATTCTACAAGGAATAATTATCGAAATTACCTCTTGGAGGTCGATAATAATTAGAGTAAGTATGACAATTAAAAAAATACCTGCTCTTTGATCCAAACAAAGCATGACTGTGCCACGGCGGATTGGCTGATTAATTTTTTTATTAGAATTTACGCCTATGAGCATGAGAAAATTGGCTTACTTGGCGTTCCATCACCGATCCCCATTGAGCTTAGGCAGTTGTACTGATGCTATACTGCAATATTTTTTAGATAAATGAGTGATGACAAAGCGCCTTGTAAGATTTGCCGGCGCTAGTAGCGAATACCCCTCCCAAGCATCGACCTTTAAAAATTGCTGTAACTACCCTTGCAAACAACAAGTTTAGGCTTAGCCCTTAGGCTTGGGGTAGGCCAGCGTACGGAAGTTGTGACTAATGAAGAGTCTGCGCACATTTTCCGGGGTCTGGGACATATATTTGGGTACTTTTTACTAAAGTAAAAAAGTGAAAATCGTTGGGGGGGGGGGGGTATTCGCTACTAGCGTCGATTTGCCGACCCGGACACAGAATTCAACGCTGAAAACGATGGTGCGGATTCTTTTTTCTTCAATGATTAGTCAAGTACGTGAAAAAGGGTCCGTCTCCGTAAGGAAACAAATTATGCACTTCAAATGCACTTATAATTAGGCCTGATCTCGGGACGGGAATCCCACGGGATTACCGGTTTGGGAAACCCGAAAATTGTGAAAATCCCGACCCCGAATCCCGCCGAAAAAATTTTTGAGATCCAGAATCCGCGGGTCTTATTCCGAAAATCCCGGAAAAATCTCGAATTCAAATTGTTTTGTTTCAGTACGAAAATTGACTAACTTTAGTTAACATTATCAGTTTTGCTTTTTGTTGCTGCCATGGTACGCAAAATCGATAAATTTATCGATTTCGATAAAATGACTTTTGGCGTTATGTACTAGATAAAAATCGATAAAATTTTTATCGATTTTTATCGATTTTTTTAGCCTTAGATTTTTCATACTCTTTGGTGCTTATTTTTATAGCTTTAAGCAATTTTCACATTTTTATTTCCATCTTAATAGCTTGCGCGGTCGCCCTAAGTGGAGCTCTCGAAATTGTTCATTTGAAGCATACCCATAGCTCAATGAATTTTACTAATTTCCTGAAAAGATTTTGCGGTTTTATGCTTAAATTTTCCTCTCAGCTTCATTTATTTTAAAAATACAACATAGTTCACCCAAACAAAATTTATTGGCGCAAACACCTGAACGCACAATAGGACGAAATAACAGATTTAAAGATTATTCAAAAACGAAGTTCTCATGTGAATTAAAGACGCTATCTTCTTTGCACTCATCTGTTTCGAGTGAAGTCAATGATAATGCAACGAAGTTCTTTGAATGCTCTTTCGCTCGGAAATGACGAGGCGGGAACTGAGAGAACAAGCCGAGCCAACGTAGCAAGGTACGGAAAGTACTATAAAAATCGTGCATAAAAAATAAAAATTTTTTATGCACAAATGAAAATAGCTCACCTTTTCATTGTTTCGCCAGAAATCCAGCGGATTTTCCCCAATCGATAAAAGCGCAGCGTAGCTGTTCATCTCTTTTTCAATTGCGTTGTGACCACTTTGAGCAAACTTTGCGGAACGGCTTGGAGTGGAACATCTAACGAAATCATCGGGCGTAAGGAACCGAACTTCATCAATCACTGTTTTCTTAATCTTAATCTCAAGAATAAAATATATTTCTTATGACAAAATATTACCATGTCATAATTAAGGCCAGGCGCTAAATCACACATACTCTTTATTTGCGAGTGCTCAAAAGGGTCCAAGAAAGCAGCAGAGACCAATAACTTTTTATTCATCCCCCCCAGACGATGACATCTGCCAGTCTTTTTTGGATAGATCGCCAAACTTACGGTTGAAGGCTTCCAGGGCTGCTGACGCCAAAGAAATTTGATAGAGAGAAGATCCATCAGACAGAGTCATACTATTTCTCAAATGTACCAAATGGAAACTGCATGGCCAAGGATTTTGTTGGAAGTAGGCTCTTTTTCTGCCTAAAGTCTTGGAAAGTCAGTGTATGTTAATTAAGTCACTCATTATACCTGCAAATCGATTACCATTTCAGCTACTGGCTTCAAGACATCCACATAGGCATTCATACGGCTTGATTTAGCAAGTGTCAATAGATCAGATACCAAAGAGTTTTCATGGAACGGCTCCAATAGATGCTTTTTCTTTCTCAAAGTGACGACCATGTTATAGTTACTCAACCATCTTGTCTGAACAGGCAGCTTCAGCGCTTCATTTGCTTCTGATCTGATAGCCTCGTATTGTCTAAAAACACATGAAGAAGTTGCGACTTGTCATATTTTTCATCAAACCTAATTTTTGCAATAAGCTTTTCCATCGAAATCAGACAGGCATTCACTTCGGTGCACATTTGTTTGACTTCACCTGAGAGACACGAGTCTTTGTACAGAATACAGCAGCGCTTGGCAATAGTGGATCCGATATGGCACAAACATGGCTGATGCTTTTCTCCTCCAATTGCGTTCACGTTACTTCCTTCGTCAGTTGTTACGAATAATTGCTCCATTGATTGAGCCCTAATCCATTGCTTGCTGCATTGAAATAGAAGAAGACTACCTGAAACGACATAGATAATGAATTAACTGTGAATTTACAGTGCGAAACTGGTGAAATGAAGTTGATAACAGTGTAAGTTTCACCCTGACAGTCATAAACCAAAAAAATTCCATCGTTGAACACACTTCATGCTCTCAGAACCCCAAGAATTTGTAAGTCACTAAAATCGATAAAAATCGATAAAAAATTTTATCGATTATTATCGATTTTTTTGCATAATTCTTGTTTGAATAAATTTTATCGAAATCGATAAATTTATCGATTTTGCGTACCATGGTTGCTGCTTTTGTCGTCATTTATGATTATATTGAAATGGCTTAATTCTAAAAGGCCCGATTTTCTTCTCCCCTTATCGATTATATTCTGAATTATTAGAAAAATTCTAAATTCATGAATAATTGTAGAATTTTTGGCTGTACCCCGAAATTTAAGCGGCATTTTGCTAAGTGGTCGATTTGCTAAGCGGTCGTTTTGCCAAGAATTTTTTTGCTAAGCGACAAATTGCTAAGATTTTTTTGTTATGGCGCCCATTTGCTAAGAATATATTTGCTAACGCATTCTTTTCTTAAATCCCGATTTGTTAAGAACTTTTCTACCTTTTTTGTACTTTTCCTTTTTTCAAATGTTCTGGTAGGGGATTAGAGATTTTTCCGACGGTCATTTTTCGGCCAATTTTTTTTTTGTTTTTTACTGATTTGAATATGGGATCTAGGTAAATTGATATTTTCAGATTGTGTCCAAACTACCACGAACCATTCTAAACCACCTCAAGTACCCTAAAACCACCCTAAATACCCAAACCAAACCCAAACCTGAAAGATTAAAATTTCTTAAAAAAAAATAAGCCATTTTTTCTAACTTGAAATTGTGTGGGGAATTGGGTTTGTCAAGCCCAAAGTTGCGATTTTACACACTCCAACTTCAACTTCTTTACCTGGTGTAGGTATCACCTGACCAGGTGGATGCCCACCTGGATGTCTTAAAAATCAAAAAGTTCATTTGTATAAAAAAATCTATTTTTCCAACTAAAAAAATTTGTGAATAATTGGACTTGATGAGACCAAAAGTGCGATTTCACCTACCCGATCAAAATCTAGGGATGGGTACAATCTGGACAGGTTGATATCCAGGCAACTCAAGAATAGGGGTATATTCACCCAAATGACCTGAAAGGTCAAACGTATCTGAAATTACGGTAAAAAATAAAGTGTGCACCCAGGTGGATTCGAACCAGCATCCTCGGCGGTGGCTATCCAAGTGGTCGTCCACTTGGATCAAAATTTTTTTTACGTTTTCGGTTACCAAATCATTTTTTCTGCACTAATTCGAGCACTCTGAAAATGGTTTGACAGTGGTAAAATCACGTTTATCAAGAAATTTTTGAGTTATCGTGAATTCTTGATTTTGATAAATCAATCGTTAGCAATAACTCTAAATTTATCGATAAAACGTGATTTTACCACTGTCAAACCATTTTCAGGGTGCTCGAATTAGTGCAGAAAAATGATTTGGAAACCGAAAACGTAAAAAAATTTTTTTGATCCAAGTGGACGACCACTTGGATAGCCACCGCCGAGGATGCTGGTTCGCATCCACCTGGGTGCATACCTTTTTTATCGTAATTTTGAGTGTTTACTTGGCGAAGAGGTCCATATACTCATCACCAAGTTACTGGTTCGAATCCAGAGTCCAGAGTAGGAGACCCGATTCAATTAAAACCGTTTTTAGAACTTGATTTTGGATTGATTGAACCGTTTGGGTTTTAAGGCCTGTACCCCGAAATTAAGCCGAACTGAAGAAGATGTAGCTTAACAACAAGATCTTTATCAAAACAACTAGTTAGCAAAAAATTCTTAGCAAAACGACCATTTAGCAAATTGGCGCTTAAATTGTGAATTCTTAGCAAATTCGCGCTTAAATTTTTTTTCTCAGCAAAACGTCCGCTTAGCAAATCGACCACTTAGCAAATCGCCGCTTAAATTTCGGGGTACAGCCGAATTTTTAGTATAATTTGTGATAAAAAAATTAACTGTAAAATAAGACAAAAAACCTGATGATCCTCTTGTTTTTGAGCTTATGACGGAGTGTATTTGAGGTTTAGGACCGACTCATAATTTTTTGTATTCTGGAAAACACGTTTGAGTCTGTTTTAACATTTACTGGCCTGCCATGCGCAAAAGCACAATATAATTAGTAAAAAATCCCTTAGTTTCTATAATTTTTAAAAAGTCCTGTACCCAGTCGTATTTGTACCTAGTCGTGGCACCCAGTAATAATGTGTACCTATTTGGGGTTTTACCACTCCAGAGTTAAAATTGAAAAATATAAAATTAACTCAGGTAAGTAACTGTAAAATTTCTCGTATGATATACGAGAAATTCTAAAATTGTCAATTCTACATCTATCTACAAGAAACCCCGAATCCCGACAGGATTCCCGTTTTTTGTTTGACGGGAATCCCGAATCCCGAAAGTTTTTTAAATCCGATCCCGAATCCGCCGGATCCCGGACCCCAAGATCAAGCCTACAGTCCACTCTCGATATAAGCACACCCTCAAGTTCGTTCCCGCTAGGGTTCGGCACTTTTTTAACCCGATTTTCGAAGTCTTTTGCCAAACCTGATTTGTCAGTCTGATCAAAAAAATCGTACAGATTCTCATTCCACCAAATAGTTCTCGAGATAGCCACAAGTTTGCCGAAAAGACCCGCGGCTCTCGATATAAGCACACCTTTTTTAAAATTAGGTGTGCTTATATCGAGAGCCGCGGGTCTTTTCGGCAAACTTGTGTTTATCTCGAGAACTGATCGGTGGAATCAGAATCTGTACGATTTTTTTGATCAGACTGACAAATCAGGTTTGGCAAAAAACTTCGAAAATCGGTTAAAAAAAAGTGTCGGACCTAGGCGGGAACGAACTTGAGGGGGTGTGCTTATATCGAGAGTGAACTGTACTTATAATCCTTAAGTCGTCCGATCTGGCAATCTCGAGCAACGTTGGGCTCGACTAGTAAACGGTTCTATATTTTGAAAAAATTTTACATGCAAACAAAAAACAATTCGAAAATATTATTGACAAAATTAGGGTGGTCCCGCGCGAATTTGAAATTTCCAAATTGCTGTGCTTATCAAGTTGCATGGTCCTTTAAGGAAAGTCTTGGTTTTTCAGTCAGTTCTAGTGGCTCATAAAATCCTGGGCTGATTGTTTATTTAGATAACCACGAGCCTTAGCACCATTTTGATACTAAAATTGTCAATAAATGTGAAAACGTGGGGTAAAAATAGGATGTACACCAAGGGAGATTTAAATCTGTGAGTTCAAAATGTTCGCATTATGATTTGCACCACCCCCCCCTTATCATTTTTCGCTGCAAAATTCAGTCACCACGGTATTCCAGGTATGCCCCTTTAGTTTTGTAAAAACTCAAAGAAATACGTACGTAAATCCAAAAAAAGATTAGGAAACAATTTTAAATTGGCGGGGGACTCTTAAGAAGATCTTCTCTTTCGTCTACACCTTTACTCTTTGGAGTCGTTCGCCATAACTCCAAAGAGTAAAGTTTGAGACGAAAGAGAAGTGTCTTCTGTAGGTTGTCGACCGGTCGAAATTTTCGACCGGTCGAGTCGATGAAAGGTCGAAAGTCGAAAATTTCGACCGGTCGGGTCGAGTCGAAGGTCGAAAGTCGAAAATTCCGACCGGTCGGGTCGAGTCGAAGATCGAAAGTCGAAAATTTCGACCGGTCGGGTCGAGTCGAAGGTCGAAAGTCGAAAATTTCGACCGGTCGAGTCGAAGGTCGAAATTTTCGACCAGTCGGGTCGAAGGTCAAAATTTTTGACCGGTCGAGTCGAAATTCGGACAAATGCACGTAACAGCACAACAAATTTTATTGAAAAGAACTTCAAACATATACATCATATTACTTCTTCCAACAAAATATCAATGATTTCTGCTGGCTCGCTTTGTTTTGTTTCTTTCGCCTTCTTCGAAATTTCATCCGCCAGATTAGCTTTGATGGTGAGCAGGTTAGCTGCCGTTTGCTTTGCCAACCGAGATCTGAGTTCTTACTGAAATAGTGATTTTAAAGACGAATTGACTACGCTGAACATGAATCTGACGTGTAATCTGACAGTTTTGCACATGAATGACCGACAACCTAGCGAAATAAAACATTCTGGGAAAATCGGGCAAATCGCCCAAAAAGGTCAATTTGCCCTACAAAGGTCTGCAAAAAAACTTTTTTATGCTAAAATACTTTTTGCTGCAAACAGACTTTTTTTGCTGCAAATATTGTTTTGCTTCACGAGCTTTCTTCGCATCATTTTTCACTAGAAATATCAATCATTATACATATTTTGCTGTCAATTTGTCCACAAAATTTTATTGTTTTTTAGGAACGAATAAACCATGCTATTCAACCCAAAATTGTGTGCTGAAAACAGTTTGTTAGGACAAAAATACTGTTTTGACTCGTGCAGTTAAATTCGTGCAGGTTATGTACTCCGAAAATTTTATTCGTCATGAGAACATATGCAATTGAAACGAAAAATTTCCTTCGATGAAAATTCGAAAGTCGAAATTTCGACCGGTCGGGTCGAGTCGAAGGTCGAAAGTCGAAATTTTCGACCGGTCGGGTCGAGTCGAAGGTCGAAAGTCGAAATTTTCGACCGGTCGGGTCGAGTCGAAGGTCGAAAGTCGAAATTTTCGACCGGTCGGGTCGAGTCGAAGGTCGAAAGTCGAAAAATTTCGACTTTTTCGACCTTAAAGGTCGAAATCGACCGGTCGAGTCGACAACCCTAGTCTTCTGCCAATTCAAATTCTGCACATGCACTGCGCGCAAAAACCATAGTCCTTTAATCCTTCGTTTTTTTTTCGCAAATCCATAATTTTCGGGTTCTTCTCACAGCCTTGATTGGTATTTATTTCACTCTTATAGGTCACTGCCTGTTTTTGTATGCTTGCGAGGCATGTTACTGTTGGACTTGAGTTTCATGACCGTAAACAAACGTTTACTGGGAATGTAGCTGTGGTGATAGGCGCCCTTGTTTTCGGATGTTTCGGCGGAGATAAAAGTTCCTGTAACACAGGTCACTATTGAGCGCGAACTCTCTGCGCGTCGAATAAAAAAGATCGGGTCGATAGGAAGACCGGAACCCGGGATCTCGATGCTTTGAGCAAGGTACTCAGAAACAAAAATTCGGAAAGTTCAAAAATTTTAAATAATATTTTGTTGTCTCGCGAGATATTCGAAATTTCGTTAAGAGTATTGGATTTAAGAGAAGTTTTTAAAGTATATCAACTACGCTGAGCATGAATCCGGCGTCAAAAGCACAGGATAGCTTTTTGAAAAGGTTTTGGTTAATATTTGGTCAAAAAGGGGACAAAACAACAGGGGGACCAAGGCAAATTTTTAAATGCCCAAACTGGACAAAATGCCCGAAAAGGACCAAAATGACAGAAAAGGGCCGAAATGCCAAAAGGGCCAAATTACCCGAAAAAGCCAGAATTCCCTAAAAGGGCCAAAACGCCCAACTGGGCAATAATGCCAAAAAGGCCAAAATGGCTTAACTGGGAAAAATACCCGAGAAGGACGAAAACGCCCAAAAAAGGCCAAAATTCCCTAAAAGGCAAAAATACCCGAGAAAGCCACATTAACAAGACCAACGAGAAAGTCACGGACCAGCAAGGCACCCAAACTACCAGCTAGAATTGGCAGTACCCAGGCAGAGGCTGATGCGCCATTGGCGCAGCGTGCCATCTAGTTTTAGTACGATTAGAAAGCTGAACTTCTGGCGGTCATTTAAGTATTGTGAGCCTCGGTGTAGTTTGAAAATCATGGCGCCCCAAATCATGGGTGTCCATTTACATTTTGACCATGCACAATTTGTTACCTTGCGGACCTTTTTCACCTACTTGACCCATCATTGATGCGACAAGGACCCGCACCATCGTTTTCAGCGTTGAATTTCGCGTCCGAATCAGCAAATCTTACAACTGGCCATTCTAGTGTGAATCCGTGCAATTTAAACACACGCCCAACGGGTTTCGGTATATAACATTTGCACTGACAAAAAATTTTCGGTGGCTGGCGTTTTGGGGTAGAAACTGATACCTGACATAAATATCGAACATTCAATTTCACCACCCATCACCACTAGTCTTTTATAGTGAATTGCAAGGGTGTGACATTTTAAGCTTATAGATTATAACTTTTTGACACTTACCTGTTCAGGAGAGATGCAGAGCAGGAAATTCTAAAAAACCGTGAGCGCCAAAAGTTATAATCTAAAAGTCAAAAATTTTATGTCCGGAAACCATTGTCGGAGCTTTTAGCTACGTGGTCTCATTTGTTTTTGAAACGGTTATCTAAGTCAGCGGTTTGATGAGCACAACATAGGAAGTATTTAGATAGAGTCGTTCAGTGAGAAAAAACCAGCATGGTGTGCACTGCAAAAACAAGCAATATTGTTAGCGCACAAATTGTGCAATTTAAATATGATAAAGGGTTCTTGGTATTTCTAAACAGTTCATATTGGGGCTGCGCCGTACAGAGTCTCAGTACATTTCGCTTTCTGGTTTCCGAATACCGGTGCTTTTTTTAGATTTGGTTCGATGATTTACGTTCTGGTTGCATACTGGAACCGGCGCAGTCCTGATTCATGTATAGCAGTTTAGCATTCACACCACTCACAACAAAACACTTACAATAAGTCATAAGTCAAACACCTTGACTATATGCAAACAATACAGGGTGGGCGATATTTTTGTAATTATTTGTTTTGCTCGTACCTTCTTGAATTTATTGTGTGTTCAAAGTCGTTGATTAGCTCAAAACAGCGTATAAATTTTTAGTTTTGTTCAGAAGGCTGAAAATAACCTCAAAAGTCTGGTGCTATTTATAATTTTTAAACGTTTTAAGCGGAAAACTTTTTTTTTACTAAAAAAAACCAGAGTCTCTGACACCGGATTCGTGATCAGGGGACCCGATTTGCTTACAAAACATTTCTCAAAATGTTAAATTGGCCGCCCTATTTTGAATTCCCTTCGAGACAACAATTTTTCAAACAAATTAATACAGTCAACTCTCGATAATCCATTACTCTCTAATCCGTCCCTCTCGATAATCGTCACCTTCGTGACGCTTTGTTTGGTTTTGACTTAAATAAATAAGGCTAATCCGTCACTCTTGATAATCCGTCACTCCACGGCCGGTCCCAAGGGGTGACGGATTATTGAGAGTTGACTGTACGCGGTAATTTAAATATTCATTGTCTCGAAGGGAATTCAAAATAGAACAGTCAATTTTACATTTTGAGAGTTGTTTTGTAAGCAAATTGGGTACGCTTATCATGAAGCCGGTGTCAGAAATTCCGGTTTCTGATGTGAAAAAGAATTTTTTGCTTAAAGGGGGGGGACTTTATATACCGTATAACCTCTATTAGACGGGCACCCTCTAATAGACGGGCACCCTCAAGGACCTATATCTCAGCGCAAAACAATTTTTTTGCAAATCTGTTTTTCGCGTTTTCTTGATCACCTCGATCTTAGTTGATTCCGCTTTTTAGATTTTTTTGAGTACCCAAAAATCTCAAAATATTTTTTTTTTCGATTTTTAGGGGTTGAAAAATAGAAGGGCATGCCCGTCTATTAGAGGTTATACGGTACGCATCGCCTTAGGTCACAGGTTCGACTACCACTAGCTGCAGACCTTATTTTTTTTCTCCTTTTATTTACAAGTTTAGTTTCAAAATGTAGCCAAGCTTCTAGGCTTTCATTTGAGCTACCATACACATGAAAAGTTGGTATAAAGTTACGGCTAAAATATAAAAAATCCAACTCGGTGAAATCCTTAATAGGATTATCCCAGTACTTTTCGGTAGTATCCTGGAACTGACGTTTTTTCCCAATTTCAATTTACATACTCATTTGCAACCTCACACTCAAAATGTAGCCCTGCTTCTTGCCGTCATTTTCAGCATACGGTTGTATAAAAGATGTAAAATGAAATCGCAAAAATCTCAGTTCCTAGTACGCATCATTTTGGCTGGTTTCCTTTGATTTTGGTAGTCATTGCCAAAAATCGCAAAATTGAGGCAGTTACTGACAGCAAAGCAATGCTGGAAATGGTTGCAATCGATTGCTCGATGATTTTTGGACCTGATAGTCAAAAAACTTGTTGCATATCGGTACAGCTTTGAGAGAAAAATGGACAGTTTACACAAAAGTCCTATTTTATAGAACTTAGCTAACCTTAGCTAAAAATAGCCTTTTTTTTAAATTCTGTTTTAAAAACAGATTTTTGAATTCGAATCTCGCGATTCAAATTTCCAACACTGTTTGCATAGGACAGTAGGTAAGTATTTCCGTCACACCATTTTTACATGATCAAATAAGGCTGTTTCCTTGAAGATATTAGTTCAATCCCACCTTCGATTTTTCGATTTTTTGCAAATTTATTTTTCAGATTTTCATTTTTTCCTATAAAATTTCAAGTAAAGTTAAAACTAAAGTGCAGAATTTACGTCAAATATAAGGCACCGATCTCAAAGATTTCGGCACCAGCTCACGGCACCGGTGCGGTGCCTTAAGTTGCCGGAGCCTCAACGATGCACTTACAACACTGGTATTGAGTATAAACTAAAAGGGCGACGTAAATTCATCTACAGTAATTCATCTACAAGCAAATTCATCTGCACGTAAATTCATCTACAAGGTTCAATTCCCTGTGGAGGTAATCCATTTTATCGGAAAGTTCGAATCCTAGTGATCGTGAATCTTTTTTATAGTCTTGGTCCACCTTAAAGGTCCGAACCCAAAATTTGGGTGGGTATCTTTGGGTAGGTGGATGACCACCTAGACGACCTGAAAAAAAAGTTAACCAAATTAGAAAAAAATGGTCCTGTCATACGTAAGATAATGTGAGAAATTATGTTTGATAGGACAAAGAGTGCGATTTACCCATCCGGACCATAAAACCTGGGGTTAGTACCCTGGGCTCAGGTGGATAACCACCTGAGCCCGTGACTGGCCTGTAAAATTGAAGTTTGTTAAAATCAAAAACAAATCATCTTTCTTCACCCAAAATTGTGTGGGTAAGTAGGTTCAACAGGATAAAAATTGCAAACTTCGCTACCCAAATTCCAAAACCCTGGGTGGTACCACATGGTCAGGGAGACATTCATCTAAATAAGAATTTTTTTCAAAATCTAAAATGAACCACTAATTGTGATTTAAAATCTTGTAGAGAATTGGTTTTGATAATGCCGAAATTGTTATTTTTGCCATCAAAATAAAAAAACATAGGGTGGGCAAATCCTGGCGAGGTGGACATCCACCCGGATGACCTGAAGAAGCAAAAGTTCGTCAACAGCCGATCCTATCATGTACAAACAGCTGTGGGGAATCCTGTTTGACAGGACCAAAAGTTCAACTTTACCCACCCAACCGCAGAAAATGGGGTAGGTACCACCTGGTCAGATGGATATCCAACTGGATGGTCTGAAAGATAATTTTTTTAAATATATTAGAAAAAACCCATTTTTCTGACTTAAATTTGTGTAGTAAATTGGATTGTTAGTACCTAAATTGAGATTCCTCCTACGCGAAGCGAAATGCCTTGGGTATTCTTCGGTTAGATGGATATCCACCTGGTTGCCTGATAAAAATAAAACTCTGCCAAAGTCAAAAACAACCCACTTTCTTGTGTGTGGGGGTCATGTTTGATGGGTGGTACCCACCGCAGGTATAGGGGTCCGGGTGGCTGAAAATGCATATTTGATCCTGTCAAACAGGATTGCTAGCAAGGTTCTACATCTGTTTAAATTGAAAAAAAAAAACTTTTTAGGCAGCCAGGTAGATATCCACATATCCGAAGGTACCCGCCTCGGATTTCGGGTTCAGGGTTTCCCTGCAACTAAAGCCTTGCCTAAATTAGTAAAAAGACTATAAAAGTGACTTTAAGACACAGTTTCCAAATATGGAGGCCGAATGAGTGTCCTTGAAAAGTGATGCTTCCTATCGGATTCGAACATTCTGATCAAATGGATTACCTCCACAGGGATTTGAACCTTGTAAATGAATTTACTTGTAGATGAATTCACTTTAGATGAGAATTTACATAGAGCCAAACTAAAAAGCTGAGATCTGGTCTACACGATAATGCAAATTTTTTTATAAAATTTTAAAGAAATTAACACAGAAATCCAAAGATAAGTGAAAATTTCAAATTAAAGAGTATCTTTCAGTAATTAAGGGGTAGAACTAAATGCCTTTTTTATAAACCGCTTCATTTTCATCTAGTTTGCATCAAATTTTAACTGATAATTTCAGATCAATTTTTAAAATTCTGCAGAAAACTTAAAAAAAAATTGAGGAAGAAAAATTCCGGTACACTTATTTTCTTGGAAAGCACAGGTATGCCCATTTACACCTGATTTTTTTTACCAACAATTTATAAATCATACAATTGTAATCTTTTTCCTACTTTTCCTTTATTTCGCTCACATAAACAAACCATTTTAATCACACAGCAAATCTACTGCATCTGTCCTAAAACCAGTGCACACTCTTCATTTAGACAACAAGTATTCTAAAACAAAAAATAATTCTTTTGCTGCACACATTCTCTTGCTCAGCTCATTGTGTTAGTGTGGCAAGCAAGGGACGAAAAAAGGAAATTGGTAAGCAGAAAAGAGGGCCGAACAAAAAGCTGTGTGTTGGTCACCCCCAATTTTTCTGCTCTCCTCTAACTTTTCCGGCCTCCGGTTTCTGCTTTGCCACCCGATTATTGAGCAGCAGCATCCTTAGGAGGAGGAGTAGTAATGGGAATTGCTCCTCTCTTTCCCGCAACTACCCCAAATTAATAAGGCCTTCTACTGGCTTGCTCGGCCAAGTTAGTTTAGAAGGAGATGCCCTTTTGTTCAATCCAGTCTTGGCCCTTACTACTTTAAATTGGCAGGGCAGCGAGTGTTATTCAACTGATAAGCTGGGGCACTCAACTTTTTTCCCACTTCTTGTTTTGTTTCTCTTTTTCTGTAGATATGCCGGCGCCGGGATGTGAGTGTAAAAAATACCTATTTCATATATCGTGAAAAAATTATACAAAATTTTCATACTAAAATTTTTTTTATTGAAATTTTTTGTTTACAAGTGGGAGTACTAGCATTAAAAAACGACTGTATTTGGTAGGAAAATCTTAGTTATCGACCAATGACTGAAAATTTACCGTCAAATCATATTTCTGTTTCAGAGCCATTTTCTTCGACTAATTTACATTCTCGGTATTTTACAACTTTAGACAATTCACCTTTTTTAAATTCTGCGTTTGAGCACGGTTCACCTTCTGGCCTACATTCCCCTCCACTTGATTCACCGACCTCGAAGCAATCATCTTCAGCTAATTCTTCTTTTCTAAATTCTCAGTTTGCATATGGTTCACCCTCTGGACAGCATTCACCTTCACTTGATTCACCGATCTCGCAGCGAACATCTCCAGCTAATTCGCCTGAAACATTGGTTATTTTCTGTTATCCACACCACCTATTTTCCTTTGTTCATATTTGTTGTTTTTATCAATAAAAATTGGTGGTGCGAATAACAGAAAAGAACCTATCCTTTTCTGTTTAGTTATCAAGCAATTTCTTAATTTTTTTTCAGATTTTTATTTTCAAGTATCTAAATAGACATTACTAGCTCTAAAGCGTCGACAGTCACCGGCGACTAATTACAATTTCAAAATTTGTTTAGTCAAACCTGCATACAACACCACCCCGATATAACACATATAAAACCTCAAGCTTACAAAAAATTTGGAAGTCCAAAAAATTGGATTTTCCAAAAAACCCTCCAAAATTTGAGGTTAGTAAACTTATCAAAGAAAAAGGTAATTTTTTCGAAAAAAAATTAAAAATTTTTTGTGATTGTTTAAAACTAATACAGTTCAATTTCCTTTTTTCAACTAATTCATTTTTCCTAATTATTTCATTTCTGTAATTTTTTTACCGCGCACTTTTGTTTTTCTTGATATTTGTAATACTATTAGATGCAAGGTTCTCGATTAGAATATTCGATTTTGAATATTATTGGTTTGTAAAACTCTCGAGGCGATTTTGTGTCTTCGGCATTTCGATGAAACGCAAAAAAGGTGCCAAGAGTGCTCGTTCTTGTCGACTTGACAGTCTATTTGAATGATCTTTTAAATTCATGAAAAAGACACTTCAACAAGAAAAAACAAATGCGCTATCTTGTAGACAGAGAAATTTTCTTTCAAATAGCATTAAACATGAGTGAAAGACATTATTTTTCAATGAGCAATTTTAACGCAAAAAAGCGCCATGACTTATCGTACAACCCAATATTTGAAATATTCGACAGAATGTCACGAATACCGACTTAAAGAGTCGAGCATTTCTAATAATCGACAGCTCAAATCAGAATTATAAATCATTAGTCGCTTATTTTTGTTTTTGTGATGTGAACTAATTTAATATAAATTGCACTTTTAAAACAATCCATCCAAAGTATTGCTTTCTAATAGAGGTAAAAGTGCAAATTTATGTTCTGACTATGGTGAAGGGAGAGTCGTGGTTTTATTTTTGACTCAAAGCAACTATTTTTGCCAAAAGTATATTTGAAAGATCGTAGACAGCAAATGCCAGAAACCAAGAATAAAAATTATGTCGGTATTTTTTACTCAAATCTGAAAAGGGCGCTAAAAGCAAGGTTTGCTAAATTTATTTTGACCTAATTTTTAGGGAGGAGAAGAATGCGCCATTTCAAATCGGGCCCATTCAATTTGCGCCTTTTCAAATTGGGCGCTTTCGAATTGCGCCAATGAAAATTGCGCCATTTCAAATTGCGCCAAGTTCAAATTGGACCCATTCAATTTGCGCCCATTTCAAATTGGGCCAATTCAAATTGCGCCAACTTATTGGCAATTTTTTAACTGTTGTTTGATTCAAAATCGTGGCCCATTTTGAATTGACCCAATTTGAAGTTGGCCCAGTTTGCATTGGCCCAATTTGAACTTGGTCCAATTTGAAATGGCGCAATTTGCATTTTCGCAATTCGAAAGGGCCCAATTTGAAAGGGCGCAAATTGAACTTGGCCCAATTTGAAATGGCGCATTCTTCTCCTCCCCCAATTTTTTATCAATCGACAAAAACATTCTGAAAAAATACTAACTGTCACATGTTCTAAAAGTTCGATTCACAGGCTGGCCATGTTTATTTTTCCAATTATTTTTGCAGCCTTTCGTTGTGTATTTTTTGCCTTTAGGCGGTGTTGAATATCACCGCCAGAAGCAGCAGACTAAGTGGCCAGGTTTGTGTAATGTGTGCGCCTACCATTAGGATATGCAATACGTAAAGGATATGCCTGTGGCTAATGCATTAGTGGAGGCTAGAAAGGAGAGCAGGGGGCTTACCACTAATATTACTACTACCTTTGTTGGTGGTTAGTAGTGAATTGATCCCATTGTGTAGCATGCTTGCTCTTTGTTGTTGTCAAGAGATCGAAGTCTCTGGCAGAAGAGATCATTCATGCATACTTGCCTACCACTAGTATTGGTTCCAAATTACATATGTGTGTAAAGATTTGCATCTGCCACCTACATTGCCAATTTTTCTTTGTACTTTTGGTGGTTTTAAATTTATGTGTGTGTCTGTACTTGAAATTTTCTTGCAGCTGGTAAGTTTGACTGATTACGCTTTTTCAGAGATTTTTAACATAAGCCCCCCCTCTAATAGAAGCCCACTCCCCTGTTTTTTTACAAAGATTTCAGAGTTAAGGCTACTTTTGATGTGCAATTTTGAGATTTTTCACGTGTTGAAATATATAAGCCCCGAGACAGAAACATTACGGTAAATAAACCAAAAGTTTCCGTGTGCAGTAAAAATTTCAACCTAACGCGTGCGTCATTTTTTAACCCCCTTACTGGTAAATACTCATTAACTAGGTGAATGGCGCCTTAGCGGCACCTAGTTACACAATGGGCCAACCGTTATTACACCTCAAAAGATTCACGAAAATATATGATATGCCACTACTAAACAGATTCGTAGTGATCAGGGTACGATTTATGTAACAAAGGCACTCATCCCCCTCCTTTGCTTAGCATACTCTCCAGGTGATCAGGATACAATGTGAATGGTTGAGCCATCCTCCAGGTAATGGAATACCCTTCAGGTAATTTTAGGTACACTTTAGGCAGCTAAGGCACCATCCACGCGTTAGGGTAACTTCCGGAATATTCGGTCACAATGAAAATAGTTGGGGTAACTTTTACGCGGCCGGTGTATCATTCAGGCGCTTGGCGTGTAATCCGGGTGGTTGGGTCACCGTCCAGATGAATGCTTTCTTCGAAATATTATGTTTGATACCACCAGGATTTAAACCTGTGATAATTAAATATATATCTATGTCTCGCTGTGATTTTATATACCATTGAACAACTTCAAAGTAAAAACTTTTTGGCTGGCAAAACCTAAATTCTGACACCGAATTTGTGATCAGCGTGGTTTATTTACTCAAGAAACTACTTTACAATTCAAAACTTACAGTCGAATTTTGAAACCTCACCAGAAAATTTGCAGTTAGTGTCATCTTACAGCTAGAGAACACGGCTACAAAATGAGCTGTATGCAAGCGCCTCCGATGTTAAAGTTTAAAACCTACGTGGCTTACCCTTTCATACTGGGACAAACATGTTTTAGGGTGGCACTAAAAAAGGAGTCTTGCCAAATTGAACTCTAAAATACATGTTTTAGGCTAAATAAAAATAATTTAAAAATGATTGGCACTAAAAAGTGGATTGCCTTCAGTAAAACATGCTTTTATTTTGAGTGAGAGAAGCTTATTTGGCCAATTAAATTACACATACTCACTCACCACATTTACCCGGCTGCCTTCTAAAGAACAAGGGGTAAGTAAGTGAGGGTTATCCACCTCTCAATTATAGCCTTTCCCCGATAGCCAACCTGAGCAGGTGCTTTTTTCTAGTTTTCGAACAAGAAAAAGTACCCTTTATATTGGTTTCCACATTTACGTTAAAAAATTTAATGCTTGTAAAACGTAAGTCTTTTCATTCCGATGTCAAATCGCCAGCCAATTTAGTGTGAAATCGACTGTTATCTTTGATTTTTCTACTAACGCTTATACACTTGCCTATTTTGCCATATCACTCACACCGCCCACTGTAACTTTGCCTAAGCCGGTCGAGCAGGCTATGCTGAAAACAATGCTGCTGGTCATTGGATCAACTGGTTGAAATGGGTTTCTTTGCATGGTCAAAATTCAGCCGGCACTCACAGGTTTTCAAGCGGTAAGCCACCATCACACGTCAAACTAATCGCAATATTGTACGCTTTCTTTTCGTAATCAACATTTGGCTATGGTATCTATCATCTGAACAAAAAGTTATGTCATCTAGAAAGTGAAAAATCGGCATTTTTAAAATCCCTTCCTTGACAAATAAATGGTGATTTTTCTCGATTTTGTTCAATCAAAACAATGTATTCTTTATATGGTTAGAAAGTGCGATTCCTGGCGGTCATTTTAGTGTATTATGAGTTGAGGGGCAGTATGAGGATGGTGGCTAACTGCTTGAAAAAGTGTGGGTACCTACTGAATTTGGACCATGCAAAGTTGGTCATATTCCGGAAACTATTTCAACCACTTGATCCAACCACCAGCACCATTGTGTTCAGCACAGCCTGATCGACTGCAGCTACAGTCGGCGGTGTAAGTGATATTACTCGCCGCATATATACCTTTCTTTTTGAGACATCAAGAATGGAGGGCCAATATATGGGGTTTTTGAAAGAAATTGAAAGAAAGCAGAACGGGACACCCGGGAGGAAAAGTGACTTACTTTTCTGCTCAAAAAGCTTTAAATATTACACATTCTCTAAAGCAAAACGGTATAGAAATTTGTCTTGGAACTGGTGCGCAAAATTTCAAAGATTAAAATTTCTCAATATTAATTATAATTATTTTTAATTTTTAGGTTGGTCAAGTTAATTATAGTGATCAAAGTGATGATAATCACCTAGATCGACATAATAATTGATTAAATCAGCTAATGCTTTTGAAAATATTGAGAAATTTTCAACCTTTAAAATTTTGGGGCGCACCTTCGCACCAGGTCCAACCTGTGTCACTTTGTTCCGTTTTAGCCTTTCTTCATTTTTCCAAAACTCTGTCTGTAGGACTTCCATTCTCCCTGTTTCGAAATAATAGTTATAGATCATACTCTTTGAAGTCCTGTTTAGAACCAAATCGCACTTTTATCCGAGCAGAACGTTAATATTATATAAAATTCCAGCTACACCAGCTCCCTTTCAATCTCAAATGGCGGTCAGTAAATGCAGCAATCAAATCCATGCATTCACACACCCTATATTATTCATCTTTCAGCCATTCAGCTAACATGACCGCCCATTAATTTATTCTTCAAAATTCATCCTTTAAAAAATATTTCCCACCAAACCATTCAATTCATATAAAACAATAATATTATTATTCAAATGATTCCAATAACTAAAAAAAATAAAAGAGGGGTTAATGAATCCGAAAAGGTTGTCCGTGCCCTCCCCCTCCATTCATGGGATGCCATCCAGTTAGCTGGCTACTACTGCTCAACCAAATAATTATCTTGTTCCCAGTGCCCCCCCCTAATTTCAGGGCAAGGGCAGCAAATGAAAAAAAGTTGAAGAGGAGGACAAATTCTCGCCTTCTAGCTGGATGTGTCAAATCCTGCATCCATTTGGAAGAGTGTTCCTATCTTATTCTTCTTTTTCTACTGCTTCTATATATGTTTTGACTTGGACAATATTACTTGCTGGATGTTTTTACTGCTGGGTGTCCTTTCCTCTTTTTTGCTGCTGTGGGCTTAGGGGTTAATAAAATAATAGAGCTGTTGTGGCTTTTTCAGAGATATTTGTCATATATCATTTTTATGTCATTTTAGAGAAAATCACACGGAGGACCTCAGGAAAACAGTGTTTTGTCAAAAAGTTCCCGTGCGAAAAAGTTGATTGCGAAAAATTGCTTTCTAAATCGCTTCAGGAAAGAAGAATTATGGCTTTTTGAAATCAAGCAAATTACTTAGGACATTGGACATAGTCAACTTATAAACAGCTGTCCTCTGCAGTTACCTGTTCTGAGCTTTGACTAGACATTACCTCTACCCAAAGTTATGTCCATGTTAGTGTCAAAACGCTTTTTTGACTTCGGAGGCCAGAACAGGTCGTAGAGGTTGAAATCATTTTTGTCGCTAACACCATTGTGTTCCCCAGAATGTCAGCTTTCGTTTAAAAAAAGAGAGTCGAAAAATACGAATTTTAAGAGGGGCATGTGCACTCATGAAGTCTTGCTCGTATGAATTCATAAAATTGGGATCAGGAAAATCTTAGTTTAAATCTTTTTTGTTTCGAGAGGAATTCAAAAGTATACAGTCAAGCTTGAATTTTAAGTAGTTTGTGAGCAAGCTTAGCACGATTTTGTTGACGGAAATCAAGTATTGTTTGTTAAAAAAAGTGCTGCGAAAATTAGCGGGTGGATATGGCAGGGAACCATTACGTATGCCGCAGAAGTCAGTTGGTATGCCAGGTAAGTGGGAAGGATTTCCAGGATAGTCGGTAGGTATGCCAGAGAAGTGGGAAGGTACGACAGGAGAGTGCCTAGCTATGCCAGATGAGTGGGTGGTGGGCCCAAATTACCAGGACAGAGCCCGAACCACCAAGATGAGTCACCCGATTACGTGGGTACCTCGAAACCACGAGTAAAGTACCCTAACCACCAGGGTAGGGCCCGGACCACATGGATGCATTCCACCATCAGGATGGTAACCTAATCACCAAGATGGGGCCCAAACCACGTAGATACAGTCCACATCCAGG
The DNA here is from genome assembly GCA_004194705.1 of Ditylenchus dipsaci. NCBI lineage: Eukaryota > Metazoa > Nematoda > Chromadorea > Rhabditida > Anguinidae > Ditylenchus > Ditylenchus dipsaci. Next base: position 2,098,923 of record SADC01001275.1, on the reverse strand, counting down.
AACCGGCTCAAACTGCCAGGATAGGGCGCAAACCACCAGGATAGAGCCCAAACCACCAGGAAAGTATCTGAACAACCAAGATAGAGTCTGAACTACCTGGACCCCCCCCCCCAAACGTTCAGGAAAGTACCCGAGGAGGAGATGGGCGGTAAGTTTGCAGTTAGAAAGGTGTGCGCAGGAATAGAATAGCCAATAGGGAAGCGGTACAGGAAATGTTTATTAATGGTATATGCAGTGGCGTACGCAGGAATTTCTGACGGGGGGGGGGGGGGTAGCACCAGGCCATTTTTAGGCCATTTTACCTACACCGTTTTTCAAATTTTTGAGGCCATTTTACCTACACCGTTTTGAGAAAAATCTGACGGGGGGGGGCGACACGTGCCCCCCCCCCGTCACGATCGTTCTGAGTGTCCTCTGTGCCGAAGTCGAATGAATCGCAGGAGACAGCCATCAGCACAGATTCCTTAGGGTCGAGCACTCCACACGGCGGATCCACACCCAGACGCTTAGAATTTGTAGTCTTGATAGCCACCCAATACGACGACCGCCCACATTGATGATCTGAAAGTAAAAAGATATTAATTAGTTCACGTAGAATCGAGCAAAATAATAACCTTAATAATAACCTTTATAACCATAAATTTTTGGCTACTGGCCACTGGTAGCTAACCTCTTCTTCCGTTGATCTATCTCCTGATTATGTGTGTTTATTTTATCAATGGTTGACTTATTTTGTTTACGATTATTTGTTCGCCTAAATGTTTCTCTATGCATAATTGCCAAAAAAATTACCTTAATTTGCTATTCCAAAATGCAAATACAAGAACACTGATCTAAACGCCTAACTCATTAACCTAATATGACCTGTTTGCAGCAGAAACAGGCTGTATGTAAATGAAAGCATGAGTTCAGCAGATTGTACCATGGGTTTACGCTCTTTCTATTGCATGAAGATGCAGCACATTCAGTCAACAATCGACAAACCTCCATCCATTCCAGGAGTCCTAAAGGTAATTCTTCCACACTTTATATATCCAAATGTAAAATATTATAATTTTGCATATAAGCAGGCGGAGAATATGCGACCACCCAAATGTCTGAATTCGGAGCCCCTCACGCCCTAGTTGGCAATGGACATGCCGCAGCTATTCTCGTCGGTAGCAATCCACACAATCCTTGTATAGATGGCGGTGGCAGTACCACTGCTCACGTCGAAAACAAACACAGCAGCCAGTAATCACCAAGAGAAACCATTTTATGTTGCAGCAACCACTGAACAATTCTGTGGAACCTAGTTTTAACGGTAACTTTTTTAAAATTTCTGAAAATTTGATGATTTAAATAAAAGGCTGCTTTATGATAATTTAAATACAGGTTAGATTGAATTTTTTTTCGAATATACACAGATTCACACGGAAAACAAACACCGTATTTTTCCAAAAATAATGTCAAAAAATGACATCACCGTCATTAAAAATCAAAACTTTCGATTTTCGATTTAGTCGAAAACAAAATTTTCTATTGACTAATTTCTAAAGGTGACTATGAAGAGCCAGCTAACCATTTAGCTGGCTTGAGTTACCACCAGCCCTGGTCAAGACTTGTCTGAAGAATATACAGCAAAAAATCACACAGTCAATTCTCGATAAGCACATGAATACATACCTCAAGTTGGGGCGTTATCGTTTTGCCAATGAGACTTTGGCCAATGAGATCTTTTTGAGAATGGCATCTTTTTGCCAATGAGATTACTTCGCCAATGGTACGTTTTCACGAATAGCTTTTTTTTCTCAAGTATTTGGTATGCCTTGTCCGTCAAATTACCACTCATTTTGTAGCCAGTGAGATGAGCTACAAAAAGAGTGGCAATTTGCTTGACAAGAGAACAAGAGTACTTGAGAAAACAAGCAATTGGCGAAAATATACCATTGGCTAAAGGCGCAAACACAGTGAGGAGTCTGTTTGCGGATGCTAAAACAGACTCCTCATTGTGATCACTTTAGCATCCTCACTCTTTATCCGGATTTAGCATCCGCAAACAGCATCCTCACTCCAGAGTGTTCACAATGAGAAAAAAGAATCTGCTAACAGCATCCGCAATTTGTTTAAGCCTCCACACTCTGTTCACAATAGAGATTGAAGAGTCTGATTGAGGATGCTGATTCTGCGGACGCTGAGTGAGTAGTCAGACTCCTCAATCAGACTCCTCACTCCAAAAAATACCACTATTGACCCTAATTTTCTTCTTTTTCATTCAGATTTTTGCACTCTGTCATGCCTTGTGAGCCTAATATGCGTGTTTGACAGTTTTTTAAGCTGAAAAACCCCCAAACACCCAAAACACCTCTGATCACGCCAAAACCACCCAAAATACCCCAAACCATCCCAAATTGTCCCATACCATCAAAAGTCGCCAAAAGAACACCCAAACCAGCCCAGATTACAAAAACCATCTAAAATCACCCAAACCACCATAATCACCCCAAATTATCCCAAACACTTCAAATTACCACAATCTATTACAAATCACCAAAGCCACCAAAATCACCCTAAATTACCCAAAACTATCTAAAACAACCCAAAACCACCATAATCACCCCAAATTACTTCAACCCACTTCAAATTACCACAAAGCATCAAAATCAACTCAAACCAGCCCAAATTACTTCAAACCCTCCCAAGCTACCATAAACCACCCGAATTACCCGAAGCCACACTAAATTATCCTAAGCCACTCCATATTACCAAATTTATACCCGTTGGTAGCAAGAACAGACAGTAAATATATATCTGGCTGACAGCCGGAAAATACGTTTACGACGAAAAATCACAACACAGTGAACTCTCGATCTGGTGTACAGAATGAGACGAAACCAAGTATACACTGAACCTTGAGGCCACTGCAAAACATAGTTATACAAATAAACACTTTATTGCAGAAAAACAACAAAACATCATCAAAATTATTTATTATCTACTGAACCTGATAAAGGCAATCCTAGGAGACATTCTTGCCACTCTACTCTAGCCTCCGAGTGTCCCCGCCATCCCTGGGGAAGAGAGAAGCCCCACCACCATTGAAATTAAGAGGAGTCTCTCTGCCCACACTGTTTCCGATACGATTACTAGAGGCATGAACAGGCAAATTATTCGGAGTCGAGCTCTGTTCTTCGAAAAAAGACTGCAGGACTGGTTTCAAGGTCTTAAAAAAAGTTGAGAGAACCGAAGACAAAAAAAGACGACTTTTTTTGGCGACCGTTCCGCCCCACGAGTTGCAGAAGGCGTAGCTGCACGTCAAGTACCGAACGAGGATGTACATGTGGAACCTGCATCCACCACAGGCTGAATAAAAAAAGTCTAGGAGGTTAAATTCAATATCTTTATTCCGAACCATCTTCATATTCGACTGTGTCACGTGACTGACATTCTTCATACCTCCATCAGCGTACCATCATGAGTCGCGGTCACATCTCGAGTTACACCAGAAGAACAATCAGGATCAGGCTATACAGTGCAAGCATTTAGACGAGGAGGCAACTGTTCCTGAATCACGGGCATTCCACCCTAAAAGAACGATAATGTATACAGGAGTATAAGCAACCGTTAACAGACCTCTATGCGGGACATGATGTTCTGGACGTCTTTGTCAAAACGACCCACCGTCAGGTTGCTCATACCCAAGAGAATGGTTGGCAGCAGATCGTCATCTGTGATCCCATTGCATTTCCCGTTATCAATCCATTGCCCAGGAGGGCGACTTTCCTCGACTTGCATGAACACTTTTCGCTGATACTGCTTGGACTCTGATGTAGCCTAAAAGAAATGGCTAAACGAATTTTAAAAGTGTTTACAGAATCACTTGAGGAGTAAAGAATTTCTGCGGTGAAGAACAAGACTGATCGCTAACGTTCAGACCGACAACGTCCTGCATCAACTGCGGCTAAAATAGAACAATTATTGTCCGCAGTGCAATGCTGATAAAAGTCACCTTCTGGCTGAGTAAAAAATAAAAGGCTCTTTCAGATCAGTCTCTTGCACGTCAACTTAGACTTCGCCATCACTGATATCACCAGCTTTCTCTTGAGCGCCAACTTCAATTTTGCAAGCTTTTTCTTGAATTTCCGACATTTGCAGAGATAAATGGTGAAACAGAGCAAATTAAAAGAAAAGAAAATTAGGCGCTAGTATAGAATACAAAAAAAATGACATCAAATTCAATGAACTGCAATAAAAATATACCTGAGGACCCTAGATCCGTGGCTATCTTGGCCCACATGTTGTTCTTCCACTGAATTTCTTTTTAATTCTCATTCGCCATATCGTATAGGCAGGGCAGTCACGGACGCGATCAATAAGCTCACCACTTCGGTTCTCATTTTCCGATTTTTAAACCACCATTGCATATGGAAGTCGGCTGGAAAAAAATATTTTGATTGAGAGGGAAATTGTGAGTGAAGTTGTTAGTAAATCTTCACAAAATTATAATTGACTGTAGAAACAGCATCCGCAAACAGCATCCGCACTCTGAGCGTTCACAATAAGAATTCTGTTTGCGGATGCTGTTCGCGGATGCTGACTGCGGATGCTGGCACCTCATTGTGAACAGAGTGTGGAGGCTAAAACAGACTGCGGGTGCTGTTTGCGGAGTCTGATTGAGGATGCTGCCTCCTCATTGTGTTTTCGCCTTAAGTGATCTCATTGTCAAAAACATGTTATTGGCAAAAAGATCACATTGGCAAAAGTTTCATTGGCAAACGATTACTCCCCCTCAAGGTTGCGGCAAGTTGTTCACCTCAATTTTTGAAGTGTTTAAACTAGATGCAATGGGTTACACATGAATTTCTGACATAGTAAAGGAGGGCAATTTAACGGCGGCGCCTATCGGCGCGGCCGCTAAATTTTTTTGGGGTTGCCTGAGGAATGGGGAAAGAAAAAGTTGTGACAATGCAGTTTGTGTTAAAATAAATTGCTAACCCTAGGTCCTAGGGACTACCAAGATTTTGAATTTTTCAATTCATTTTTTTTCACATTCCAGGGGGGGGGTATATTACAGTAGCGCCAGGTCTTTATTAGTGACGAAAAGTTTTATGCTAGCTATAAAAAATCAAAAAAATCAGTATGTGGGTAAAAAACTGACTTTTGGAAACAAAAGTGAGGATAACAAAAGTTTCCATTTACATTCGTATTGTGAAGGCGTGAGTGTAAATGTAAGTGTAAATGTTTTTGGTATTGTGAAGACCCCTTACATTTACGCTTACATTTACATTAACACTCACACTTACATTTACACTTGCAATTGTGATAGAGCCATAACAAACTACCATCTTTTACCATGGGGTCAATATGACCCCAAAATTGATTATTACCAGTTATATGCCCTTTTACTGTTTATTATATACTGATGTATATAACTTTTTTTGTAGCATTTTCAATGCTCTTTCTGATCCTATCAATGGCTACCCAATAAGATGAAGCTTTCTAGAAATTTAACCAATTTCTGAGCTCTTGATTTTAAGTCCAAAATTTTTTTAAAGTGAAATAAGGCTCAATCATTCTGCTTGATTAAGTCACAACGCCTGATTACAAGTCAAATTCGAAATATAACATTTATCCGGAGCTCATTGACATCAAGTTGCATTTTTAATCAAAAATTTAAATAAAAAACCAGTTTTATTTGGAGAGCAGCTTTTAAATATATACCAAAAGCTCATGATTTTTTTCTCACCAACTTTACTATTTTCAATGTGAACAATATTTTATGGTGGTTTAGCCAATTATAGCTGCTGCTTGGGACACTCATTTGTGGATAGGGAGGGGAGAGGGCAGAAAGTTGAGATGGGGGCATGGGAAACTAGGAATAAGTGCTGTGGTTGCAACAGTCATTTGGAGTTATACCCCCACGACCACCAGCAATGTGATTAATCCAATTGCCCATCCCCAAGATTATGTATTCGGGTGTGTTTGGCACTAATTTGATGTGTTGGATGCCATTGTTGCTGCCAGTTAACATTAATTCTTGGTCAATGCACGATTTTGCTGCAAAATGGATCTTTAATTACTCACCATTGTGTCATTAGCACTGAATTGGAGGGTATTTATGTGGCTGAACACGGCTTGCGTAATAATTTTTCGTGTTTTTATGTTATAGAACTATTAATTAGGCTTGTATGAATACCTATATACTGCAAAGATCTCGGGAATACTTTCAAAATATTCCTCTATTCCTTGAACTCACTGATTTAAAACGGGATTTATGTATGCCTGGATAATTGAAAATTATATTTTCGAAAAATTGACAGTTTATTTAGTCGCGAAGGCATTTATTCATCAAAACGAGCATAACCTGTAACTTAAGTGCAGCGGCGAAAGTCCAAAATATTTATATTGGTATTTGCGGATTTCTAATGGAAGTCTAGTGTAAAGCCGATTTTCTGCAAATTTGTTTCCGGCCGATTCCAATTTTTAGACTTTGGTTGAAAGTCCAAAAATTTTGAAATCGACCTCAAATTTTTCGATTTTCGTGGGATTGAATAATGAGTCACCCGGGTGGCTTTTTAGAAAAACTATGGTATTTTGTTATCGTCAAACTACACATCTTCTGCATAAAATATTCCACTTCAAAAAACTATCAAATAAGTTAATTTTTTGATAGTCAAATAAGTTAAAAACATTTTAAAACCTCAGACTACCAATTTATTCGGTCCACAAATTCCAGTTCCTAACAAGAAAAAATGTGTAGTGGATATAGTGGTAGTGGTAAAGTCGGTTAAGCCTATTTTGTCCACTTTCCAGCACCCATTCAAGCAATAAAAATATTATATTATTGGCTTTGGCTCAGGCTCAACACCTTGTTAGAAGAAGGGGAACAAGGGGGGCATACATTCAATAACAGGCTGGATGCACCCACTCAACTGGCCCATTTATCCTGCGACACATCTGGAGGGCATTTCACAAGCTGCTTCGAGCTCTGTTTAGGCAATCTACATTGATACACCCTAGATTGTTATTAGATTGTTGAAATTTCTACAGTCAAACTTTTATGTAAGGGCAGCCGTCAAGTTCATTCCAGCCTAGACTCCTTCCTACACTTTTTTACCTAAATTTTGAAAATGTCTGCCACTTTAGTTTTGTCAGCTTACTTCCAAAAATTGCATGGATTCTGATTTTGCCAGTTGTTTAGAAACAATCTTAAAACTTTGCAATCAAAAACACTAAATCTTTATATAACGGTAACCTATTATCGAAAAAGATTGCCATTATATAGAGATTCTGTGCTTTAAAAGACCATCGCTGTTGCCAACGACGATAATTTCACACGTTTGAATGCGCGCGGGACACTTTTTGGCCTTATCCAACAAAGGGGGGGGGGGTCCGCTTTAGCCCCTCTGTTGTTTTGTTACATTTCAGGCTTTAGGCTTGGGCAAAGGTAGGCCAGCGTATGTTAAAACTCAAACATATTTTAGACTTATCTTGAGTCTGTCTTAACATGCACTGGCCTATTTTTGCCTGGGACTAAGCCGTAAAAATAACAAAAAAAATTTAACAGGGGGACCAAGGCGAACCCCCCCCCCCTTTGTTGGATAGGGCCCACTTTTTTATTGCCTTTTTTTTTACTCAGAAATTTTTCAGCATACTAATGACTAAATTTTTAAAAAGTGAGCCAGCACTAGGACTCAAACCCACTTTTTAACTAGTTTAACCAAAGACAACCGTCAAAAGACTTCCAAACCTGTGGCGAAAAGTGTCGGAGTCTAGGCGGAAACGATCTTTAGAGGGGCCGCTATATACAGTCAACTCTCGATTTAACGAACCCTCGATTTAACGAAACTCTTGATTTAACGAACTTTTTTTCAACGCCTATTTGGCCAGTGATTAAATAAAATAACTAAAATTAACTCTTGATTTAACGAAACTCTCGGTTTAACGAACATTTTTTTCCGGTCCCCAGGGGTTCGTTAAATCGAGAGTTGACTGTATAGGTTTGAGTGTAAAAAAGAATTTTGAATATTTTAGACCCTAGTACAGATTATTTTGCAAATTTTATATTGATTTTGCAAATTTTATCAATTGTTTTAATAAATCTAAGCTACAGAATGAGTGCTCTTGATCTAGAAAATAAAAAAAACTCAAAATTTTACCAGTTTTTGCAATTTAGCCTACGTTAGCGCCTGTTAAGACAGCTCCTACCGTACCTTTATTTTATTCATTAAAATTTTTTAATATAAAAGAGAGATTAAGACTTTATATTGCCACTCTATTTTTAGGCATGGACCTATCTTCCAACCACCACCGTTTGAGCAATAATCTGAGGCAAGATAATAACCTAAGCAATGGAGTGATGTCCGATTCTCATCACCACCATCATCATCACTACCAACCCCTAGCACTCAAAAGCAGGTCAATGGTTACCCACCTCCTAGCCATGTGTCATATTCGCCTAGTCAAGGGCTGAGGAAGCACTAGCCAATGGTCATGGTCCTCATTATCAATCCTCATCCAATTCTTCCATCAAATCCCAACCATCTAGTAGCTCATTTCCTACCCAAACGTGTATTTGGGAGGTCAGAATGTGCCGGTAGAGATGGAGTGCAGGATACGCAAAACCAGGCTAGACCAGACGAGGAACTCCAAGTAAATTGTGTACCTCCTCGGGAGGAGCAGCCCTCTCAGAGAGAAGTACGAGGTGAGGAAGAAGCGGACCTTGAGGTGTCCGAGACGTTGCTCAAGTCAATTGCTCTACCTAAGATTGTGGTGCCCACTAAATTTCAGGTCAATAACTTTTTAGATCACGTATTTTAACATTAAAAATCACCAAAGAAGTAGTTTAGAATTTCGTACAACCATATATGGACAACTAATAAGGAAAAAAGGCAAATTTGCGAAACCTTTATTCTATATACCGTAAATGCTCTAATAGGCCGACAGTCTCTAATAACCGACATCACCTACTTCGAAGACCTATATCTCAGACTGAAGAATTTTTTTTCAAAGCTGTTGTTTGTGTTTTTTAACTTAAAACCTACACCAGATCATCTGCTTGTCCGGTCGGCCGTTCTCGTGTTAAAAAGTTCCTAAAACACATGAATTGTGGTTTAGTCATGTACGAATCCTTTCTTACTAGGAGTATTTTAAAGATATCAGGTGGGCTGTGGGTTAGAAGTTGAAATAATAGTTGTCTGTATCAGTAAATTCGAGAAAAAAACTATCTTATTTAGGTGCTCAACTACGTGGCAAATGCCAAGAGTTTACAAATTCGGAGGACAGGTAGTGAGCTGCAAGTGACTGACTCCACCGGATTCCCACTCCTGGACGTCTGGCTCAAGACCAGTTGTTTCCGCAGAGGCTCTTCCTGGGTCATGGAGTCCTATGGCAGGACTGTATTATTAATGACTGACATGGAAAAGAGTTGGTGGGCAGGAAACTCCCTCAGCCACCTATCAATACTCTACACCAAGGATCTAAACCAACTGGTCCACCTGCTCAATGGGTGCTCCCTCAACTTCAGCTAATACAGATGCCAATTTTTGTTCATCTTCCTCTCCCAAATCCACTCTTCAGGTGCTAACTCCAGAGTGCGAAACCCTCGGTTATTTTGTGTCGGCGACCCGTTTGTGTTGCAAAACCATGAAAAGAAATGTATCGCCAGATTTATGCCGGGTGGTTATGAAGATTCCTAGTGAGTTGCAATTGCGTAAATACAACTATATAATCGGTAACACTAGGCCTTGGGTCTATAGCCATCAGGCACTCTAGATAAAAACCGTTGCCAAAAAATAAATCTCTATGCCTTAACAAAAGCGGAGATGTACGGAAGCCGCCAAAAATTACAAATAGTGTCGACTTTCTTCGTGTGTTTAAAAGACATAATCTGTAATTTTGGAGGTTTTATATGAAGAATTTGGCACAGCCATTTTTTCGACTTTTTTTCTACCGGACATGTTATATACTATTCGACGCCAAGTTTATCGCTGAGCAAGTTTCGACCTCGAGTTTTGCTGAAAATTTGAACTATGGATTATATAGTAGAGTTATTATTGTAAATCACTAAAATGACCTCGGTTCTTAAAATATATAGGTAGACTATTTTGATTATGTATATATGCATGTTTATACTTACTAATCAGAGTCGGTGAAAAATTCAAAAATCATTTAAAAAAGTTGTGGTAACCCTCAATGAGGGGGGGGTGGTTTGCCTTGGTCCCCTATTGATTTTCACATTTTCAAGCTTTAGTGCTTTTCAAGCCTTAGTCAAGGGTAGGCCAGTGTATGTTAGGATGCACTCAAACTATCTTAGACGCATGTTTGAGTCCCTCCTAACATACGCTGGCCTGCCCTTGCCTAATACTAAAATTTCCACCGGAAAAACAACAGTGGGCCGAGGCAATCCCCCCCCCATTGAGGGATAGCGTCGAAAATGGCACTTGTTTACTTCGGGGGTGGGGGCTTATTTAGAATCAACTTTTTGCTCAGTCAAAGCCTAAGGCGTACACTAGGACAGTGCAAATAAAGACAAAATCAAACCTTTGTGTCGAAATATTCGTCTTACTAGTCTTTTGTGGTTATCTAAGTAGTCAGTTACTTGGATGAAAATGTGCTTTTGAAGCAGCCCCCCCCCCCCCCCCGAAGTAAACAAGTGCCTCGAAAATATCGAGTTTTGACTGTATAGTCAAAATTTCCTATTTTTTCCTGCTTTGTTTTCTTGGTAAGAAAGCATCCGAATAGACCTATAGGCTATAGCCACTTCAGATATAAACTCAAAAATATAATGATCAAAAAATTTATAATAAAAATTCCAGCATATCACCCCTGAATCGCCCGCCTTAGTTCTAATGACCACCAACACCAGCAAGCACATCCAACGAACTACTGCAGTAGCTCCACAGCACCATTCAGGCATCTATACCAGTGTCTCCTAGAAGGAAACGGTCAAGAAATAGGACGTTTAGAGGTAAGCTTCAAACAATTTATACTTAAACTTTTTCTAGTCACTATACAAATTTAGAGCCATCCATCCCACTACAAAATTATGCAACTGCAGTTTGCAGGTGGCACGGCCATGGCGTTCCCCCTAAAGCTACTGGTTTGGCATCAGCTGTGAGGCTAGCAGCTACCATATCCTCCTCCACCTCATGCATGGCTGGTCAGGAGGATGACAACAAACAGGGAGATCACCCCATAAAACTGGCTTCTAGTCATAGTTTACAACAGCCAGCAGGGACAGCTCAGGATTGTTGCACTATTGTCTAGAACTTTGGATTTAATAATTTTCAACCAATTTTGTGACCAAACACTTTGATTTTACTGGGGTTGTGAACAGAATTTTATAACCGAAATAATTTTATTTCAAATATATTTATTTAGTGCTAATAAATGAGATTTATGTCGTAGCTGAATATTAAAGATGTGCATTTGTGCCGGACACTGGTGTAAAAATTTTTACTAGAAAAATACGAGAAAAAACATTTTTGACCTGGCGATCCACTCTTATTTTTTCGTTTAAGATCTAGGCTATTCCGACTGTGGGTCATAAATAACCCCCCTCACCCTAAAAAGGGTCATGAATAACTCCCTTTAGTACGACCTAGCGGGCGCTGGCCTACCGAAACCTAAGCTTAAAAGATACCCCATTATTTATAGGGTTTGTGCGCTATTTCCGTATGTTAGGACTAGAGCTGTGCATTTGTCATCTAACGATAAAACGATACGATATTTTTGAGCTAATTTTCAAACGATCGATATAACGATAAGATATGAATTTTGGCAACGATATATCGTTACGATATGCGATATTTTTCTCCAGAAGCGGACAATGCTTGAAAAATCTTCCGCGGCTGCTGCGCCGCCTCAAATTTACCTCAATATCATACCAGTTTATTGCTATCTAATATCTACACTTCACAACAACAATAAAACAACAATTAACATCTAATACTGGTAATTCAACATCCGCAGATTCTTGTTGAGGAACAATAGCATCTCCGCATTTTCTGGATCCAAACTTGATCGTCTGTAGTCGTAGATGTCCCGCGCAACGGAGAACAGTTGCTCACTAGGCTGACTTGTAGCCGGAGTTGAAAGGTATCGCCGGGCAACCACGGATAATACTGGATATAGTTTGGCATTCTCCTAAAAGATAAAAATAGATATGTTGCCGAAGCAAATTTATTCTATCCAAATTTACCTTCCACCATTTCAAAGGATTCTCTTCCGGGCTGATTCTCTTTTGCTTGGCGTAGGCTTTTAGTTCAAACATCCCGTCAGCTGAATTGTTTTCTTCCCCCTCCTCATCATCCCCAAAGAAGTGGTTATGTCGAGCAAAGAACGAGTCCCATGTCTACGCTTCGGAGGAGGTGAATTCGAATCTAAACAATCCACACAATTAAACAATTTCCATCTCAAACGAATTAGAAAGGTACCTTCCAGAACATCAGGTACTCTCTCGCACTCCTCCTGGATCCACGTGCTGACAACATTATTGAAGAGGACTTTATTTGTGGCATACGCGTCTTTGAACCTCGGATCCAAGAAAATCGCCAATCCATAAATCCTGAATTTTATCAGTTACTCCTCCCAAAGACAAAACCATATGTCCTTACTTCTCCATCTCAACGTTGAACTTGTTTGAAAGCAACCTCTCTACTGATGCACGCATCTCAACAAGGCCGGATCCACAATTGCAATCATCAGAGTCGATTCCATGCACAGTTAGACTTTAAAAGGCATGATAAATTTATCCAAGCCTCTGACAAAATATACCAACCTAATGAAGCTTTCCGTTGGGCCGGACCAAATATCGGAGGTAAACGAAAGCGCCGAACAATCGCCGAGACGAGAAACAACTTCCTTTTTTACTGCCGCATAAATCCGTGGCATTGCCCATTCTGTATAGTGCTTTCTCCCTGGAACTTATACAGCATGTAATCTCTCGAATCAAATAAGTGAGGAAACTACCTTTAAGGTTCTCCCTGTCAGATGACGACAAAAAAGCTCTGAACGTGTCCTCTTCCACAATCGACAATGGCTGGTTTGTGCACGCAACGTAGTGGATAATCTTTCTGTCGAGAGCCGAGACTTCGCCTAAAAGCAATCTTTAAAAGTACCAACAAAAACATAGGCATTACCTGTTCCCTTAATCACAAATTGTTGTAGTCCCTTTTGCATGCCTCCTTCTTCGCTTGATCTGCTTTCTCCATCTCTGCCAGTTGCTCTTTGTATTGCGGATGCTTCCGGAGATGCGCTTTCAAATTTGTAACTCCCTTATTTGACGTCGGTATCTTCTTTGCGCATGCATTGCACTCTGATTCAGTTGATGAGAGCTTGTTGAAAAGCAATCGGCCGGGTTCATCTCCGTCGAGCTTGAGTTTCCAAAGTAGGCTCATCTAAGAATGGAAGTCGTATCTATGAGAGAACATAACGAGCGCAAAACAGCGAGCAAAAATAACGCAAATGAAGCAATACAATGATTCTTTGCGACAATAGATGCGACAACAGTCGGCAAAATGATACCAGAAATTGTGCCGTAGCCGAAAAGTTTGGTGAAAACTTTGCGCGAATTTTGAACAAAAATCTCAAAATCACTAGGCGATATTTTTAAAAAGACGATAGCGATATACGATATTTTCAAAATGGTACAGCGATATTTGCGATCGATATTTTTGACCGAAATCGAGAACGATAGAACGATATTATCGTTACGATATATCGATCGTGCACAGCACTAGTTAGGACAAGCTCAAATATTTTTTCTTGCTATGTTGCTGTTCGGAAATTGGTTGAATTAATCCTAACTTACGAGGACTTCACCTATTATTTACTTTGAAGACGAGGGACAGGTGAATCTGCACCTATGTTTTTGACTATCCATCTTATGGACAAAGCTTTTTTGCATACAAACGAGTTTTTGCATCTAAACGACTTTTTTGCATCTAAAGGTCCTTTTTTAGAATTTAATTTATAAATTTTTTTTTATTATAAATTCGTGGCAAAATATGCAGAAATACTATATATAAGTTGGGTCATAAACTTCATACAGTAGTGGCCAAAAAAATGCACCAAGGGTGTAATTTTTAAAAATTACACCCTTGGTGCATTTTTTTTGGCCGCTACTGTACATATTTTTTCGATCATGAAACCTTCAGTCTTAACACTAGATTCGTGTTCAGCATGATCAATTTGCTTAAAAAACTGCTTTTATAATATTGTTGTAAATTATAATATTGTTGTCAAATTTCAAACTCCGCTCAAAACAATAAATATTTGATTTTCAAATTTGAATTTTTATTATCTTGAGCAGGATTTGAAATTTGAAATTGACTTATACAGGGTAGTCCAAGAAATTCCCTGGATTTGAAATGGTCATAACTTTTTTTCTAGGGCGTTTTTCGAATTTCTGTAAACGCCAAAATGTTTATCTTGACGGGGATTTTTGTTTTTCGGAAAAAATTTTTTTCGAAAATTTTGACTTTTTTGCCTTGGTCCCCCCTATGGTCCAAAAAGATGACAAGATTGATTATTTTGGACCATAGGGGGGACCAAGGCAAAAAAGTGAAAATTTTCGGGAATTTTTTTTTTCGAAAAACAAAAATCCCGTCAAGATAAACATTTTGGCGTTTACAGAAATTCGAAAAACACCCTAGAAAAAAAGTTATGACCATTTCAAATCCAGGGAATTTCTTGGACCACCCTGTAGATTTAAAAAACAATTTTATTAGTAAATCGACTACGCTGAACACGGATCCGGTGAAAAATAGAAGGATTAAAGGAGGACAGACTTTAGGGGGGGGGGGGTATTTTGAATAGAAAATGGGATTTTTCGAACCTCAGTTAATTTTTTTAACCTATAATTGTTTTTACGTCAAACGAGATTACCGCTGATCCACCCAACAAAAACACATCAGTTCAACATTTCGAAATAATTTTTTCGTAAAAATTTGCCTTGATTCAAACCAGAGGCATTCTGGTAGTTTTCGAAACTGTTTCGGAAATTACGTTTTATCGGTAGTCTAGCAAACATAATTATATACAAATTTATACTTTAAATGACGCTAGAAAGCATGGCTATATTTTGAGTATAAGTTTTTTTTATTGACTATGCTTTCAAAATTCCAAAAAAAAGTTATGAAAAAATTCGGAAAATTTCCAAAATCCTGAACACTTTTTCATAACTTTTGTTTTTTTGGAAAATTTGAAAGCATAGTCACGTATACCGTATATGCTCTATTAATTAGACACCCCCTAAGTTCAAAATCGTGTTTTTGGCATTGTGTTTTTGACCCACTTTTTGATCACTTCTCTCAGGCAAGTTACCAACCATTTGATAGCTCATCTTTCTAGCTACAAAATGGGTGGTAACTTGCCTGAGAGAAGTGATCAAAAAGTGGGTCAAAAACACAATGCCAAAAACACGATTTTGAACTTAGGGGGTGTCTAATTAATAGAGCATATACGGTAACCTTATACTCAAAATGTTATGCTTTCTAGCGTCATTTCAAAAATAAACTTGTATATGATCATATCCGCTAGAGTACCGATATAAACGTAATTTCTGAAATAGTTCCGAAAACTACCAGAATGCCCTGGTTTGGAGCAAGGCAAATTTTTACGAAAAAAAAAATATTTCGAAATATTGATCTGATGTGTTTTTCGTCAGGTGGATTCGTGGCAATGTCATTTGAAGTAAAAAAAGTTAGAGGTTAAAAAGAAAATTAAAATGGTTGAAGTTCGGAAAATCCCATTTCTAGTCAAAATACCCTCCCCCTCTAAAGTCTGCCCTCCTTTAATAGTCGAAAAAAAGTTCACGAAGCTCATAACCCAACTTACTGTATTTCTGTATTAAGTCTCCCGCGGAAGTTATTGTTCAACCTTAAAAACTGGGAAAATTTTAAGGTCGATTTTGAGATTTTTGGGTGCTCAACCAAAATCTGAAAAGTGGGATCAGGAAAACTCATGATAATAATGAAAACTCAAAAAACATATTTGCAAAATATTTATATTAGAAAGGTGGGACTTAATACAGAAAATACGATATATATTAATTTTGCATATTTTGCCACGAATTTATGATAAACCACTGCTATATTTAGTGTCAAAATAACCGTGAAATCCTGCTCATTCTTTTTGTGTAAAGGTTTCAGCTAGATATTATCTCAACTCAAAGCGATAGCTCGTATGAACTCAGAGTAGGACATTTGAAAAATCCCTACCCCAACAAATAAGTGGAATTTCACACCGACTTTTTAAATGCAAACAGGCAATGCTTATTATTAGAAAGCTGAGCTGCTGACGGTCATTTCTGTATAGTATTTGGCATGTGTGGGTGGGTAACGCTATTTTGACTTCGAAGGCCAAAATGGTCGTAGAAGGGGAAATACTTTTTGCGGGTAAGTTCATCGTGTTTCTCAGAACGTCAGCTTTCGTTTAAAAAAAAATCGCCTAAAAGTACGTCTAAAAAGAGGCATATGCCCATTTTCATGAAAGCCATTTTTCATTGAACATCTTTTTACTTTAAAATTTGAAAGTTTCGCACAATAATGGTATTTGTCTCCACACGGAACTATTCGTTGGTGCATGTTCAGTTCCGGTCCTCTCAAAAAAAACTATTAAATACCCTAAGCCCATGCTTCTTACAAATAAATCTTTAGGGTGACGCCCAAACCACCAAGATGGAGCCCTAACCACAGGATAAGTCCCGAACCACCAGCAAAGTACCCGAACCATCAGCAAAGTACCCGAACCATCAGGACCGGGTTCGAACCACCAGGATAGGGCTCACACCACCAGATAAGGTCTGAACATCAGGACGTGGCCAACCACGATGATGGGCCCGAAACGCCAGGAAAGTAACTTAATCACCAGGACCGGGCTCGAATCGTCATGATGTGTCTCACATCACGACGATAGGGCCTAAACTACCAGGATGGGTCCAAGTGACGTGGGCACACCCCTCCCCCTCGAATACCAGAATGGGTCCGAACCACCAGAATGTGGCCAAACCACCGGGGTTGTGCCCGAACCACCAGGATAGGTCCTGAACTACGTGATAGCCTCAATCAGCAGGATGGGGCCTGGACTCCCAGTATAGGGTCGTAACCACCAAGACAGGGACCAGGCCAAGACCCAGCGCGACCACGTGGGAACATCCAGAATGGGGACTTAATTACCTGGATACCCCCAAACCACCAGTAAAGTTCAGTCAAACGGGACACGGACATTTCACTCTCCGGACATTTTACTCTCTGTGGCGTTTCACTCTCAGGGACACTTCACTCTCTGGGACATTTCACTCTCCGGATATTTCACTCTTGAAATCATTAAGAAAATTCAAAATGTGTTCAAATTGTGTTCAAAATTTGCAGGAATCCCAGTTTTAAAATGTTTTATGTCCCATAGAAAACCACGGTACCATGGCACTGCCCAGGTATCGTACTCAGGTAGAACTGCATATGTAGTAGTACTTGGATAGTAGTAACCTTGCAGTAGTACCACTGTGTCGAGCTACCAAAGTGATGATCAGGTGGTGATGTTTGAATAATGTTACTCGAGTACGACTACTCAGGTGAAAGTACGCAAGATGTGGTATATCAGATCTGGTATATTAGACTATTTTTTGAAGTAAATCAGACCATATTGAAAGGTGGAACAGATCATCTGTGTTGTAATGGTCAAAATAGTAGGTTTCGAACCCTCTAAGCTACGCGCGCCTTTGTGACCTAATCGTATTAATCATATATAACAATCTGAGTAGATGCATCAGTATCAATTTTTGAAAGGCCAAGGACTTGTTTAATTTCTATTATTTGCAATGTGGAGTGTGCTGGTCTTGGCCTCGAAGCGGCCAACCCTTGGGCGGTACTCAAAAGTATATTTGTCAGCTTTCCAACCAAAAATCTTTCCTCTTATGTCGATCAATCTCAAAAAAACCGAAAATATATTAATAGTTACTAATAAATCCAAAATTTCGGATCCTAGGAAAAGGGTAGCCAGGAGAGACGGGGGTACACAAAAAGGGGTAATCAGGGGAGTGTGAGATGGATTGATATTTTTTAAAATTTAAAAAATAGGATAGAGGCGCCGATAGGCGCCTCTATCGTTGTTAGGGTTGTTCCTAGTTAGGTTGTTCTAGTTTAGAATATTATAAGTGTGGGTGCAATATAACAAACATGCCGCACCACTTGAAAACTTGTGGGTATCCAGCTGGATTTTGACCACCACAACTAGTTAGTTTCCGGACCCTTTTTCACCTACTTCATCGATGATTGAAGCGGGAAGGACTCGCAACATCGTGTTTAGCGTTAAATTCTGAGTCAGAATATACAGCCTACAGATTCGTATTGGGCGTGTTAAATAGAACTTCAAAATATTCAAAATACAATCGTTGATTATTGAAAAACACTCGGTTATTTTTTGATTTTTTTACAAACCCTGGATTATATCATTCGTGCCAAATCATCATTACTCCAAATCACCATTATAAAAATAATATTTCGTTTCCTCAAAACAAATAAGTTTTTTACTTTGCAGCTAACCAAATTAATGCAAATACTTTTATCATGAAAAGAAGTTTTAATAAAAATGCAAACATTTGAAGTATTTTATCAAAGCTAAAAAAAAGATTTTTCAAATTTTATATTCAAAATATTTGCTTTATCACTGTGTGTTTTCTGCTTTTGTGCACGAAAATTTTGAAACCTGATGCACTTTTTGTTTTTTTTCCAGTAAAGTGATAAGCGATGAGATAGTTTGCCTGTTATGTTATTTGTGTGCAACAAAATATCGATTAGCCGACAAATGCAATCAACTGGTTTCTCTTTTTTTACAATACTGACGGCTATTCAACGGATTCTGTCATATTTACTGCTGTTTTCTGAGTCATTTTCTAGTTTTAGAAGTTCACAAATACGTTTTCTTCAAATTAGATTGATTCGAGTAAATAATCAATTTGGCTGTGCTTTTATCGTTTAATTAAGCCACTTGCATGGCCTATTGTGGCTCCTTAGATATCTGGCACCGATTTACATGTCAACTATTTAATCAATTTAATCTTACTGTCAAGCTTTGAATTCTTTCGAAACAGCAAATTTTTGAAAAAAAATATATATTAAATTTGATAGTGAGTTTGGAGTTTTAACAAGAAAAATATTGACGATGAGATGTGAAGTTTCTAATAACGAATTCGATGCTGAATTTTTCTATTGCGGCGGATTTTTAGAAACTAATTTTTTCGCAAAAACCAATAGAAAATTCACATAAAGTCACAGAATTATTACCTCGTATTTTCAAGAGGACGAAATACACTGTCTAACGCATATTTAAATGATTATTAAATAAGCCAGGAATGTCCCGAAGAAAATCATTTAATCAATGGCTGAAAGTCTTTGTTGAATCGGTTGGCACTCTAATAATTTAAGGCCAATATTTTTTACTTAGTCAAGCATGATAAAAGTCTAATTTTTGTACATTTTAAATATGCCAATTTTCAGTATTACTGTAAGTTTAGTTGAACTTCGATGGTTTGAAACCCTAGCTGGGCGCCGATGCTAAAATTTCGTAGAAAAACCAAGAAAAAAGAAAGAAAATTGAGCATTTTCAAATTCTTAGACAAACTTTTTTCTAGATTTAGAAAATTTTTGAATGTTTAAAAAAAAGTCTAACAAATTGTCTAGCAACAAATTATTTATTGCAGGTTTTGTTTTAATGAAAAGAATACTTTGCTCGAATTAATTGTTTAGGAAGAGGTGTATAACCAGCTAGATGCTTGTTATATGCCCTATCTACCACAAATGGAGTAAATGAAAACTAAAGGAACAAGATCTCCCAAAAGGCAATGTAGTCTAAAATGTATATTAAACATGTATACATGAATAGAGTCAAAGTAAACTAGTGATGCAACAATAACAAAAATAGTTCCAGAAAATTCAATTATTTCATGCCTTTTTTAATTCGTCTGGTTGTTGAGAGTAGTGGAGGGCACCAACTGGCACAGCCAGCCTGATAAAATAGGGGTAGTAAAAGTAGTAAAAAAGTAAAATAACTTATTATCCAGTCACTCGAAATAACACATAACTTTTTATACATCAAAAAGAAATAAAGAATTGATAAAATGATAAAAAGGTTAAAAAGATGCTTTTGGAAATTATTTTGCAATTCTGATAGAGTAATTTTTTTGCCAACATGAATTTTTAACTAAACATGTTTACCAAATCTAATGTTGTTTTTGGAATTTCTGTTTCCACAAGTTTGCTGTCTCAGCTATGCAATTAGTGCAAAAACATGTTCATTTTGTCTAAAAAACTTAGCTTGAAAATCAAAAGCACTTTTATCTTATTCAGCTTTTAATATTGACAATCGAAAAATGGGATCAGTGGCTCTCGTAGCAAAGAAGAAATTAACAGATGTCAGCAAACACTTTGGTTGGCCATAGCTACGCTGTGAAGAATTCTGTGGAGCAATCATGCACTTCTCAAGCCAGTCAATTAATTAGACGAGTAAAAGCGTGTCCAATTGAAAATCGATAAAGCGAAGCAAATATCGAGAAGGCCGTTCTTCAGTATTTTGAGAAAGCTAGAACAGTGACCATTACATAGTTTGGGGAAATATTGAAGTCATGATTTTGGTCAGGTAAACCCATGCTTTGTTTAGCTTTTTAGAAATTTTTTGTTTTAGTAACACATCTGCGATCGAAATTGAAGAGCATGAACAAACAATCACTTGTCTAGACGCCAGTCAATCATTACAGATTCCGTAACAGTTTGCCAAACAATATTTCAATAGTTTCAGGCAAGGAAAACTTTAAATTATTTTGCGCTTATCATTTTATTTTTTGTAAAAGTATTATTTGGAATATATTAAATATGTAAACAAATTATTGAAATTGACTTTGTCTACTTTCCATTTTTTCAAATTTCTATATATAAACCTAACACACGCGCCAATTAAAACTTTCCTTTCCTTCGCTGCTAATTTACTTCCATGTGTTTATTTTTATCGAAACCAAAAAGGTTAGTAGCAATCAAAGGGTTGTTACTACTGCCACCCAATTTGCCTCACCTTTTCACCTAATCTCCCTTTTGCTTTGACTATCAGCTAAATGCCTGTGTTTTTATTTATTGTTTTTTGTGTCTCTCTCCACTTTTGTGTGTGTGACACCCCTGCCTAGCCTAACCAGCCAGCCAGTTAGTCGGGGGTGGCCAGCATCCAGCCAGTAGCTCCTGCCTCCCCAGCCAATTGTCGTGCCAGCTTGTGCCTGCTGGAGGGCCTGCCGAAGTGGGACCACAATAAAAAAAGAAGAAGCACAATTTTTATTTATTTTTTCTTCTTGCTTTGGTGGATCAGTCTCGACGGCCCTTCCCTCGGGCAGTTGTCGTTGTCATCTTCAGGCTGTCTTTAGAGTTATCATTTTTACTCGTTCAATCATTTTTTCGGTTACCTTTAGTGTTAAATTTTCTTGATTGAAATAAGAAAATTTATAATTCAAAAATATTTTTGTGTGTGGCAACGATTAATCTCGAGGGTTCCAATCTCGCTGAAACACTATAGTTTGGTCATTCAGACCGGTAACCTTGCCAACTAAATAGGCGTAATTGCGGAAGTTACGGGTCTAAATGTTTCTTAAAAACGGTCGACAATGCGGGACCCCTGCGATTTTCGGACTAGGCTGGCGATCTAGAACGGACAAAAGACTCTTAAACTTATGGTAAAAAAGGCGTCAGGCCCAGCTATATTATTTGGAGAGCTAACTGTATTGTGTATAAGCCTGCTAACTATAGAAATAATTTTCCAAAAGCAGCGTTGTAGTAGAACTGAGTGCATAATTAATCAACAAAATGGCTCATTATTCTTTACTTTTTAGCACAAAAACTAAATTTGCACACACACACATTCTAGCAAGCGAGCTGCTTGGTTTTAACTGTGTAGTATTTGTGTTTCTGAATCAGTTTGCATATTTCACATTCCTCCTCAATCAGCTTTAAAAGGTGTTTTTTATTTTCTATCTTTTAATGTTCTAAACTATTTTTTCAAAAATTTTACTTTTTCGGAGGTAATTTTGTAAAATTAGGTCAATACATCATATTCTTTAAA
Source organism: Ditylenchus dipsaci (assembly GCA_004194705.1). NCBI lineage: Eukaryota > Metazoa > Nematoda > Chromadorea > Rhabditida > Anguinidae > Ditylenchus > Ditylenchus dipsaci. The sequence continues at coordinate 2,076,846 of SADC01001275.1, read as the reverse complement.
AAGCAGCTCTACAAAAGTGCCAATTTTTGTGGCATTGTGGCCCGATCGATTTTGGTGTTAGCCCGCAGGCATGTTACATACAAAGTGGAAGCCTATATTCCCAATCTTTTTGAATAACATCAAGCCAAGAACCAAAAATAACGGGTTACCATCTCTTTTCAATTCGCATCCCAAATTTTGGATAGGACTCAAATTTTTCCAGCTAACTTAAAAAACTATAATTTTGGAACTAGTGTACTAGTGAATTTTTGGATCTAGTGTTTAAAGTGGTCAATGGCGCCAACTTTTTTTCAATTTTTGAGTAAAGTACTCCGACTTAGAGGCCACACTTAAAATTTCACGGGTTTCGAGTTTAATTAACATAAGACGGGCGCTCGGCTTCACAAAAATTAGTTTAACCAACTTAATTACTACCCGTCAATCTTTTTTTTCTTCTCAGCTTTTTTGGAAAATCAAATTTCCGACATTTCACCTATACTTTCTTTTTCTTTCTTTTTTTTCACATACATCATAGATTTTTTTAAATTTGCATTATGTTTTTATTCAATCAATATCGTTTGTTTTACTTCTTAAAAAGCAGAAAACAGAAAGGGTTCTCTCTCTTTTTTGTTGTTGTGATAGTAAAAAAAGTAGAAAACAAAAAACTTCTTTCAACGAGAGCTGAGAGTTGGAAGGCGGGCATGCCTAAAGCACGTGTATTCAGTTGCTGCTGCTGCAGTAGTGATAGTTAAGCTCCCTTTTCTTCTTCTTTCTTTCCAGCTCTGCCATATATAACTAGCAAAGCACCTATTTTCAAGTTTTCCTTTTATTATTTAAATTTTTTGCAAATGTATTTTTTTTAGTCTAACTATAGTTGTAGTAGATTGTGTCGTAAGATTGAAGTGCCAGGTTCAAATCTAATTCTTAAACTTTCGAAAAGGTTTAAAATATTCCTATCATTTTTTTCTAAAAGAGTCACTTCTAGTATTAAAATGTCGGCCGATTTAAGCTTGGCTTCCCCATGGTTTTTTTTCGTAGACTGTTAGTTTTCACTTTGTCTTTAGGACTATGTTTTTCAACTGCGCTCGTTCAATAAAAATTTCTGTATTTACTGTGTTTATATTCAAGTTATAAGCCATATTTTTATGACTTAAAATTAGATTTATAGAACTCTTGGTGTCTGAATCGACTTTTGTGTGATTAATCAAGCCAAATGGCAGACTTGCTGTATGACGTATAGGGCCAAAATGTCTTGCTAATTTCACATCTAGCATAAAATGTTCACCAGTCCTGAAATATGACCGTTTTGAGTAAAATACCTATAAAATTTCGTGGCTCAGCAATTCATATTTCCAGCTCCACTTTCTTGCTAGAAAAACTTTGCCTACTGAAAATTTAAAAAACGGATGAGGTTTTTCTTTGACCAAAATCTCTTTGACTGTCAAATAAAAATATTTGACTGGTCAAATCACCATTGTACAAGCCTAAGTCTAGCGCTTATTTATTTATAAACTAATTCTTTTAATTATCAGCATTTTATTTTTCTTTTTGTGTAGAATATAATTACCTCTTGTACTTTTTTATCCTTCTACAGAAAGGAGTGAAAGAATGGGAAATCAATTGTTTTTTGGTATGTAGCCTCCATCTATTCTCGCCTCAGCGGGACCGGTCCTGGTCTCTGCCCTCAATCCGAGAGTGCATGTCGAGCTCTGCCACTTATTCTCAGCCAGTTGTCGGCTCTCTCTCCACCCAAAAAAGAGAAACATGGAAGAGACTAAAAAAAGTTTGAGTGAGAGGCATACACTTCTTCTTGTGCATTTTTACTCGGCTGCATTAAGGCAACATTTGTTGGGCTTGTCTGCCACATCCATCAATCCTATAGCTTCTTCTACTTTTTGTTGTCTCACTCGACCCTGAACAATGGTTTCTGGACGGATTAGTCTGTCTTGTTGAAGAAAATTCAATATCCCAGAGAATATTTATTGAACACAGATTAGGGTAAGAGAATTGCACCATAAGCTGGCTTGTCTTCTTTTTAGGCTTTGTCAGGATTAGGGTTGTCGAGTACTCGAAATTTTCGAGTACTCGACTCGAAATCTTATCAATACTCGAAATTTTCGAGTACTCGACTCGATATTTCGAAACTCGAAATTTTCGAGTACTCGACTCGACTCGATACTCGATACTCGAAATTTTCGAGTACTCGACTCGACTCGATACTCGAAACTCGAAAAATTTCGAATAATACTCGAAATTACTCGATTTCGAGTAGAATTTTTGTCGAAATTTAGGTTTAAAATTTAATCATGTGAAGTTGGTAAGGCATAATAAAGCCATAAAAAGAAAAAAATTGGTCCTCGAGCACATTTTTAATTATTAAATTCTATACTTCAAACTCAAAATTTTCGAGTACTTGACTCGATGCTCGAAACTCGAAATTTTCGAGTCGAGTACTCGACTCGGTATTCGAAACTCGAAATTTTCGAGTACTCGACTCGACTCGATATTTCGAAACTCGAAATTTTCGAGTACTCGACTCGACTCGATACTCGAAACTCGAAAAATTTCGAATAATACTCGAAATTACTCGATTTCGAGTACTCGACTCGCCAACCTAGTCAGGATTGTTGAGAGATATGGACTCGAAAAAGAGCCAGTCTTAAAGCAAAGATTTGAGAATTCTCGCTTGATTCTCATTTTGCCCAAGGTTTGATCAAATGTATATGTTCTACAATATATCAAACTTGACCATATTTTTGCATAAGCCACTTGCAAGGCAGTCTCGAGAGATTATTTTTTACTCAGCCAATGTTTGATATGCAATTAATATAATCAATATTATATTAATATCCAATATCTCATTCGATAACTACTATTTAATCACATTCCTTGATATCTCAAACCCATAAGCAAAAAGTTTGGAAAAAAGACCAGTAAAGTACTGAAAACCATAAGGGAACCTAAAAATATTTTTGGCAAATGATTTTGGAATAATTTTGAATTTCATATTTGACAAAGATTTTTTATCTTTACTAGCTTTTTACCCGAAATTTTTTGGCTGCGGGCACGATATTTAAATGAATGTGATTGAAATAAAAAAAGTATGGCTCCAAACAGCATTAAAGCTCCAAACAGCATTAAATGAATATCTAGTTTTTTCAGCCATTTAGTAAGCTTGCAATAATAATTATTGATCTTATCACTTGTCCATGTTGTCGGAGATTAAAGGTTGTAAAAGATGTTTACGATGTGAAATTACGTCAACGTCGACAGCGTTTGAAACAAGCTTCTGAATTTTGCAAGCGAAACCGAATCCAAGTGTTCTGAACTTGCTTTAAAAAAAAGTTTGTCGAAAATACTCCTTCTTTAAAAAAACATACTCCCGTTATATACTATTTCAGTCGTTTTTTTTCTAAAGCACTCAGCTATTTTTTGGATTGTGTTTGCTTCACTTCCGCCTTTTCAGACAATGCCAGACTTGTAAGCAAATTCTGAATTTCCTTCGAATTTGAGGGCAGTTGCTGCCCACTCCGACCTTCCTGAATGGCTGCTAGCTATAGTCATTTAAAGGGTGTTATGTTCTCTTTTTCTCTATATTTGCTATTATTTTTTGGTTGTGTTTTATTTATTTCAATTGTACGGCTGAGTGAATTTGTGCCTGGCTATGTCTATCTCTCTAGCTGTGTGCATTGCTGTTGATTTAACTACGTCTACTACTCCAACTGCGAACACTAGAGTTTTTTTGTTAGTATTCTGGTGGTTATTGCCACCAATTGGTCTACTTTTCTCCTTCCCTAACTTTGCTGGCTGTTGGAGTGTGTGGCGTGTTAGAGAAGGCGTGTCTCTCCATCAACAAATTTGCCTCTTTTTTGTTTAGCTGGGCTAGAAAATTGAAACATTTTTTTTCGACTGCAGCAACGTGCAATTCATTCTCTGCTACAGTGGTTATATATCTGTGGGTTTTTTTTGACAAAATTTTCTAAAAATAGTTTAAAAAGCGTGTCGTTTGTTTGCAGAATTTCGCAGCAATCTCCATGTGTTATTTTCGCCGTATTTTTCCAAGTTTTGTTCTAGCCTCCTAGTTTCTGTGTTGAAAATGTTTTTCATATAGACATCAATCAGACATATCAGTCATTTTTTTCATCAATTGAACACAATACACCAATTAATATTTGCAGAAGTCAATTTTCTTAATTTCGTTTGTTTCATAAACTTGAAATTTTACTTGTTACTCCAGCTCTATTAAATTCTGCATCGAATCAAGAAGTGTTCAAAATGTGGATAAAAACACAACACATGTTTTTGAATCAGTGAGTGCTGGCAAGTTGGCCAGCTTACATCTTTCAATGGCGTTCGTTCAGTCGAGAAGGGTCGGTGGGGTCTTCCGAAATCTCGTTTGCAATGGACGAACTAAAGGGTTTCAGCTTGGACAAACTGTTTTCCTGTCTGATGAGTTTACAGAAAGTCTAAGTGCGGATAAAGTGTTGGATGTGAAAAAATGTCGATTTGTAGAAGAGCATGCCTCTCACACCCATACATTTGAAATTCGCAAGATCTCAGCATCTTTTTCAATTTCAAAAAATATTGCTTTGGCTGATAACTACTAAGAATCTTTTCTGATATCTTTTGTTTAAAATGCATCTTTTTAGACTATAACGCATCTTTTTAAGAAATTTAGGGTTAGCAGCCTCGGGTTGAGGATCATTGCAGACTATACGGTATATATATGAGCGATGTTTTTTGTAAACATCTGCCTCAAATACAGAAACTTTTTCGTTCTAAGGTTGCCCTTTTAAAACAATTATTACAGTATAAAAGATGAAGAAAAAAAAATTTGAGCATAAAGCATGATCTATAAAATAAGAGCAATTTTTGCTTCCTTTGTGTGATTCAACCTTTCGGGCATTCTTATTAAATATTCATGCTATTTGACAAAAACAAATACTATTATTATTAACTTTGCTCTCTAGAACAAGAGCAGTTGAGGGCATTGACGCTCTAATAGATGCACGACACCAATTTACTTACAGATACACATGTAACAGGTATCACGCCATGTAAATAGTTCAAATAGCTAAAATTTCAATACAACTTTTAATAGTGTTACTTTGGCCCCATTTCTTAAACTTTTTCACCGTAAACCCCTAAAATAACGACCCTTTTTCAACACCCGGCTAGGTCTAATATTTTTAATCTTAATTTTCGAAGGCCTTTTAAATTCTGTTTTGATGGTCCTTGTCTGATTTTGCGTAATTCATTTTAGGCGAGCCGAACTTTGGGCTAAATGACCGTGTCCCCTTATATTAAGGTGCACAACTGATTTATGTATTTATTTTTTATTTTTCACATTTTTGGACAAAAATATTTTTGCGGCTTACATGTATTTTGAAATTTTTCCTAATATCATTTTATTTATAGTTCCTATTAATTACCCACCTTCTATTGCTTACTTTCCATAAGTCCAGCCTGAAGCAAATATTTTGCAAATCTATCTTCTGAATTTTCTTAATTGGGTTTCACTATTTATATTTTAGGTGAGCACCCAAAAATCTCTCAAATTAATCCGAACTTTTTCGACTTTTTCGGGTTGAAAATAATTACGCATTGGTGATTAATAGAGACTATACGGTTTTGTTACTTTTGCTTTAAAATATGCTAGAAATTAACTTTTTTTGTTCTAATAAATGGCCCTCTGCAAAAAAGTTAGACCTAAGAAATTTTCTCGTTTTTGAAAGGGTTCATATTTTTATTTAAGCTACACCTGTTATTATACATACAGTCGACGCTCGTTATAACGTAACTCGATATAACGTAAATTAAAGGTCTAAAGTTCGTTCCCACCTAAGGTCCGACACTTTTTTTAACCTAATTTTTGAAGTTTTTTGACAGTTCTGTTTTTACGGTCTGGTCCTAAATATCGTGTGAATTGCAACTTTGCCGATCGTTTTACGAAAATTAAAAATTTGTTTTTCTAAAAAAGGAAAAACTCGATATAACGTAACTCGATTTAACAAAAAAAATCCTGTTTTTTAAACGAGTTTTTGCTTTTTTAGAGAATAAAATATTATATCTCCATAAATGATCGGCAAAATCGGAATCCGGGACCAGGTTGTCAGAACAGAACTGGTAGAAGCTTGAAAAAATGGACGTCAAAAAGGTTCGATTCCGGTAACTTGCCCAGTCCCTTGAATTACGCTATAACGAGCGTCGACTGTAAATACACAACTTGTTCATTTAAGTTTGGTATTGTCTATTTTATGCTGTTCGATATTATCAAAGAAAACGTTGGTGTCTCTAAAGCGTGCATTTCTATCGTTTTACGTGCTATCAGTCATATGATTGAACTGAGAGTGTGGGTATTCCAACAGTTAATGCTCTTATTTGCAGTCTACCAAAAATGGAGTCAAACCTTGTGGGATGTGAAGGAATGTGCATGGTTTGCGGTAAGCTTTTTCTTACTACTTTTTCTGTTCGATATATTTTGTATTTGTTTTTAGGCGACAAATCTGCTGGTAAACACTATGGGGTGAGCAAACCAACTTATTTATTTGTTTAAACTGCATAGGTCGCAGAGTTTGGACACATGGCTAAAATTACAAATTAATTTTTAAATTCTTTTCTATTTTTGTGGTAACTTGCAAAATGGCTGATCGGGCAATTTTGTAAAAAATCAAAAATTTTGAAAAACAAATTTATCTGGTTTGCAAAACATACAGCTAAAAAAGGTTCTTCTCCGTTATCGGGAATTCACTCTAAACTAGGTTTTTTAAATTTCTTGATCCTTCTATCGGTTTTTTTTAACGTTTATTGTGGTGATTGAGGTGATTATGGTCTAAAAGATAACCTTGGCCAAATTAGCCAGTAATGGTGTTAAGACATCACTATGATCACTTTTATGATAAGGTGCTCCAGATAACCGATAGAAGTTGTTTAAAATGGCAGTTATTCGTAAGCCGTTGTTGTAAAATATCAAAAACGAGAATGAATAAAAATTTTGACAAGCAGTTTTCTATATAGCGACACCCTGGAGGTGGAAGAGGCCTTACGGGGCGCTGATATATCAATAATTAGCTGCAATTATTTAGCGAATACTTTTTAATTCTAATTTTTGAAGGTAATGGCCTGTTACGGTTGTAAAGTAGGTTTTAAAATCTACAACCCGAATTTGGTTAACAATATCAATGTTCAGGGTTTTTTCCGAAGGACAATTCGATCCAAGCAGTCTTACACCTGTCGTTTCAATCTAAAGTGCAGCATTGACAAAGGTTTTAATTATCTCAATTTGAGCACTCTAATCTGCGTAAATTTAGATCAAAGAAATGCTTGCCGGTTCTGTCGGTTCCAACGGTGTCTGCAGGTTGGCATGGAACCTGATGGTAGTTTATTTGATTAGGACACTTTAAACAATTAACCGAATAAAAATTTAGCAATCCGACCAGACAGAGACATCATCGGCAAGCAGAAAAATCCGAGAAAGAGAAAATTAAAGCGACAAGAAAGCTCTTTGCCATCACCAGGTACTGACTCCAACAGGTATGTTCCGAAAAAAAGACTTTGGTCAACAATGAAGCCAGTTAAATTCAGTTCTCAACAAGAAGACCTTTTGTTAAGCTATTTGATGGAGGTGGAAATCAAGAACACTGCCTATATTAGCGCTAACACTCAATCCAACAACGGCAGTAGCAGCATGGGCGCTTCCATTGCAATTGGTATATCCAGTGGTATTGCCGGTAATGGGATGATGTCTGGAGGCCTGGCTCCTTTTAAAAATTTGTTCATCAAGCCAGATCCTGATACAAGTCTGTTGATGCTGCTGGAGAATCCTACTTGCTTGATCACTACAGAACAAACATGGTAGATTGATTAATCAGAAAAATTAAAAAAGTAGACGCCGCAACCCACAAAAAATCAAAACTCACATAAGACTAAAACAAAGCTTACATACGCATTAATTTTTTTCAAACAAACTTGTTGTATTTTCGGAAAACAACCTGTGAAATTGAGGAAAAGCCTAAAAACTGGACCTTGAGTGTGAATCGAACCCAGGACGAACTTTACTGCTGAGCTACCAAGGCCGAAGACACTGTTTTTATTTTTTATCACTGCGATGAAACCTACCAAACCTCCTCAAAATTTGAACTTTTACAATTGACTGCTATAAAAAATCATACATAAATACGACCGGCTTATAGGCAATAAAACTTTTTATAATAAAATCGAGTGCCAATATAACGGCACGCCTGGGGACTGGTTGAAGGTATAGTTGGTTGGTATATCAGCATTCGAAATTAATACATGATTTACAAACACCAAAAAAAAACTATTTTTACTTGTGTTAAACTCGGCCTTTGACTGCAGCATCTTGTTTGTTCTTTAAATGTGCTAACCAACTTTTTAACTAATTTCAGCTGTTATATATCAAAATGTTCTGTATTTCAGCAAAACTTCGACGCATCTGTACTCCCATTTTCTTCACTGTCACCAACATCTACGACCGCTTCCGTGGAAGAGTGTGATTTAGGAGGCAATCAGCAGCGTTTTCGTCACAGGTCCAATCCCAGTACGACTGCAACTCTAGAGCAATTCTCTGATGCAATGAGGAAATATGTTATTTTGTGCATTGACTGGATCAACTCACTCTTTTTTGTGGCCAATGCTAATAGTGCTGAGGACAAGGTACAGTAAATCATCAAATTTACCAATTACAGCTCTTAATCAACTACTTTTCAAGCTGAACATTTTGAAAAATTCATTCGCAACTTTCTGCACCTTTGAGCAAGCCACTCGAACAGCCAATTTGTCGGCCGACCAAGAATTTTTGTGTCTCTGTAATGGAGCAGTTGTGCCGAGGAATGGCGCTCGACAATTCCTAGACACTAAGTAAATTTGAAACCTTTATTACTTTCTTCTTGAATTAAATAAAAAAAAATTAATTACAGCTTGCTGGCAAATAACATTGTCGGCAGAATCATCGATGACTTGGTGTATCCACTGCGTAGATTACAGCTAAGTGAGCAAGAAAGAGTGGCACTAACAGCTTTGATCATTTTGGAAGGAGGTAGATTTTTGGACTAAACCTTGCTGGACATTTTGTAACTATTTTTTCGCAGATAACCGGTCATTGAGCAGAGCCACGTCTGATGCTTTTTATCCTCTGTAAGTTTGCATGCAACATTTAAGAAGAAAAAATATAGTTGAGTCTCGATATAAGACCATCCCTTATAAGCACCTCTAATATAAGACCACGAAAATAAATAATTATAAAAAACCCGATACTACAACTAGCTATTGTTTTTTTGTTCACCCCCAGGGACCGGTCTTAGGGTGGTATGTTATCGAAAGTGGCGGATTAGCGATAAGAGAATATCAAACCATGACTAGGGTGGCGGGTTATCGAAAGTTTTCATTTCATTACAATATCATACATCCAATCAAATGAAATAGTCGGTTAGCTTCTTCTGTGTTTGTTTCTTGGCTCGGAGATGGTGGGAAACTTCGTCTAGAGCGTGCTTGAGAATGGTGGATCGTCAAAGCTTTCCCGTTATCGCCGAACAATTTTCGTTTCTTTGAGGGCGTCCAGGCCCGTGATTGGCAATTTAAAGTATATTTTTTAGCTAAATGTTCCAAAACTTGATAGGTGGCGGGTTACCGAGAGACACTTTCTTTGTGCGCACTCACTAAGGGCGGTGGGTTAGCGGGTATAAACTTTCTTTGTTTTCTTAATCGGCCAACCAAATCGAGGTCAATGGCGAGTTAGATGGGTGGCGGGCTGGCGAGAGTGGACTGTAGACAGATATGCTGTCTTAATATTCCTTGGTAACCTTTGTTAAATTTTCTTAAATTTTACAAACCACGTATTTTTTTTACAACGGCAGTTAGCAAACATACGTAAATTTAACAGGGACGATGGTCTATACTAACACTTCTTCTAAATCTGACTTTTCAGCAAAGAGAAGATTCAAAATTCCTTGTTTCAACACATTCGTGAGCGATCCAGCACGGACCAGGCTCAGTCTTCATTGAACCGAGCCAGCTCCAGATTCGCCAACATACTCCTGTTGTTGCCATCAGTGGCCAAGGTATGTTATATTCAAACTTTTAATATTCCTGTTCCCTATCCAAAATTATTTTCCATTTGCAGGTCTCTTCCATCTACTACGAAAATGCTCAGCTGGCCAAAATGTTTGGGCGCCATTCGCTGGACCCTCTGCTTGCCGAAATATTTTTGGACTCCAGCTCTCCTAGCTCGCAAATGTCTTCCAATCCCAGTTTTTTTGACAATGGTCACAAGCAACGGGGAGCCAACCCCCATCAGTTCCAACATCACCCCAACTACACAAGCACTCCAAACAACAGTGGACTGTTGCTGTCCCAGGAGGATGTGTTTTTCTCGCACTCCTCTTCGTCCACCTCTTCCTCAGCTATGGTGTCTCCCAAGCTGTGTTTGGATGCTGCTACCCAAACTGCTCCAGCTAATCCGTTGGAGCACACCTCCAAAGGGACCAGTCCACTGGCTGACCACCACCAACAATCGACCACCACGGCGGAGCTGAACATGAACAATTTGCTAGCTATTGGTTTGATTTGGATGAGCAACGACATCGCCAGCAATCAAGTCAATCAGCTGGACAATCCACTGCTGGACTGTTGGATTTGTTCCTGGATGGTCAGGAGGAGATGGCCGCTGTCATTGTTGCTCAGTCACCTGTTTGCTTGCCCGTAGAGTGTCCATGGAGAATGGAGCTGTGCACCAGCAAAACTCACCTCCCATACATGCCATTGACACAGAGCCCATCTCACCTGCTGGTCCGGTAGATGTGCCCAATGTGGACATTGAGGCGATGGCTGCTTCAGCAGCTGCAGCTGCTCTAGCCAATGACTACAGTTTCTATTTCAATAACTATAGTAATGGTCAACAAGAACAGCGGCCCAACAATTATGGCACAACTTTTGGAGGAATATCTGTCAACACATCCAACAATGACGTGATCAACTACACTGGAGAGACAAGAGAAGATGCCATTGCAGCTGTAGCCAATAGCTCGATTCAACAGTTTTGTGAGGCTGCTGTCTCGGCATCTTCCCAGTTGCCGTATCACAATGGACATGCCCAACAACAACTGTATCAACAATTTCCAGAAGGTGTTTTAGGTCAACAACATCAGTTTTCAGCTTTTAAATTTATGAATTGAATGGTTTCGAAAATATGTTGGGCTTGCTGTGGCTGATATTTGACACACAGTCATATATATTTAGTCGACTTTAGACTTTACGCCAACCTAGAAGTTTGTTACCCTCTGGAGTCTGACGACCTCTTAGCTTGTTTTTTTCAATCAATTTTTTGCTAATTATGTTAGCACAGCCTCTTTTTAAAAATCGCAAGAATTCCGATTTTACCGATTATTTGTAAAAAATTGACAATTTCATCACTGAAAAAGCCGGCCTACAATTTTATGGCACTCTTTTTTGAAATCGAGAATTTGTTATCTCTTTCTTTTTGGAATCCTTGTGATTTTTTTGATTGAACTGTGCAAGTAGGATCAGCAATAAATTACAAAAATGTAGCTAACAAAAGTATGTCGGATAATAGAAGGATACAAACATTTGGGATTTCGTATTCCAGAGAGTCGACAATAAATCAACTGAGCTATTAACGCATTTGCGTAACTCATTTCTTCCGGCTGTTACGTATACTAATAATCAAAGTTTAAAATGGAAAAAAGATACTGCGAATATTTTGGTTGTTTTTCTCCAAAATTTTATATTTGTTGGACTCATTAGGAAATTTGTTTTTGCTTTACATTGTTTTTGCTTGCTTCGAAAGCGAGAAAATTAGTCCTTGTTTTGGTAAATTATGAAGAAAAATGCTTTGTGTTGTTCCTCAAATTTTCTCCTTCTTCCTCTGATAATTTTGCTTACTACATCTATTTGTTTTTTTCTTCTTCTAATCTTTATTGTTGTCTTAGATACGAGTAATAAGTTTTTTATCCAAGCCCAACCGGTTGATATTTGTTTACTGTTTTGCAATTGTTAAAATTTTAAGTTTTTCGCCACACATGTTGAAGCCTAAAACAAATAATAGATCTTTGTTGTTGTTTTTTGTTGAAAAAAAATATGCAACCAATATATTTGTATTTCCCAAAGTAGCAGTAGTGAAACAATTTGTTTGATTCTATTTTCCCCAGAGTATCCTTTTTTAAATTCTTTTTTCTCCGTTTACCTTTAATTGCAATTTGCGGGCATTTTCAATCCATAAATCAATAGACGGTTAATTTGCTTCATATTATTCTCCTCGTTTTCTTTAAACAAGATCTGTGTAAGTTTGTTTAATAAGTGAAGATCCCTAAATTTTTGTAGCTTCTATCATCAATATTTATTTGGCTAAGCTTACTATGTTGTTTCTGCTTGTTTACCATTTGTTTGTTAGCAATGAGAAGAAGTTGTCTGTTGTGTGTTTTATTACCTCAAAGCAAAATGAAAATTGGTTTTTTCTTTGATGATAATAAATCGTTTGTTACTGGAGTATTGCTGAATAAAAGAGTACAAACTAATGCATTTTGTTACATGATCATGACCAAGGCAGAACCTCAAGACTAAAGATAATTTAAACTTGGGACACAAAGAATAAGAACTTTTAAAAGTATTCATATGCGCATAGAGACGACAGAGGAAGCGGACTATTACTTGACCTATGCCCGAGGAACCTTAAATGCTACGAGACGTCTTCTTCGCGTTGATGTTGTCCAGCCAGCCGAAGACATCGATTCAGGTAAAGATGCAGAAAAAAATACATTTACAAAACTAAAACATAGTTTTTACGGTCTGCAACTGCTTAAGGCACTGCGTTGTCACCTTGCTCTTCTTGTCCTTTCAGTCATCAACATCCTAAAATGCCAAAAAGAATCAAACTATTGACACCAGATTAGTTGGTTTCAAATTTTAAACCATCGATTAAGTAGATAACCAGTTGGAAAGAAATCTTTTTTTGGTCGGCATGGACTTCTCAGAATAGATAGTGTTTTTATATGAAAACATTATTAAGTAAAAGGTTAGTTTAGAAATAAAAAATCCGTGAAATGTCCGATTTATGCACACACGCATGACTAATATATCTCGTTAGAAAGGGCAGAGACTCAGCTTTCTAATGACATATTCTTGAGTGGTTATGATAAATAAATGTTTAATGTTTGACCCGAAAAAACAATAAAGTCATTTTTCTGAAACGTTTATTTGACTTAAATGTGCACAATTACGTGAGATACAGCTGTCTGTTAAGTAAACCCTAAATACCATTTCAAAGAACAAATAAAACTGCACTAAAAATGCTTCAAAGTACTTTCCACTCTCGCTACTCCCGCCACTTTCGAGAACCTGCCACCTCGACCCGATTTGGTTGGTCGACTAAGGAAACAGAGAAAGTTTATACCCGCTAACCACCACCCTTAGTAAGTGCGCACAAAGAAAGTGTCTCTCGGTAACCATACCTGCACGCAGCGCCGGTGGCGCGTCGGCGCTGCGTTCAAGCATGCTCTAGACGGAGTTCCTCACCATCTCCGAGCCAAGAAACAAACACAGAAGAAGCTAACCGATTATTTCATTTGATTGAATGTATGATATTGTAATGAAATGAAAACTTTCGATAACCCTCCACCTTAAAAGACCATACTTGTTGATGACAATGGGAATTTGGAAAATTCAAGTGCGAGCGGGACATTTTTTTACTCCGAATATTCCGTCGATTTGCTTGTAATACTGCTCTTAAAAACAAAAAAGTCATCGTCAAAATTTGCACTCCTTGTCAAGCAAAGTGACAATTCTAAACACGAATCATGTGCCCGGATCTTAGGTTAGTATAGCGATAAAAAAGTCTTGTATCAAAATATTTTTACGAATACCCTATTTTCTCTATTAAGTCCCCATGGGTTCAATAACCCATTTTTAAGCCCCAAAAAATCTGAAATTGTAAACCAAAAATGACCCTTTTTTGAAATCCTAGTTGAGAACTCCTAGGGGTTTATTAGAGAATGGGGATTAATAGAGAAAATATAGTATCTGTTAGTTTTTTTCGAGACGGTCGCTGGGCTATTTTGTGATACTTTCAAGCAGTTTTTGGTGCACTTCGAGTTGCTCTTTATATATATTAGGTAAGGTTTGCTGAGCACACACCTATACATTTTGCACATTTAAGTTTAAAAAAACCGTTTCAGAATAAGGACACAATTGTTTCTTCTGGCCAAATATTTTACATTTGTTCATCATAAGCCCCTCAACAATATGTAATTCCGCACCAGAATGAGGAAAACTGGGAGAGGGTTGTACTGTAAGGTAGGGGCAAGGTGGTTTGGACAAAACCCCTGCAAATCCAAAAGTCACTTAAAACATGACTTGCACCCATAATATTTCAATTGAATTCGCGCCAAATCTTGGCACGAATACTACCCACAAGCGCTTCACACGCTTTCACTATTACTTTACCCTCATTTCGCCTAAAGAGCGAACACATTATTAAACTACATATGTTTCATCCTCTTTCAATTACAGCTATCAAATTGGGTGTCTGGTGAGAAGTCTCGAGCTTGCACGCAGCACTTACGTACTTTCGCACTTCAGCAATCTTCAAAGCAATCGCAAATCTCTGCTCCATCGCCTTCGCAGAAATCAGCCGCTCAGCTATGCCGGTCCGCAATCAATCTTCAGGAGCCGGTGGTGGGTTAGATTTAAATTTGACAGCAACCAGAAAGCACCGTATGTACTCGGTCGCTTACAATAAGGACTACGGTCACATCCAGCCGGATCCGAAGGGATCCGAACTATAGGTTTCACGTTGAATAAGGGCAAGCCTGAAGGGCACATCCAGACTCAGGTTCCGATAGGGGCTTGGTACCTTTTCAGATCTCTGGCGTATCTCCTCTCATGAGATCCACATTCCTCTGGGTTCAAGACAAAGAGCCGCACACTGGGACAATTGAGGGGTCGGCGGACCTTAAGCGTGAATGGCCTGAAGTCGTCTCCGCTCCGCAAGAAGAAGGGAAACAAGAGCCATCGTCCAATCCATCCAAGCTCCCAAGTGGTCAGCTCCGCAGCCAGTCATCCGTCCAGTCGTTCCATCCAGGGGGTCAGCTCAGCCAGTCTCCAGCAACAGTTCCGTCTCCAGCCATGTGGTCCAAGAATCCAGTCATCCAAGAAGCTCCAGAAATCAATAGTCTCCTATGTCTATGTGACGTGCATTGTATGTGTGTATTGAATGAAAACCCCTCAACAATGTCTCTAGTGTGGGCTCGACGTCACTATATTTTACTGTACGCATATTAGAGTTATTTTGAGATTTTTGGGCGAAAACGGTAGAGAGTCGGTAGACCTTGCAGGAGTTAAGAAAAGTTCGAAAAAAAATTCTGCTTCGGGATATAATACCTCAAAATCAAGGCGGGGGGGGGGGAGAATGGGGTGAGGGCGTTGCGCTTTTGAAAAGACACATATTTTAACCATAACATGAACATTTAATCGATGTTTCCAATGGTGTGTTTCGCCGGAACAAAAACTAGAGCTGATCATTTGACCTCGGTCGGCATTTTTAATAAAAAAAAATTCGGTCGGTATTTTGGTACGGTATTGCCAAAATTTCGGTTTACCGTGGTATACCAAACAAAAAATAAGAAGAAAGACGGTACGATATAATTGTGCCAAGAGAAAAAGTAAATTTGCACCAAGAAAAAGTAAATTTCCGCCATGAAAAAAGTGTATTGACTGCAAAAATAAAAAATTTATTTGAGCCGAAATGTTGTAAATGAAGTAAATTAACGAAAAGAAAAAGTAGAGCTGATCGTTTGACCTCGGTCGGTATTTCCGGTACGGTTTTTTGATATTCCTTTGATATAGAAAAAATTCCAGTCGGTATTTTTGCCAACATCGGCTTGGTCGGTACGGTATTCGATACGGTATACCGTACCGCGAACACCTCTACGAAAAACAGTTCTGGTAGAGATTTTTTGCCGATACAGAATTTCGTCACGCCGAACATTAACCGAACATGATTTTTCTGGCGAACAAAATTTTGTATCTGAACAAATTTGGTATCTTGGGATCAATTCTTAAAAAAGCCATGAAATTTTTGCAATTTTTGAAGTTTTTTAAAAATTGATTTTTTTAAAATAGCAACTCAAATATTCAATCATTCTTTTTTGTCCGCTAAATATTACAACATGAAATTTTTGTCTTAAAATTTTGCATTTGTGCTTACAGCCTTGTGCTAGTTGAAAACTTCTGATGATTGATGTTTGAATGGTGTATCAAAATAGTCATAAAAACAATACATGTTAATTTTAATACAAAAATGTTTACATTTTATCAATAAATTATTTTAAATTGCATGTCTATTTTTACACCTGTGTCACACCAGTTATTAATTATTAATATTGCTTGAGTTCAGCATTTGTACTTCTCAGAAAAACAGGTGAAATAACCCACAAAAAGTATCCTTTTCTAACTATTTTTTTGATTGGACTTGCTTGACATAGAAAAATGTTGCCTGAAAACGAGATTTAATGGGCTTTGGAAAAGTGAAAAATTTGCTTTTTTCATATCATATTCGGTGATTAACTAACCACCGTAGCTTATAATTGCACCCAAAGGCTTCATATTTGGCAAAGCCACACACATTTAAATTATTTTCGCTAGCCACAATAATTAAAAACTAATTTTTCCCTATTTGAGCCCGAACTTTAGAATTTTGGTGAAAAAGAATCTCTACTAAACATAAAAAAGGAATTTAAGTCAAGAAAGATTAAAAAAGAGGTAGCCGACCTCATGACTGGCGTCCAAATATGCAAATTTTCAATCCTTCTTAGGACCACTCCTAAAACCAGCCATATAAGCCCGGCAACCTCATTTTATTCCGGAGTTCAAAAGCAGGGCCAAAAGGTGGCCAGGAAGGAGAGCGCCTGGAGCAAACTTCTTGTCTAACCTATGCTAGCCTTGCAAAAGACTCCTAATTACACTTAGCTAACAAGTTTTTCTGTGTGTTTGTCAAGGCTCCTCCCTTTTTCTTTATAGTTCAGCTTTTTATTTTTGCTTTTTCCCATGGTAGTCGGGTGCATTTGTATTTATTCGAGCTAAATGAGTGAAAATTCTTTTGTTCAACTCTTTAGGGGTTTGAGGCCAGCAAGGTCAGCCTCTCTTTCCGGCACTGCATTGTGTGTGTGTTTTCTGGTTGATAAAATAAAATGGCTAGGCTTTAGCAGGCTGAAATTAGTGAATGATTTTCATTTATAATTTTTTGTATTTTAGGAAATTAGGACAATTTTTACTGCTTCTGTAGTATAATTCACGATTTTTAGTTTTAAAATGCCTGGACTAACTAATTACACTGGTCTTGATTCGGACTGCCCAAATTTTGAGCACATAATCAAAGTAACTACAAATACAAATTTTACCAATGAGGCCATGAATTTTTTTGTAAGAAGATCCCTATTTTAGAAATATAATCAAGGGCGATGCACTCCTTTGGACGTTGATTACTCAGCACATAACAGAAAAAAGGTAGAAACTTCGGGTGGGCCGGGATAAAGGACCGCCAATGGGACCTAAAATGTTTTAGAACCTAAAAATGTGACCTTGGTTCTCTAAGGCATATTACTTAAAGGATTTTTTCAAATTTAAAAGGACATGTTCTGTCTGTGTTTTTGGTTAAGCAGCTGCATGAAAAGTAAGTGAGCTGCAAAAAATTATTTTCGGAAGCTAAACTGGCAAAATGGCATCAAAAATGAAATAGTAAAAATGTCAAAAGGCACCTAATACATGTGAAATCTTTTAACCCTCAGTTCGTAATTATTTGAGGACACTGTTAATTGCATATATATTTTTCAAGATATATTTTTGGGATCCTAGCCCTAACTTTTGCTTGCGACGGCAAAGCTTTCATTGAAAAAATGAAGTGATTAAAGTCTAGCGATTACTAAAGTGGTTTGGCCCAAGCAATTTATTAATTGTTCGCCTTTGCATTTGTGTTTTCCCTAGGCATTGACCAAAAAAGGGAAATTAATTTATCCACAGTTCTTTTTTGAAGGTTGTGTAGAGAATGCTCCTTTATTTTGATTGTGTTGCTCAGCTATAGTGTCTGATGCATTAATCCTAATGAGAAATACAACTATGACCAAAAATAAACTGAATCCATCTTACTAAATGTACCTCAAATGCTTTTTGACCTATTTTAAAGCTATGAATCTTGAGACCCTGAAATTTGTTGAATGAGGATGTAATAAAGGGATTAATCGGCTGGCATTTAAGTTTTGCGAGTCTCGGGATATTTGGATCGACTATTGTTACGCTAAAAAAATTCACAGCAGAGTTTTAAGAGGGAATTGTCGAAAAAAAACGGGCGAAAACACTGGCAATCACCCCCATGGGATTCAAAACACATGGAGGTAGGCTTTTCAAAATTTTCATATGAAAACCCTTTCATGACATTTAAAATTGTATTGAACATATAAAATGTGCCCAGTTTCAGTCTGTATTTTATAAATAAAATATTTGAACATTATAGATGTCTGATTTTGTGCTAAGTGCAATTTGGATAATAAATGCTTTGTGATTAATGCTTGAAGTGTGCATAGGGTGGTGTAATGATTGCTGCAGTAGCTAAATGCAAGACCAACATTTTTTGGCTAGCCTTGTGAGCTTTGGTGCAAAAACGAGTATTTTGAAGTATTCCAGTAGTGTTGTGGAAACCTATATAATAGTGATAATTTTGTCTATTTATTCTACTTCTTTTTCAATGGCTCATGGTGATTTGACCTCAATTCTACGCCAAAATGTGTATTACAATAGAGATGATGTACCAACAGCAACTACTGGTAAATTTTGAGCTCCAGCGCTTTAAGTTAAAGCAGCGAAATAATTGGACAGAGCGGTGAAAATTAGCTTCAGGGTGACCGAGGCAAAATTACATGAGTGGGTATTCCATTTTTAGCCTCAGACCATCTTTGAACTTAGTAGAAGAGTACTTTATTTAAAACAAATTGGAAATTCATAAAAAAGGAAATTGTGAGTGGCAAATTAGTATTTCTTTATTTCATTGCTCTTAGTTATTTTCAGAAGTTAACACTTATAGTTTTTATTGTCGGAAGGCGCTAGTAAAATAAACACATCTCCTAAACCTAGATACCCGACCCCCACTTAAGAGGTCCATTAAAGAAGGGATGAGCTGCTTAAAAGAAGTCTTTACCAATCTAGCTTTTTGCAAAAACACGTGAAAAATTCTCCTCTGCTATATTTTCAACACAATTTCCAATAAAAATGAGCATTGAAGTGCTTCCCTGTGTGCCCTTTACTATAATTGTGTCAAAAAAGGCGGCATTGTCTTTGAGTTTTTTGGCTTGCAAATCAAAAATTTGGCAAATAAAATAGCTTCAAAGATGGGAGGTCTCAAATTTATAGGTATGAGGTGTGAAATGTTGAAAATTTTACGACCACTTAAGCATTCGGTCAATATGTTTAGGGATCTCGGCTGATGAAAAGGTAAAAGAAATTTCTAAAAAGGAAGAAGTTATTTGTTTTTCGAAATTTTATGACCATTTTTATTTACCACCCCATGAATGCAATTAAAAACTCTCAGTCAGACTTTTGGGAAGATAAAAAGAGATGCCATTGAAACAAAAATACAGTAATTCTGAACCCAACTGGTGAAAATACTTGAAATTTCGGAATTTCATTTTGGCTACATAAAAGAAGTATGAAACAGCTCCTAATTATAATAGTTCCTCAAAATACTCAATTATATGCAAGTTGTACCAAAAAATTTAGCTGATTTGCAAAATGGGCAATTTTTCCACTGAAACTACCTCATAATTCTATTTTTCTTGCGCTACTACATTTATTTGGTATATGATATCAAAAACACGATTTTGATTGGTTCTTCCTATTCTTTGGCTTATAGTCACCTATGTTCCAGGTATATACAGGGCTTGATCGTGTCAGCAAAAAAATTTGACCGTTTGAAATTGACAAAATTAAATCCACCTTTCTTTCTGGCTCATTTCTCAAACAATTTTGCTCTGGTCTCCAACATATACACAGTCAATCGCACAACCAGAAATAAAAAAAAATTGAGCGAAAATATTTGAGCTCGATCTAATGTGAGCAAACATTATCAATACTTTTTTAAGCTTGAAGTAAAAACTTGAGAAAATCGTATAAAGAAAAAGAAAAGTGATGTATTTTGAAAAAATAAAAAATACACGCCGTTTGGCTGATACATTTAAGCGCAATTTAGGCACAGCTACTGTTGTGAGTATCCAGATGTACATAGAAGGATGAGCAGTTTTAGGGCACAAACAATGGTACGCTCAATTAATTTCATATCAAAATTGCAAATATGATAGTCACGTATGAACACAGGTCATACACACAATGTGTATGGATAGTTCGCCACTGTTTTTGTTCGAAATTTACGATTATTAAACAATTTTAAAAAGAATCAGCGAGCTAGCCTAGCCCGCAAGTATTTTTTTGAAAATGACTTGCTCTATCTTTGTGGCTTTATTTTTTACTTTTTAAATTTTTGTCTAAAAATAAGGGCAATATTTTTTTTTTATCTTCGTAAGAATACCTTAAAAATGTGACAATAAGTCAAAAACGTTTTGCTCGCAAAAAAGATGAATTATACGTTTTCAGGATTTCAGTCTTGACATTTATTTTCAAGAAAAGTGGGTGGATGAGAGGTTAGCTCACAACGCTCAAAGAGAATACTGGTCAAAGACCCAATTTGTTCAACCTCATTTGGCATCCTGATTTGTAAGTGGTGTTACAGAAATCAAAATCACTATTTTGTTGTAAAATTTATCCATCCACAGATATTTTGCAAATGCCAGGACAGCTGAGTTCCATCATGTGACCAGTCCTAATTTTTTGGTTTGGATTTATCCCAATGGCAATCACTTTTTGTTGATTTTGTGAAAATAAGTATTTTTTTAATTTAGGCACTATCTGGTACGATTGCAGAGTGTCGTTGACAGTTATTGTAAGTCAATGATTTTTTTTTTGTAAAAATTGAATACTGAAATCCAATTTTTAGTGCATGCTCAATTTGGCTCGCTACCCCTTGGATAGTCAGAGTTGCACTTTAAGAATATTGAGTTGTGAGTTGGTTTTCAGAGCGATTTTTTTGTAAAAATGAACCTAAAAAGGCCGATAGTGATTTTTTGGGAATGCCAGATTATTACGCCATTACCCTGTTCACAACACGCTGAACATGAAGGCACGCATCGATTTTCCGATTTTCCTTAAGCTTAGGCTCAGGGCTTGGCTATTACTAATATCAGTTTTGGCATACTTTTTTTGAAAAAATGTTGGTTTTTAGTACTCCTGAAAAGTTGTTTGGGGGGGGGCAGGATTAAAACCGAGGGCGTCAATGTCTTTGTCAAATGTGATTATCAGCTTATAGAATACTTAAAAGTAACAGCATTGCAGACGCCTATGATCTGGAACAATTAGTTATACAATGGAATGTCGGTGTGGAGCATCAAGACCAGCCCAGTGAAGCCATTCAAACAAATCCGGAGATATTGATGCCAGGCAATTTCTCCCAAAAAACATATGTCTAGAAGTCACTCATGTCATATTGGTAATTTAGACATGCGACTTCGAACCATAATTCCACGTCTCAGAAATGACACTTATGCTACTGGTACTTTTTCGAAAAATACATATTAAGCTTTTCAATTAATTTTTTTTCCAAAACTACACCACTTTTATTTTCGGGCTTTGAGACATAAATATGATGCCGCTGACATGACAGCAACTGACTTAACCAAAAAAATTTGAACGTTGTTTGGGAAATGATGGATTATATATGCATCGTTTGACAAATCCTATCTAATCGCTCATTTAAAAACCAATCTAAAAATATGAAAAACTTGTCTGCTGAAGGAACAAACTATAAACCAAATTCGAAAGGTACAAATAGTCAAACCTCCCAAAAGATTCCGCCCTTGAGACTAAGGCTGGCTCCTTTCCGCACATTTGTCCTTTATTCCTCCATTCCCCTAGCATGGTTGAGAACGCATCTGCAACACACAAATAGCCTGTGTGATCAGCGGCCCTTTTTTGTACCTTCCTTTTCCAATACATCCCTTATTCACTTAAGAGATCGTTTTTCAGCCTTTTAACATAAAATTTTTTGCTTCAAAACTCTTTCTAGACTGAAATCACATATGTTAGACCACTGAATTTATTTGGACTACTGAAATATTTTTGGACTATCGAAATATTTTGGTCTAGTAAACTTCCATCGGACTAGTGAAATTCGATAATTTTGAACGACACCCTGTTACCTCAGAATTTTGAACCTAAAATTTTTTTTGCCTATCATGTAGAGAAACTCTTTCTGAGTTCGAGAAAGACAGTAATATTAAAAAGTCGGTCTCAAACGGAATATTACGCGTTTTGAAAAAAGGGTGGTGGGAACTCCCGAAAAATGGGAAAGTTTCTAATTTTGCATACCTAGCATCAATTTTTCATACTTTTTTTCAGAGTGTGATATGTCATTTGACGCAGAAATCTCAGGGTTTTCTATCTGTGATAAGAGATGCCACTACTGAGCGTGAAATTTGAAAAAAAAAATTATGAAAAATTAGAAAAAAATTAGAAAAATGAAAAGGGTAACTCTGAGAAGTAATGGAAAATCTAATAAACATACTTTTAAGGAAAAAATTATGTTTTTACTGCTTTTTTGCCTAGTTCTCGTCTAATATGCATTTTGCATACCTTCAATGATATGTCATTTGACGCGAGAGACGATATTATTTCCTTCTGTTTAAAAAGATATTCGGAAGAGCTGTGATATTTTGACCAAAAGGCATTTTTTTAAGATAAAAAAAAGTCATTTTGAAATATAAATTTTACTTTTTTGTCGTTTTCATAAAAAACTTGATATCCCTCAAACTTTTCGAGTACGCAAAAAAAAGCTCTGCAATCACTGCACAAGATGGCTCAAAACAGTTTCAGAAAAGGGTGGACACTGGGACGTTACAATTACTTTAATAAATATAATCATTTTAAAGCTTAATTTTTTTTAGCGTAATTTCTTTTTCGTTCATGAAATAGCTAAATCTGGTACTAGATTCGTGATCGGCGCACCCGATTTGCGTATAAAACTGCTCTTAGACGTACAGATTGACTGTAATTTTTCAAATTCTTCTCGAGACAATAACATTTAAATTGAAAGAGTATGGACTTATTCCATACGCATATAGGGTGCGCTGATCGCGAATCCGGTGCCAGATTTTGCGATTCATAAATGTAAAAAAATTTTACACTAAAAACTTTTAAGCTCCGAAATGGTTATATTTATTAAAATGATTGTATTTTCCCAGTGTCCACCTTTCTTTTTCGAGCCATCTTGTTCAGTAATAGTAGAGCTTTTTTTTGGTGTAATCAAAAATTTGAGGGAGATTACAAAGAAAATTTTATATTTGAAAATGATTTTTTGTCTTAAAACGCCTTCTAGTCAAAATATTCACAGCTCTGCAGAATTTTTTTTAGAGAAAGTAAGAGCTTTGTCTCTTACGTCAAATAACATATCATTTGGGTGTGCACAATGCATATTAGAGGAGAACTAGCAAAAAAGCAGTAAAAACATAATTTTTTTGTTAAGAGTATGTTTATTAAATTGTGTGCGTAACTTCTCAGAGTCACCCTTTTCTCAAAATGTTTTTAAGTTATCTGGTGCAAAATTAATTGGGCTTTCAAAATATAAGTTCGAGGCGGAATTAGAAAATTTGTGTAGAGACTTTTTATGTCGAAAAAAAATCCAATTTTTTCACAGCATTCAGACCCATTTTTATGAAACGAATTCGACTCAATGATTGAATCTTATTACAGAGAGAAAGCCCTGATATTTCTGCGCCGAATGACATACAAGTCGAGTCCGCTAACCCGGCACCCCAAAAAATGTTCCCGCCTTGGGTCCGACACTTTCTCTACTTCAATTTTTTTAAGTTTTTCAATTGTGTTTTACAGTCTGATAGCAAATATCGTGAGGATTCCGATTTTGCCGATCGTTTTTCAAAAACCTAATATTTTTGGCTCTAAAAGACCAAAACCCGCTAACCCGGCACCTTTTAAAAATATGGTGCCGGGTTAGCGGGTTTTGGTCTTTTAGAGCCAAAAATATTGTTTTTTGAAAACGATCGGCAAAATCGGAATCCTCACGTATTTGCTATCGACTGTAAAAACACAATTGAAAAAATACTTCCGAAAATTGGGTTAAAAAAAGTGTCGGACCCAAGCGGGAACGAACTTTTTGGGGTGCCGGGTTAGCGGACTCGACTGTTTACAATCTGAAAAGTATGTAAAAATAATGTTAGGCGTTGAAATATAAAATTTCTCATTTTCGGGGGGTTCCACTACCTGCTTTTGTAAAAAGCATAATTTTTGTGTGAGACTATTTTTTTATTATGACAGTTTTCTCAAAGTTGCTCAAAATAAGTTGCTCTACAAGATAGGAAAAAAAATTTGGGGTCAAAATTCTGAGGTAACAAAGCTCCTTATAGGGTGCTTCAAATTACGGAAACCAGTTTTAAGTGCAATTAACCCGACATCTTTACTCCCCTTTATAGGACCATGGTTTTTGAACACAGCCGTGTTTCCGAAATTTGAATTGGCGAGGTACATTTAAAAACTGAATTATCTTGTATATTTTAGGCGTTTGGTCATGCGCGACTGCCGAGTTCATTGTTGATCGTAAGTAAAATCGTGATGTTTTTTGTATGAAATATTAATTTTAGGTGAATTGATGCATCACATTATCCAATCCTTCCTGCCCAGCTCTTTGATTGTAGTCATCTCATGGTTTAGCTTTTGGCTGGATGTGGAGAGTGTTCCTGGTCGAGTTCTCTTTCCATCACACGTACACGTTTACTTTTTTAATTTACGATAAATGTCTTAATAAAGCCCCCTATTGACTTTGAGGGTCTGTATCTCAGAGCAGGTTCAACATTTTTCGAAGCTGTTTATTGCATTTTTCAACTCCCACGAAGTCTGTCGATTCCGATTTTTCGATTTGGGGGGGGGGGGCGGTGAATCGAAAATAGAGCCATCGGGCTCTATGAGAACATTTACGGTATGATTTATAAATCAGTGATTTTTAGATTGCTCACATTAGCAACACAAAATTCGGCTGAGCGAATGACACTTCCACAGTCAAGCTATGTCAAGGTAAGTATCATTGTATGAAATATCATAATTTTATGTACGATTGTAGGCTTCTGATGTATTTGGTGGGGCATGTATGGCCTTTGTCTTCTCGGTAATTTAATTTTGGAGCCAAAATTAACACACAAATTTGTCCCAACCGCCTTTTTGAAACACGTCAAAATTGCAACAAAAACATCGAAAGGCCATGTACATATGTGGAAATTGGTACTCCTAACCATACCGACATACATACCATACAGCTGTCAAGAGATTTTAAAAATGGCGGGAGTGATTGAGAGAAAAAGCTATTAGAATGTACTAGAAACAGTTTAGATACAAATATGTACTTTTATTAGAAATATACAAAAGCCGGAGCTAACCGTCTGTCTTAACTAACTTTTTTTTAGGCAATGATTGAATTTACCATAGTCAACTACTGCACTAGGAGGAAACACTCTAGTGAACGATTGACCAGCCGAGTTGACCATGGCGAGGATAAATCAATTTATGAAACTCACAGCAGTCCATACAGTAAGAGAATGTTGCTCCAAGAACAGGTTAACTATTTTCCTTATCAAAAATTTGTGGTACAGTCAACTATCGATAAAAGACCGCATTGAAAAATGTTTTTGAAAATCGAGATATGACTTCCGTATACGAACACTTTCCACACAGCTTAGAATGGGTCTCGAGGGGTGGTATTAAATCGAGAGTTGACTATATTTACCGTGGTTTTTAGACTCTGCAAGTCTCAGACATTGACCACTATGCGACGGATGGTACAGAGACAACAATTAATGGAGGTACAGCCTTTCGAGGCATAAAATTAGAGGAGGACAACGAGGAGAGCAAATCTGACCAACCAGTCATGTTTCGTAAAATACCCTCCTTCGCCTCATTCTCAATTACCAAAAATTCTGCATCCAGAAAAGAAGATGGAGGAAAGGTGAGCTCAGCAGATTTCATAATTTTAAAATAAAGTATTTTTACAGACTCCAAGAGTGGAACTCAACCGCAAAGAGGCACAGTCAATTGACAGAAAGTGCAGAGTATATTTTCCATTAGCTTTTTTACTGTTCAATATATGCTATTGGTCATACTACATGATTTTCGCTACCGATGAAATGTAGTAGTGCACATTTTCATGAAAATAATCTATCAAGCCAGGTTTTTTAAGCAACTGTTTCAAGTTAAAATAAAATTTAAAGGTGGTGTTTTTATTCAAGATTGATTAGAAAAACTAAATTTAAAATAACTGTGTTGACTTGACTATAAAGGAGGTGAATGGAGTTAACACCCGCTTATAAAATATACCTCGTTGTGAAATTTGTTTGCTAATAAATAATTTCATGTATCGTGTGAATTAAATGACAAAAAACAGTGAATGCTTACAAGAACATGCTTATGGCCGTCGCAAACAAAAAAGTTTTGTCGGCAAGATGCCTGGAGATTAAAAGACGACACCAAGAAGTTTGATAACTATATTCTCACGATGGCTGAAAAGAATGCAGGTGGTAAAAATTCCGAGAATGTCTTATAATTCAGTCAAATTCAATCTTATAATAGTTGTGTAAGGATTGTTCGAGTCCTACTTCCCGCACTCCAGAACAATCACAGAACAAATACCAGAGTTTCATATAGAAACACATTTTCCAGCGTAGATTAAATAGCCAGCTGGTTAAACTGTCATTGGTGGCCTGGGAAGAAATAGCAGAAAATAGAGAGTCTTATTATATTTTGAATTTAGTTCTGCTGCATCTATGTTGCCTCGCACCGATTCCTTTCCAGTTAGTGAGTTTATCTTTCGGCTATTATTCCGCCAGTTAAAAGCCGAGCAACCAGTCATAGGTTCTCAGATTGCTATAAAAGGCAATAGCCATACCAGTACAATTTCTAGTCCTCAGCAGCCGATTAAAGGCTCAACCAGTATTTCTAATAGCCAGAGCCAAACGCTTTATCCAGTACAATTATTAGTCTTGAGCCATATGCTCCTGCCAGTGCTTCTACATTTAAGAAAGCCAGTATTATCAATCAACCAGTGCTTACGCCTGAAGCCAAAAGGCGATTTATATTTTCAGGCTTCGAATTAATCAATGCTGAGACGTCCAATGTGCTATGTCATCGCACCGTCGTGTCTCCTGCTGGTTTCGTCCTCCGCCTCTAGTCACGTCTTTTCCCTACGCCGGTGAAGTGCGGTGATCAAGTGGAATCGGGCAAGTGCAGTCTGTGGGAATCTATCCAGTCCAAAGTCCAGCCTCGGGTCTCAGCATCCAAAATTCAGTTCAACAGCTGCGCCAGTTCTCTTCCAGCATGCAGCAGTGGGAATCCATCCAGCTCCAGTGCCAGTCCTCAGTATCAGCCAGGGAAGTCCAGTCGGTAGCCAGCTCCCAGCGCTTCAGCGCCAAGCTCCAGAAAAGGAATTGCCAGATCTGCTGCAGCTATTCGATCTATTGGTCCGTGCATTTGCTAGCTCTGATGGTGTCCAGCTATTTCCAGGATTTCCAGTTGGTGTTTCCAGCCTCAAGTCAAGAAGAGGAATTGCCAGCTGCTCAATCTCCAGATTCTTAGTTCAATAGTTTGTCTATGCTGTTAGAACTCATCCAGTAATAAAGTCTTTTCTTTGTATACTGACTTTGCTGCTAGTAAGACCCCTAGGCCTAAGTGTTCTGGTATTGATTCCCAGACCATGCTCTGGACAACACTTATGTCTGTGCTATTACGTCGCATACCACCCCCTTTACTGTTGCTGTATACAAATTAAACCATTTCAACTAATTCACAAATTATTGTTGTCTCACTGCCTTTAAAATGCACTCTCACAGTCTTCAAAAAAGAATTCAAAGAAAATGTTGCGAACGCAACCAACTCGCCATCTCAAAAGACTTGACAACGTCAGAACTCGCCAACGCGGAAACTCGCCAACAGCAAATCTCGCGAACAGCAAAAGTCGCCAAGAAGAACTCGACGAAAAGTTCGATTAAATGGCCCCTATGGACGGTCCCAAGAAGGAGCGAGATTCGCCGTTGGCGAGATCGGTCGTTGCCAGTTTCGCCATTGGCGAGATTTAACGTCCGCGAGTTTTCGCGTCGGTGAGTTTTTCAGCTTTGGCAAGTTTTAGCGTTGGCGAGCTATAGATTTGGCGAGTAAGTTGCGTCTCAATTGTCGGCGTAAACAGGACAAAGAATCATGAAAAAAATCCGGTCATATATCAGCTTTTTTGATAATTCCATCCTTAGCCGTCCCGTGTGAATCTCTTTCTCTCAGTCGTCCGCCATCCAGCCTTTCATTTTTCCGGTGTCGTCTAGAATGGGACAGGACGAGATAGGTCCAGCAGACGGGCGCACCTCTATGCATCTCAGTCGCTTGTGCTGTCATATTTCGAGTATTTGTCTAGAAAGTGCAAAGTGCAGTTAAAGAGTAGTAGTGTCTGGCGTTTTGCTTTCTTTTGGTTGTCAAGCGTTCCATAACTTAAATTATAATCTTTTTCATATTTTTCTTACAAATCTTTCACACAAAAGTAAATAGATTATGACTAACCAATTTCAAGTCTTTTTGTTGCTTAATTGTGTCTTCTAACCATCTAAATAATACTCCAAAAGCATCTGATCAACAAACACGTTTTTTTTCCGTCCGACAGTCTGTTTTCTAATATTATTGCATTTACTAGTTGAGAAACTGCTATTAGAATAATATTGCCACACAATAGTAGTTTGTAGTTTAAGCTTTGAATAGGCTCTGCAAAAAGTGACTCACTCTAAACACTTTTACTTTCAAAACATCATTTATGAATCAACTATTTTTTTTTATTAAGTATATGTGTGGAATACACTTGAAAAGTTGTTCTAAAGTTTTTATTTTGACAATATCCAAAATCGGTTTATTCATTAAATGTATTTGTGCATAGAAGCGCATACCCACTCTTGTCATTAGATCTTTTCGCTATACCGTAGAGAAGTTATGAAATTCAGATTTTTTACGTCTTTAAAAAAAATTTACAGAATGATATTGTGAATGTAGATATTGGGTGGATTTTATTAGTGTTTTCCTGATATTAAACATATTTTTCATGATCTCACTTGGTCATTATCAGAATAAACGAAATTTTAAATTCCTTTTCACATCATTTTTCAAACCCTAGTTTGTACGAAGTACAGGGTGGCAAATTTTTTGAATTATTTGTTTCAACATTAACTCGTAGAACCTTAAGTATTTTGACAAGATTCATTAAATACTATAAAAGCAGTGAAACACGACAAAAATTAAATTTTGGATGATTTTTAAGCATCTCCCATAAAATTGTCGAAAGCACCGTGAATTCATTATCTGGGCTCCTTTAGAGTAGCCGCCTGCCTCCGAAAGACCTTCACTTCCGCAACTAGAGGTGAATGGCGCAAATGACTAAGTTTTCCAAAAAGTCGGGGCGCCAGTTTATGCCTGGAATCGTAATGTGAGCAGTCCACAAATTCATTATGCTTGCGACAATCAGCCATTGGAAATGCTAGATCACGCGCTCAAGTTTTACGTAGAGAAATTTAAGAACAGTGTGTGTGGCAGAATATTGAGTAAATTTTGAGCCTTGTTATTATCAATCTTGGTTTTCATTGTTTTATTCAATATAGAGCTGTTATTAAGCGTAAAACTAAGCTATTTTTATGACAATCAACCGCATCTTTAAAACGACCGTCAAAAACTTCATTGTTATGGTCTTTGGCTGTTTTGGTGTCAACCAAATTCTCATCTTCTCCTCTATCGATTAAAAACAAAATATCTTGTCAAAACACTGCAAATTCTAAAAGTTATAGCCAAGTCATTTGTCAACAAAAAGTGCATTTTATTCAGTGCTTATTGAGTTTTAAGCACCAAAAATAAATTTTCTAGTGAAGTTTTTTGCAAGAAATCCAAGAATTTATAAGGATTTGGTTTTCTAAAAACAAAGAATTAATTAATGTTTGAACAAAGGACAGATCAGAATCCTGTTTCCATGATTACCGTATTCTCTCTATTAATTCCACATGTGATTATTATTTTCAATCGTCCAAAAATCGGAAAATTTGGGCCGATCTCGAGATTTTTGGTGAAGATTCGAAATACAAAAAACAGAATCGGTAAAACTCGTGGGAGTTAAGAATAAACAGCTTTGTTAAATTTTTCTCTGAGCTCAGATACAGGTCCTCAAAGTAGGGGCTGTGGTTTAATAGAGAGTGTGGAACTAATAGAGAGAATACGGTACATTACCAGTCGTAAATTGTAATAGTTGTCTTTATTTTTGAAGTTTCAGGCTAAATGAAGAGTTTCGGAGAAATATTAGCCACATTGTGGCAACTACTGGTCACATTTGTGCTACCCTCAAAAACATTGAACCACAGTGCATCCCACATGCTAGTAATGAGACGGATCCACCCTCAGCATCCACATTTATGCACAGTTGGTTGAAGTAATTCGTCGGGAAAACTTATTTGTGCTAAATTTGTAGATCTACAGCCCTTTCAAGTAGTCTTCCTAGCCATTGGCTCTCCGCTGACCCTGGCAGTATTTGGTTTAGCTTTCTTGCAATTTTACTATGTTTGGATGCTGATTTCATCTGAGGAAAGACGCAATAATCTATACTTTTTGATCTCATTACTTCCCGTAAGTCATTAATTAGAAGTACAGGGTTGCCGGAAATTACGCGCATATCAAAAAATTGTGTGCGTAGCCCCTTGCACGGTCGATATCTGTTTTCAGACCCTTACCCGCGGAAATGCGCAGAATCGTGGGATTTAAGTAACACTGCACACAGAGAAAAAAGAAAATGAATGATAAAATGCAAAGAAAAAACAAAAAACCTATTAGGACGCCCACTGACTATGATTCGGCACATTCCTTCTGGTCCAAGTTTTAACTTTAACTTTTTTTATTTTACGGAGAATATTTCGCGCAGTTTTTTATTCTTGCTGTCGCCATGAACGACGAAAGCATTAACCCGTTAATGCATACTGGTACGATTTTATACCTGAAAACAACAGGGTGGTATCATGGTTTCTTTTGAAATTTTTGTCAAAAAATAATCTACTTCCAAAGACTCTTTTTAACTTTTTTGTTCCCTTTTTTTAAATGTTTAGTCTTGGTGACCACATTCAATGTCTACGCTACAAAATGAAACTAAATTTGCTTATTTGTGGCATAAAAACAGATACAATAGACCTGTTACCGAAACATTTGCAGAGATAAAAAGAACACTTCAAATTATTTCACTTCTTGTGGCTCAGCCCTCTCTATTAAACTCACCTCTCGACTTTGTGAATCTATATTTTAGCCCACAGAAAGGGCTTTACATCGCTGTTTTCCGTATCTTACCACTAGCTCTACCGATTGCAATTTTCAGACTTTGGCTGAGCACCCGAAAATCTCCGTATCGACTTGAAATTTTCTTGCATAAAATCCCTAAACCATCATTAAAAATCCATAGAGTAAAAAATATGTCAATACAAGTCGACTAATTTAATAGTTTTAAAAGTTTGATTGTTTTAAATTACTGTAGATATGAAAGAAATAATTTAATAAATGTTTCCAATATTTTCGGAGTAAAACATTTGAAATTGCTATTTGCATTAAGTCGCGAATTTTATAGGCTGCAATTGTTCTGCCAGTCATTTACTGCCAAAGGTTTCAAAAGCACGCTCGATTCTCGTTCGGAGATTCAGTGGCGTATCCAGAAAAAAAAAATTCAAGGATGGGGCTTTAGCCCCGTTAGCCCTTCCCCGCCTGGATACGTCCCTGCGGAGAACCTCCATGCTCATAAACGAAGTTAAAAAAAGTTTACGGCCCAATAATCTTTTGAGATAAATTTGGCTCTTTGTAAATTTAGTTACTTAGCACAACCGAATAATTTGCAGGTGTCCACAGCCTGTTGCCTAATAGGCATGTTTTGCCCAGGACTTCAGTGCTTTTATCTTCATTTGGCCTTCTGTACTTCCTCACCTGTTTGTTTGTGATGGTATCTCTGATCAGGCACTTGTCTCAAGGCAGGCAAGCCCTGTCCCAGTTGCTCACTGAAAAAAGGCAAATGATCAGTTTCCAGAGTCCCCCATTTTGTTGC
The DNA here is from genome assembly GCA_004194705.1 of Ditylenchus dipsaci. Lineage (NCBI taxonomy): Eukaryota > Metazoa > Nematoda > Chromadorea > Rhabditida > Anguinidae > Ditylenchus > Ditylenchus dipsaci. Next base: position 2,044,601 of record SADC01001275.1, on the reverse strand, counting down.
TGCCTGTTTTGCTTGCCTAAAGCACATCCCTCAGAGTATGATTACTATTTTTACCTTTTATTTGCTTTAACACCTTATTTTAAAGGGCTAATCTGATGAAACTAGAGTGGATTGTGCTACAAGCACCTATAGTCCGCCTAGTAATTGTATTTGGCCAGGTGATAGCAGTAGCTGAACAGAGGGAAAATGCTTTAAAGTGGTAGATCACAGCATTTATATATTTTTTATCTTAAAGTTATGTTTTATAGATGGCTCCACCTATTTGACTTGGCTTCTTCAGCTTCCCTTTTACTAGCCATATTCGGTATACACACATTGGCAAGGGTCACTTCAGTAAGTCTTTTATTCACCATAAATAAATTTAAACATACAATTGATTAAAAATTTGACAAAGATGCTGGCCATAGTAAGGAGTCTTTTGGCTAAATAAAAAATCTTTGCCCACTTAAAAGCCTATCAACAAGAATCAGTAATATAGATGGTTAGCTCAAAAACTCCAAAATGGGTGGGTAAAGGGTTGAGTTTGCGCTAAATTTGATCTCTGTTTTAAAAAATGGGTGTTTTATTATGACTAACATTGGAAAAAACGCAGCCTTTTTTGCTAGACCTTCTGGTGGATTTTTTACTATTTTCTTATTGTTCTACTACGATATCAAGCTAACTCTCAAGTCAATGTTCATAATGGTTTTCAGCAGTAGATCTCGTTTGGTTAAAACTTTTATTTTTCAGCAACAATTATCACAATATGGTTTCAGTGGAATATTGTAAGTCAATTAGGATTTGTTATTTACTCTAAAAATTTGTTTTAGCCGCATTGTGGACGTTGCCTTATTGTTTTATTCAGCTCAACAACCTATTCTATTCCAAAACATATTGCTTAGGTTTGGAGTAATTCACTGTGGGCCACTTCTGTCACCACAGGACAATGCTCGCTGTAAGTGGCTAGCTATATTTTGGCGACTTATAGACACAAAAATTAGAAGTTAAGCCTAAAGTCTGAGCTATTTTTCAGTAATCATATGTTTATAAGTTAGCCTTGGAAAATCGGTGCTTTTTGGGTTGGTATCGTGGTATAGTGGGGCAGATCTCTTAAAATAGGAAGACCGTCCCCGTCTCCGTCTCACTAATTTTTTTGACCGTCTTCCGCCCCGTCCAAATTTTCGCCGTCTCAAAGGCCGTCTCAAAAAAAAATTTTGGTCGTCTTCGCACCGTTCAAATTAAAGAATTATCCAACTTTGCTCTTTAAAATTGTACAAATTTGCAGATTTTTTAGAGTACATGTATATTAGACAACAGTGGCGTACAATTCCTATTTTAATTGTTCGGTTTCATTCAACTGACTGAGCTCCTAGTTTATCTTGTTCTGTTTTTTAATCTTCTTGTTAATTTCTTGAACTTTTTCAAAATTTTTTACTAATTTTCCATATTTAAAATCAAAATTTTCATATTTTCGCTCAAAATGATTTTTTTTCAAAACTTTTCGTAAATTTGTTCAGCAGCCCAATTCTTAAAAAAAATAATAAAAACACCAATAATTAACCTAATTTTCACAACATTTTACTGAATTCAATCATTTTCGGCTAAAAACGGTTTAAGAAAATTGGCCGGCCGTCCTCCGTCTCCATCCTGGCCTTTTCTTTTCCCCTGCCGTCGCGCCCGTCCAAAATTTGGCCGTCTTGGGACGGGAACGGCCCGGCAAGACGGCGACCCCACTATGATCGTGAGTACCAAATGCCTGTTCGCATTCTCTTGTTTTTATGGCTTATTAGAAGTTTAGGCGATCGTACGTCAAAAGAGATCAAAATTTGCGATGGACTCAAATGAAGTGGACTCAAACAATTTTTTTTACTTATTTGTAGTTCAGGCAAGAACTTGAATCTTCCTGCCTTACGCCTAAGCCTAAGCCTAACCACAAGCTAAAAAAACAGCCGAGGGCACCAAGGCATTTCCACCTGAGCTAGCGACTCAACAACTACCGGAAACTACTGTTTCAGCGTGAAAATTTCGTGAAATGTAAATGTTCAAAAGCACGGTGACAATTGTCAAAAAATCATTTATCTAACTTAAGCTTTATGAAATATACCCCAACGGCTAATTTATGCAAAATATGAATATCAATATTCTTCTGTCTTTACCTAACAAGAAGACATATGGTAGTGACATACCATATTCCCTGTATTAAGTCCACAAGGGGAGTTATTTTTCAACTTCTGAAAAATCGGAAAAATTTGAGGTCTATTTTGAGATTTTCGGGTGCTCAACGTGGTCGCCTTCGCATTCCAAATCTGAAAAATGGAATCAGGAGAGCTCGTGCTAGTTGAAAAATCTGAAAAACAAATTTGCGAAATGTTTGCTGTAGGCTGAGATGTAGGTTGGGGCTTATTAGAGGGTGTGGAGTTAATACAATAAATACGGTAAGCAATATTGCAAAACTCTATACAGTCAAACTTCTTTATAAGCTACACTCCGTATAAGCCACACCTCCTTATAAGCTACACCTGAGTCCGGTCCCACATGGGGTATGTTCCGTATAATATAGCCCCTATATAAGCTACACCTCTCTATAAGCTACATCTAGGATAGGTCCCGAGGTGTAGCTTATAGAGAAGTTTTATTGTATATTATTCGATAACGCGAAAATCGCTTAATATTAGGCCTCCAGTGCTGCCATGATCATCAGTGCCATGATGCCCATGCCTAGCTGTACTTGGTTTATAATATATTTGTTAAACAGGAAAACAATCTTAATTTTGGCTGACAGGGAACATAATGTAGTGATCGAGCGATATTGCAAAACCCTATGATCGCGAGTAACAAACAACAATCGAAAAAAGTCATTTGACAGAGGTGTTCGTTTTTTCCGGGCGGGTCCAAATTAACGGCTCTAAATTAAAAATGCGTTTGAAAGTTGAGCGTAGGGCATATATATCCAACATTAGTTCATATAAATGTGTGCTTTGACGGAAATTTATGTCCGAAAAGCGTTTCCGATGCTCTATCGAATGGTATATAGGGTTTTGCAATATCGCTCGATCACTAAATTATGTTCCCCTGTCAGCCAAAATTAAGTTTGTTTTCCTGTTTAACAAATATATTATAAACCAAGTACAGCTAGCATTGGCATCATGGTAGCACTGGAGGCCTAATATTAAGTCAGTAAATAAGTAAAAAGCTGAAATTTCAGTTATCTGCAATTTTGTGATAATAGTTCAATTCTTCCTGCTGAGCCTGTTTTCCACATTTCTTGTGTCACCCAGAAGAAACAATCTGTTTGACTTGTACCGTGACAAACAGCATGGCTCCACTCCCACCATGATCTCCTCCTGTCCTACAGAAAACGGGCTTGAAGATGGTTGCCCTGCTCTGCCTTCAGATATGACTCCCATGACCACTCTTCTCAATGACTCTAATGGACGGTTGAACTAAGCATGTGCAATAATCTATATTTTTGTCTGTATCAAGCAATCTGGTCTAGTCATTCACTTACATCAGGGTGAACATGTCAATATGTAGAAAACTTATTCTAGAAGATAAGTTAAGTGAGCTTAGACGTTTTTGAGACAATGTTGAAGCATATATCTATCGCCAGCAATAGAGAGTAGGGCCGGTGATTCTTGACTAAGCCCAATCCAGAGTAATTTCAAGAGATCACTTGAGATGGGAGAACTTCAGTTGTTCAGACGATCAGCTAACACTAAAAGGCTTACTTTTAATATGAGCTTCAATTTTTATTTATTTGCACTTAAAAGTAATTTTCAATGAAAATGAGAAAAGCACGAGGGCAGCTCTATATTATAACAATGACCAGCTAAAAGGTGCTCATTGTGAGCTGTCCTTGTGCATTTCTCAGTTTTTTCATGAAAATATGGTGCATAGACGTTTCCCCAAAATGAAACTTTTTTCATTTTGGGGAAACGTTTCCCCAAAATGAAACTCAAAAGAGTAAAATATCTCTAAGGGTATATATGGAGATACTTATTTAGACATATTAAGGGTATTTGGCCGCTTCGCGGCCAAAGACCAGCACACTCCACATTGCAAGGGATAGGGGTACATACATGTGTTAACCCCTGACCCTTGCAATGTGGAATATGCTGGACTTTGGCCATCACATTCAGCCAAATACCCTTGATATGTCTAAATAAGTATCTCCATTATACCCTTAGAGATATTTTACTCTTTTGAGTTTCATTTTGGGAAACGTTTCCCCAAAATGAAAAAAGTTTCATTTTGGGGAAACGTCTATATCCCGAAAATATCTTCAAGTGCAAATAAATGAAATTGTGACTAAAACACATTTACAGGGCCATTGCCGTCTCCGACAACGGTTGTCCCCGCCAATTCAATTTTTTCCCCAATCATTGAACTTCTCTACGGATTTTTTAACTTGGTTTCTAACCAAACTATACCTGAAATTAAATTCTAGGCCTTGTTAAGGTAGAAACCAAGCTGAAAAATCCGTACAGAAGTTCAATGATTAGGCGTAAAAATTTGAATTGGCGGGGACAACTCAAAACAGGTGGCAATGGCCCTTTAAAGGGCATACCAGCACGTTGCACTGCAATTCAGGCGGGGACCAGAAATTTATTTCTCTCATGACTGTCTTTTACAAGCGTTTTACCCGATCCGACGTAAGCTTTCTGCTTACTTTTTAAAAGTAGGATAAGGTCATAAATATCAGAATTGACACGAGACTAGTGAAAACAAGGACGATTTTTGAAAACTTCATGGTCCCCGCCTTTATTTACGGTGTAACGCGCTCGTATGCCCCTTTAAGGCGAAAAAACGCAAAAAAAATAATTGAAGGAAAAAATTTAAAAAAAACGACGAGGAGCCGAACTTGAAGTCATACTCAAACACAGAGAGCTTAACCACTAGACTGCCAAAGCACAATCCCTTGGAGTGACTATCAGATATATATTCTAAAAAATTATGCTCAACTTTCAAACACATTTTTCTACCCCGAAATCGACTTTTCCGCATAAAAGGATATTTAAGTCTGATAAGCATTTTCAAAAGTATAGTATACAGTCGACGCTCTCTATAACGACTCTAAAGGGACCGCTAAACCGAGTCGTTATAGAAAGCGTCGTTATAAAGAGCGTCGTTATAGAAAGCGTCAACTGTATAGGTTTTTCAACATCGTATCATCACTACCATATTTCCCTTGTTAGGTTTAAAATTCCGATGACGTTTGTGGCATTTATTGATTTGCATAAGCAGACGAGCAACCTTTGACTGTTAAGAAGGAGGCATTTATTTGATAATAATTACTGAGATTCTTTATCCGGGTTTGAGTTTTCAAATAACTCTTGCGCCTTTGCTTGACGGATCTGTTTAATTACATGTATTGACCCACCTTTCCACGTACGGCTCTACATTACGATAACACACTTTTTGGCTTAGGCGCAGGTTAGGTCAACATACAGGGTGTCCCAAAAAAAATCCCTGCACTTCAAGGGCACCGTACGACCATTTTTTATTTCACTTTTTCTTGAACGATATGTCAATTTTTAGCCATGGAAATTCTCTATCAAATGGTCTATGAACATTTTATTTATGAAAAAAAATATGGATAAATTGACAACACAAAATTAAAAAACCTCGATTTCAAATCCGGGAATTTTCAGTTTTTGTTAAGTTATTTAATGGTCGAAAAAATAAACAAATTTTCAAAAGCTCTAAAGACCATCGTGTAGCGCATGTCAAGAGCTACAAAACCCACTTCACAGAAAAAAAATTTGAATCTGAGTGTTGATATATGGTCTTTTGAAAAAAAACTCAGAATGAAAAAACCCAAGTTTTCAAATTGCCTGTCAACTTCTAATATGTCCCAAAATGTGTTAAAGGACCATGAAACTTGATAAGCACAGCAATTTGGAAATTTTGAATTCGCGCGGGACCACCCTAATTTTGTCGATAATGTTTTTTAATTAATCTTTTTGTGTTCATTGACAGTTCAAATTTCATTTATGAGTGAATTTTAACACAGACTCATATAAGTAATTATGGTGCAGTGAAAGCAAGAAAAGTCGTCCGCTCTGGCACTGTAGAGCAACGTTGGGCTCGACTAGTAAACGGCTCTATATTTTGAAAAAAATTTTACATGCAAACAGAAACAATTCGAAAACATTATTGTCAAAATTCGGGTAGAAATTTCCAAATTGCTGTGCTTATCAAGTTTCATTGTCCTTTAAGAGCCACATGGTCACTTTTTGAATAAAATTCGAAAAAGTTTTATCAACCAATCGAAAGAGGAAAGAGAGAGCGACAAAATTATGTGTTCAAAACATTTCTGCGAAAAAAAATTTGATATTAACAACCAGCTTCTAAATAAGTCGCAAATTCTTTATTTCAACAAAAACTGGAAATTCCCCGATTTGAAATCGAGGTTTTAAATTTTGTCGTGTCGATTTATCCAATTTTTTTTTCAGTAATAAAATGTTTTTATTCTATTTGATAGAGAATTTCCAGCGCTACAAAATGACATATCGTTCAAGAAAAAGTGAAATAAAAAAATGGTCGTACGGTGCCCTTGAAGTGTAGGGATTTTTTTTGGGACACCCTGTACATAAGAACAAATAAATTTAAAAACCTTCAACTTTTTCACTTTTATTAGTGCCGTAGCCTAATTTAAAAAACCGGTTAATTTAAATTTTTTATTTGACATGCAATCCCTGTTCTAGATGTATGTTTTGAAAAAAATTTACCTTTTATTTGCTTTTATGTTTTCCTTTTCTTAATTCCGTCCCAAATTTGTCTGAAACAAATTTTTCTTTTGTGTGACGTATGCATTTATAGGTTTCTGGTTCATCTATTTCTGAACTATTCCGTGTTTTTAAATTACACTTAAATGTGCCTGTGATTTTTTAATTTGAATTTTATTACCTTTCTTTACTTCCATTCCCCTCAATAAACTTGTTTGTTTGGCTGTGTGGGTAATAAACAACATTAAGTCATAAAATGTTCATAGCTTGAGTCTCGCAAAAAGTCTATTTTTGAAGACACTTTCGGTCAAAACGCACATACACCAGAAAATGAGCGAAAATGCCGTTTATATTGGCCAGTCGTTTCAGTACACTCTTTTATATTTCGCTTTTATTTGCAGTTGGTTCAGGTAGTACTTTTTCTGTATTTGTTTTTAACATTTTGTGCCTATTTTTATGGTCAAAAATGGAGCAAAATATTACTTTTTGTTTTGCAGATGAAGATCAAAAAAGATTATTTAAAAATACTATTTATTCCACTAATAGGGGGCTTTCTTTGCCCTGGTCAAAGATGTGAAAAACGATCAAAGCCAAAGACCCCTGTTAATAGAATAGACAAAAACAATATACAAAACTTCTATAGCTTTTAAGTCTGGGCTAGTTAATGTTGGGAGAAGCTCAAAGATGTTTACCAAACTGCAAAATAGCGAAAATATACATAATCATAAAAATTCAAAATAGGTGCGAATTTGAAGCGACCCGGAAAAGCCTTGGTCACCAATAAAAATTTTGATCGTTGCACTGCAATCTTTGACGACTTGCTGTCTTGTTTGCTATCAAAATGATGCGCAATTTTTGCGCTTTCTGCTATAGTTAAGTGTTGAAATCTGAACGGTTGTAGCAAAGAGCATCAATCATTTATAAAAAAGCTGAATTTTTTCCAAGAATTTTTGGAAAATGCTAATTTTTTGCACATTTTAGTGCCACTTACCCCACCAAACTTGTATTTATTCAGAAGCTCGTTAAGTTCTGCACAAGATAAGTGTTTAAACTATGCAAAATTATTTGCAGATAAAAGTTTGCAATCGAATCACCAAAACAACCCAAGCTGGGAGGTCGGCCCTATGTAGGCAGGGGGTTTGCCTTGGTCACCAGTGTTGAATTAGAGGTCTCCAACAATCAATACGTAAAATCGCAAAAAAAAGTTTTTCCTACCTTTTTTCTCCTATCTTGTTTATCATAAAATTCTGCATAAGCACGTGCTAAAGTTACAAACCGTCCTTCTAAGTGTTAATAAAAAAAGATGAGCATTTATTAAAGTTTCCGTAAGTCTGATTTTAAATTTTTGAATTAACTGGTATTACTTGTTCTTTTGAGGCAAAACTCTGAAAAGAATTGAAATGAACCTAAAAATACAAATTGATCTCCATTGATATCTATTTGGTTTTCATAAAAAGTGGGGCTCCGGAATTCGAACATTTGAAACTGGACTTATTGTCGTAGGCCTGCCCCTTTAAAGGGGCAGGCCCACGCTAATAAGAGGTGGTGCCCGGAATTCAACATTTTTCCCTAATCATTAAACTTCTGTACGAATCTTTCAACTTGGTTTCTAACGGCTCAAATTGAATTTAATCGCTGAATTTCTAAATTTCCCCACTAAATTAATTAATTTCTCCACTAAATTCAAATTTCTCTCAAAAGACTGTATTTCCCCACTAAATTTATACAAAAGCGAATTCTCAGCAAAAATGCGGCATACATAGTGTCAAATTTGTAACCTACAACATCAATTTCTCTTAATTTTCTTAAAAACACTCTGAATAAAATACTGTCTGTAAAAATTTGCTTTTGTAAAAATTTAGTGGGGAAAATCAGAAATTTAGTGGGAAATTTAGTGTTTTGAGGGAAATTTGAATTTAGTGGGGAATTAATTAATTTAGTTGGGAAATTCAGTGGGTAATTTCAGTTATAGCCGTTTCTAACAAAGCAAGGCCTAGAATTTAATTTTAGGTGTGGTTTTGTTAGAAACTATGTTGAAAAATCCGTACAGAAGTTCAATGATTAGGAAAAATTTTTAAATTCCCGAGCACCACCTCTTATTAGCGTGGGCATGCCCGTTTAAGTAAGCTTTGAGCTATCTTCGAATATATTTATAGCGACTAGTACAGCAATGCTAATTGTCTGAGTTCTCATAATTTTGCTGATTATGACCCAAAGTGCTAGATTGGTCGTTGCACTGGTAGCACTTTAAGATTAAAACTTGGTGTTAGACGGTCAGTACAAGAGTTATCCGACATTTGCCCGCCACGACATTTGCGCGCCGACATTTGAGCGCCAGAATACATTTTCATATATGGAATTCAATTAAACCACCTAGATAGTGGATGAACCACCAGCTCAGTAATTTTTCATCCTAACAAGTACATCAACCATCGGTTAGTAGGTGGATAAACTAAATTTAACTTTGAGTCAAGCGGGTTTTATGTGTGTACCTCATCCAAAACCATGAGCACTATTTTAAAAGACCAAAATACATTTTTATCAGACAAATTACCAGTGGACTCGGACAGACCCTTCCCGGACTGCTAAAAAAGTAAAAATCGCCACAGGTGAACATCCAGATTACCACTTGTACCCGAATATGGATTGAGTGGACCAAAACCGTTAACTCGCTTATTTCAACCTCTCCACTAGTATTCATATACGAGATATATCCATCCATCCACTACCTCGGCATTAGGTACCGCTACCTGGGTACTACTTCCTAAGGACTAAGTACCGATGTGTGACATTGCCTTTTGTACTAACACTTGAGTACCTCTTCTTAGGTAAAACGACCTCAGAACCACCTGGACGCCATAAGGGGCATGAAACTACTGCAGAACTGGGTTTCTGCAAGTTAAATCGCTGTTTTTGCATCATAAAACGTGTTCAGGACACAATTCTGGTAAAGGTACAATGATTTTAATTACTTACAGCTAATTCCAAAATTTTGAGTTCTCGAGGTGAATATCCATGCAAGAGAGGTACCAGAGGTTTTTCTTACGCACGCTGAGGCTTAATGGTCGACTTGTGACTGTTTTTAAGAAATATGATGTCTGCTACCACCATGATTCGAACTTGTAACCTCAAAAATTTAGAAGGTGAATCTATCAGAGGGTGGATTTACCGTCACCCAAACATTGTTGCTGATCTGGCGGTTCACTTGAAGTCCAGATATGAAAATGTATTCTGGCGCGCAAATGTCGGCGCGCAAATGTCGTGGCGCGCAAATGTCGGATAACCAGTACAAGACCAAATTTTATTTGCTAGACGAACTTATTAAAAAAATTATCGCTTATAAATCGCAGCCAAGCTCGGATTCGGGACAAAGCCAGACCGGCTGCCCAAATCTAATCAGAACAAAAATATTGTGGCATTAGTCCTCTTTTAAACTTGCTTCGCATCAGCTCTGATATCTGTGCCTCAAGATTACTTTTTAAAAAACTGGGCATCACACTTTAGACACACATATTTTTAAAATAAAGTAATAATTTATGTGTCGTCTAAAGAATACGATCTTATAAAACATATATCGTATGCTTTGAAAAATCTCGAAAACTTTTCAAAAATCCCAATTTACAAGAAAGTCACCATTTTTACCTTACATTTCAAATAAATCATAAATTAATGTGCTAACTACTTAAGGTTTTCAGGACAATCTTTGATAAAATTTGTGTGTCAAAGAAACCCTACTCTGGAATTTTGTCCATTCAATTTACAAAACCGAAGACAACCGCCCAAGGACAACCTTGGGTGACACCTCCTCCTATACCGCACATATACCAGCCCTTGCAGCCTGTTAATGGTCAGACCAGTCGAACAGCTGTGCCTGAGCATCATGAACACATCAGCAGTTTCCACTCATCCAGACATCGCATTGCAGAGCCGAGTGAGAGCATGCAGGAGGAAGATGACAAGCAAATGAATAGCCAGTTGAACACCCCTACTCGATTCTCTTCCAAGAATGGGGCCAATGAAGATAAGGCATCTTCATTTAGGCGGCCAGCTACATCTCAGATAATGAGTGGATCTGGCAATTATAATGGAGTGGGTGTAGGCTCTGGATTCGGTAGGTGCTTAGAGCTTGTGAAGAGGGCTTTTTTTTGTCAATCAGGGCGACTTGGCCTGGTCCTGAATGCTGCAAAAAATGTTGGTGTGTATACAAACAATCCAAAACAGAAATAAAAACTTTTTGAAGCTCAAATTAGCTTCTTGTATTGAATCTCTTTATAGTTAAGAATCGGTTATTATTTTCGCCTTGGTCCCCTGTTGTTTTTTTATTGAAAAATGCCTTGATCCCAACTGTCCATCATAGTTTTAGTGACCTTCAAAACAACAGATGGTCAAAGAATTTTTCAATAAAAACAACAAGGGGACCAAGGCCAAAAATGGGACCTGATGCTTCACTAGAACCACCAACCTATTATGGATTTTTACGGTCTAATAAAATACAATATATCGGGGATTGAGATGTTCCCTAAGGTTGCTTAACCGGAGAGAACCAATCCGGAAATGCAAGCTTTTGCTACAAAAATTAAAACATGGCCGTGAAAACCTGTTTTCTAACATTACAAACATGACTGGAAAAGTTTAGTTGTCTTGTGTGCCTTGTGATTTCAAACTGTTTCAGGCATTGGAATTCCAGGAGTAGGACCAATAGGTGTGAACAGTGGTCTAGGAGTGGGTGTGCCTGGATTAAGTGGTGGTGGTAGCAGAGGAGGTGGTGGTGGTCTGTTTGGCATCGGAAGTAGCACAGGAGTTAGTGCTCCGTTTGTTGGCAACATTGGAGTGTCTTCTGGACTTGGCATTGGATAAATCAAGTAAAGAGGTTAAATGATTAAAATATGTGTTTTCGTAAAACAAATATTTTGGAGTAATATTATTTCTTGTAAATGATTTACATATTTTTTTATAAATAAATTTTTAAGACGTAGCGATAATTTTATAAATTTGTAAATTCGCATTTTGTAAATTTTTATAAATCGTGTTTAAACGACTTCTAAGTAACTTTTATGTGCTTAAAAGGATAAAAAAGCTGTTTTCTAACAGTATTGCACATCAATTTTTGGGAAAACAAATTTTGGGGTATAGAGTTTGGCGAATTGAAACCTTTTTCAATTCGCGAAACGTTTGGCAAAAACTCATATCTCTAAGGGTATATATGGAGATACTTATTTAGACATATCAAGGGTATTTGGCTGAATGTGATGGCCAAAGTCCATATTATTGCAAGGGTCATTTTGTACCCCTAGCAAAATTCTTTGGCCGCGAAGCGGCCAATACCCTTAATATGTCTTAAGCTTAGAGATATTTACTCTTTGAGTTTCAAATTCGTTTCGCCAATTCGCCAAACGTCTATGCACCCAAATTTTGACCAGAAACTTGATTTGCCTTGGTCCCCAAGGCAAAAAGTCGAATATTGGGCGAATTTTTTTTTCAAAAAATCGATATTTTATGTAGAAAAGTGTTAGAAAACTGCTTTTTTATCGTTTTAACCACATAAAAATCACCTAGGAGTCGTTTAAACACGATTTACAAAAATTTACAAAATGCAACCATCCACCGCCACCCCTACCCCCGCCCCCAAGTGAACAATTGCCCGGACATATTTTTACCTTCTAAAGGGGAGGGGGCTTGCGGAAAACTTTCCCTTCTAAAAAGTTCACCAGGATAGAAAGATTATCGATGAAGTTTCGCACCAGAACCAACTGGTCTCACAGTCAGGCCTTGGCGTGTTAAGAAGCTTGATTGTTTTTTTGCTGTTTATCAATATCTATCTCCTTTTCTATCTTTTCCATTAGTTGCTTTCAGTACAAATTAACATTTTTCTTCTAATTTAGAATCTCTAAAAAGTGATAAAATATATAAATAAATACCGAATATATGGCTTTGATTTAAAAATTTTGAAAGCAAGAACATTTGCTGAAAACAAAGATATTTTAAGATATTTATGCGAAAATATCACATTTGGATTTTGAAAACAATATTCTGACAGGAAACCTTTAAAAATGTATAAGATTTGGAATTAAAAATCGAAGTTGTTAAATTTCTTTGTAAAACACTTTTAAAATGAACAATTGAAAGAATTACAATCTTTTTTCTAGTTTCTTCTCCGCATTTTTAAAAAATAGAAAATAGAAATTCTGATGTTAATTTTCTTAATCCGATTTCAAATTTTTGTTTGACATCACAAAACTGGGCTGTTTATAAAATGAACAATTAAAAGAATTACATATTGGGTGCATTCTTCACTTTTGTGCAGGGCCTTTATTATGGGTAATACAAATTGAGTACAATCAGGTATACCGTATTTACTATATTAAGTCCCCATGGGGAGTTATTTTTCAACCCTTAAAAATCGGAAAAAAAAAATATTTCGATTTTGATATTTTTGGGTGATCAACCAAAATTAAAAAAGTGGAATCAGGTGAACTCGCGGCAACTAAGAAAACGCAAAAAACAGATTTGCGAAATGCTTGCTGTAGGCTGAGATGTAGGTTGGGGACTTATTAGAGGGTGTGGAGTTATTAGAGGGTGCGGAGTTAATACAGTAAATACGGTATGCACCCTCACAGCGGTCAATGAAAGTCAAGCTATAAATGTTTTTTCAACCATTCAAAGTATTGCAATAAATGGGATCACTGCATTAAAATACTTTAATGGTGCAGCGCAAGAAAGCAATAAATTGTGTTTAATGTGAGCGAGAGCTAAGTGATCACTGTGTGAAAGTGAAATTACCTGGATAAAGAATAAAGCCTTTCACTTTCTTAAATCCTTTATTTTCGAGAAAAGTCTTAGTCAGTGAACTTCTACAAAATCTAGTTTTGTATTGAGCAGGTATTGTTTGATCCAATGAGAAAACAATCCTTATTTGTGCTCTGGCTCTGTGCAGTAGTAGAACTAACTGCGGGTTGTGGAGGACTACCACAACACAGGCTACTACCACCACCTCATCATGTAAGGTTGCTAAACAAGTTCAAAAAAATATATGCAGGACCCGGAAATATGTCTGTATTTTTTTTAACATTACATTTTCAATATTAAAAGGTTTATTGTCTTGAGCAGAGTTTGAAAATTAAGATTCCAAATTTTAAGTTTTTACGAGTAGGCGAAATTGGATAATTATTTTGATGGCGCAAATTCACTTTATTTTGGCGCGAATACATTTTTTATGGTGCAAATATTTTTGGTGCAAATCAACTTTTTTTTTCGGCTCAAATTCAGTTGTTGTTGGCACAAATTGGCACTTCTGCACTTCAGGGAGGGGCTGCTTTTATAAACTGTAAACAATTATAAAAAATCAAATTTCGGTAAGGAATTTTTTTCAAAAACTTAAATTTTTTAGTAAGGTAAACGTTAGAAAACTATTTTTATTCGTTTCAGCGCATAAAAATTACTTAAGAGACTCAAAGACACTATTCACAGTTGAAAATGACAAGGGGCCCCGAAGTGCTCAAGTGCCCACAAATTTACTTTTACTTGGCACAATTACATCATACAGTTTTTTCTTCTTATTTTTTTCTGAAAATTTAAAAACTTTTTTCACTACTTACTTTTACCCTAGGGGTACTTACCCCAAGATTATAAGGCGTAGTGAATGAACATACCCCGGGGTACTTATCCCCAAATTTATACCACTGGGGTATCACCTATACCCCTTTTTCACGACATGAGGAAAATTTCTAAATTCTAAGCTTTTTAATATAAAACACACAAATAAATGCTTTTATTGAGATTAAAGTTCTTCCTTTATTTTTCAAAGATAGGGTAGCGTTAAGATGTATGATTTAAAAGTCAAATTCACATGTCAAATTCACGTGCCGAAATCCACATGTCAACTTCACTTGCCGAAATTCACATGTCAAAAGCTCACTTGTTTTTTCATGCGTGTTCATGCGTTCCCATGCGTTTCTACCTAATTTCGAGACACTTTGACTTCCAACCACCCGAAAGCACCCCAGCGAACACCCACACTCACCGTTTGAGAAATACTCCAGTCCAGAATTTAATATTGTTTGCAGTGAAAAACATCCTAAAAAGTCTTCATTCGTATTTGGCCACCTACCCTGGGATTCTGGGAATCTCTGATCGAACAGAGGGGTATGTATTTTCGATACCCCACGAGTATGTACCTTCAAGGGTTTGTGCCTCAGGGATATACACCTCTAAAACAGGACTATACGGGCGTATCCATACCCCTATCATTTACTACCAAAAGAGGGTAAGTACACCTGGAGGCTCTAACTTCGGGGTTTCGGCAGTGGGGTATATACCCTCATCCATTTATAACTGGTTTTTGTTTTAATAACATGTGCAATTTAGTTAAAAAACACAATTTTAGTTTTTGAAAGAAATAAGAAGAAAGACGGTGTGATGTAACTGTGCCAAGTAAAAGTGAATTTGAGCCAAATTTTAGAAAAAGAAAATCTGCGCAGGCTTATATTGATTAAGTTTGCCAAAAAGCTCGAAAATGCCACCAAAAAGATCTTTTCTGCCACCAAAAACGAAAATTCACATTAAATTGACTTTTCTTCTTAACTTTTGTGCTATTTTGTTTTTTTTCGGTATCTTGTATTACAGGATCCCAGCTTTCTAATGAGCTATCAATCGACCAAATGAGATCTCAAAAAGTCGGAGGTAAAAGTCTTCAAATGGACCAAATTTTCGGAAAAATTTGGTATATCCAAAGCAGGGAACTGCAAAAAGTGCTGAATTTAGCACCGTTTTAGCACAAAAAAAAAGTGCCAAAATAGTGCTAAAGAAAAACATAAATTACTCCTTTTTTGCGTGGGATCGAGTCTCTGATAAAAACCAATAAATATTCTACTGTTAGTCAACTACAAAATGAGCTATCGTACATGAAATTTGGTAGTATAGAGTAAAAGATATGATGGTACAAAAAATACACAAAAAACTAGTGCTAAAAGGTGCTAAAATCCGTTTTAGCACCTTTTTTTTTGTCCGTAATCTGAATCATCATATCTTTTACTCTATACTACCAAATTTCATGCACGATGGCTCATTTTGTAGCTGACTAACAGTAGAATATTTCTTATATTATTTCTCAAAAAGGAGTAATTTATGGTTTTCTTTAGCACTATTTTAGCACTTTTTTGATGCTAAAACAGTGCTAAATTTAGCACTTTTTGCAGTTCCCTGATTCAAAGACCGTTTCCTCCAATTTTCTGAAAAACCATTTGGTCAGCTGATAGCTTGTTGGGAAGCTGAGATTTTGGGCAACACGATACTAAAAACAAACCAAAGAAGTAATTTTATGTTCGGAAAATTTTCTGATTTTTTTACATTAGCTTACAGTATTTTCTGTGTTAGATCTCCTTTCTCTAATAACTCCCCTAATATGGACCCTATATCTCAGCCTAGAGAAAATATTTTGCAAATCTTACCACGAGCTTCACCGATATCACTTTTACTTTTTGATTGAGATCTACTAATAATCTAAAAATCGACCTCAAAATTTTTGGACTTTTTGATGGTTGGACTATAACTCCCGGAGGACTTTATGCAGAAAATACGGTACCTTTGTAAAAACTCATAATTTAAGTATGTTGTCCACCCCTGTCCAGAAACAATCCTCCTCGAGTGCCTGCGCCACCGGTTCTACTGGAGATTTAGACGAGTGTGCTGTGCTGCGCCGTATTCAACGTGGCATGTGCCCTCCAAATGCCCAAATAGTTTGTTCCCGGCTAGAGGCAGCACTGTAATACAATTTAAAAACCATCTTAACAAGTTATTCAAATTCCACGTTTAGGTGGACCGGGTGGTGCTTCAGTTCATAAACGGCACAACCACTGTAATTCTAGTGGTCACAGACACCTCACGAGCAGTGGGAGTCATCCATTGCACAGCTAGTGGCTATCAAGTGCTAGTCAACAACGTACTTAGCCCCTTTACCTCAGTTTCCTGCACCCAGAACACCCTGGAGGGACCCAATTTTGTAGACTACTACAATGATGAAACTTGGAATAGCAATCACCACCACAAATACAACAGTGATTGGAAAGAGGGAGATGCTGCTGGATGGCAAGGTGGCAGCAGCAGCAATAATAGACGATGGAAAGAGGGCTCTAAAAACAACGGCGAATGGCAAGGCAGTAGAAGGTGGAAAGACGGACTAGGAACACCGGAGAGTGGCAACAAGGAAATGCTAGAGGTTGGATAAACAGTGCAGAACAGTGGACAGACTGGAAAGAATAATTAGTGTTCTGAAAATGCGATTTGGTATTTTTATGCAATTGAAATAGCAGAGCTTTATGATGTTGTAGCCAAAAGTAATAATAATAAAAATATAGCTTGTTGTTACATTCTTTGAATAGAAAAAAGTCGGACATTTGTGTAACGACACAACTCGTTATCGGCACATAGACTAGCTATACCAAGGTTAATATTTTAGTTTGCATGTGACTAGATCTTTAAAGTCTTCACAAATAATAAAGTCGTGTTTAATATGTTTGTGTTTAGAAATGTTTCTTCAGTTTTTTTAGCAGAAAAAAATAGTTTAAGAAATGATTTTGGGTCATTTTTCAAAAAATAGCACGGGGACAAACCATATAAGTACCCATTTTCACAAGAGGTAATCAGAAGGAGGTTGCACGGATGTATAATTCTAAAATTTGTGCTACAAATAGCATTAGTCTGACAAGAGTATAATCTAAGTTATTTTCGAAAAAACGTGTTTTGCTGCCTTTTTCCCAATCTTAGTCAATAAATTTTTGTTTACCTTTTTATGCTTTGTTTTTCCTGTAGTAATTTTTTTCTCAACATGATTCTTTTATTGTGCCATAAAAGTGTTGATTCAACTTTTCTAAACTAAAACTGACCTCTAAAACATTTAAATGATTTTATACACTCTTTACTTCTACATTTTTTGTTTCATTAGTCAAGGTAAAATTTTTCAAGTCTTGTTCTTTTAACTGTAGAATTATGACAGTACGAACAGCATTGGATATAGACGATGATGATCCATTTGGATTCAATCAGATAGACACAACTACACCTAAAGTCATTTTTATTATTTCTTCTCTTGTCTAACTTTTTGTAAATTGCAGCCTAAAGAAGACCCTTCACTGAGAAGTCACCATTTGATGCCATAGCCACAAGGCAAGCTAGTTTAAAATTAATTTTCAAATTTAGTGCTCGCATCTGTCGGACAAAAATCTGTATAAGTTTTTAGAGAAATAATAAAAATGAACTCATTGGTGACCAGCGCAATTTTGACGTCGATTTCGATCAGAATTTTGTCGGAATTTTTCTACAATCGAGGACAAGTCAATAAAAGATTTTTTTTCGTTTTTAGGCCTCCTTCCTCATCTCCTAAACCGACTTCAAGCCCAGACGACAAGCCTGTAGCTCACAAGTCTGTTTATGGACAATCTCCCTGTTCTATTCCCTTTACCCACTTTACTACCCTAAAACCGGCAAGTATTGCGGCAACATGATGAGGCAGTTTCGCTACACTTGCCAACCATCTAAGTCCCTTCGCTTAGATTTAGTAGAGTTTTGCAAAGAGTACTCGCAGTTGTGTAATGTGCCCAACACCCATCGATTGCCTGGCCCAGGAGGATATTGGAGGCCGGGTACGACCCAAGGCAGCACTGGCAATATAGGAGTGAATGGCAATTTTGGATTTGGAATTGGATCAGTGCCAGGTTTGGAGGTTAATGCAGGCTGGGGAGTAGGAGTAGGACCTTTGCCTGGTCTAGAGAACATGGATAACATAGGTGTAGGTCTTAACTACAATCTCGGCCTGTTAGGAGCTGCTAGCCAACCAGAGAAGTTCCGCAGAGGCATGGACAAATCCAGTGATGCCAAAGGAGGGCTGGTTGGAGTGAGTGGAGGGTGGGGGTAGATGCCCAGGCTCTGGACCTATTGGAATAGGTACTGGAGTAGGGGTGGGCAGGAAGCGCTAAGAAACTTAAAATCAACAATTTTTTAAAGTCCTTGTTTCTCATAAATTTGTAAAATATATTTGTAAAAAACAAATAAAAGTAAAAAAAAAATTAGAGTTTATTGTATGAAAAAGTTGAAAATTAGGTATCGGCTAAGTTGGAGAAAATACGTGTTTTTTCTCAATCTTGTTGGTGTGAATGAGTATGTATCTGATGTTAGGAAACTAGCTTAACTTTTGGAATGATGTACTTACGCCAAATGTACTTTATTTCAAAATTTTGAGATAAGAACCCTGTTTTAAATGATTTTTTCGCTCAGAATGATCTTTTTTACTTTTAGATTAACGTCTAATAGTGAACATTTTCAAATGATTCAAAAAATTTTTAAGTAGAAAATTTCATGGTATATGTAGACTGTACCCTTGGATCGCTAAAATATTGAGTGTTAAATAGTTTTTGAAAATAACTTTAAAAATATTAACATTAGACCTAAAACTAATAAGTAAAGGCTGTAGGTGAAAACACCCGTCATAATCATTAATCTCCCGTCGAATTTTTGAAACTTCTTGTTCTCAGTGTTCACTTCTCAAATTTCTTATTTTTTTATTGCATTAGCATGTAGCCCTGAATGTCTAGTTTCTAATGAGTTATCAACTGGCTGACTGCAATATTGAAAAAAGGAGAAACAATTCATTTTGAAAAACTAGGTGTAGTTTAAAAATATAATTTTTCTCCTAATTTTTGATATTGTATCGAGCCAGTTGATATCTCATTAGAAACTAGAGATTCATGACCATACTTGCACGCTCGCCAAAAATAAAAAAGCGCCGGCGCTTTTTTATTAACACCGCCGACGCCGGCTGGAGCGCCGGGTCATTAAAATTTCGCCGCCGGCGCTCATCAGATGTCTTTTTTTGCCAGCGGCGCGCAGGCTCTGGTACAGCGCCGCGGCGCCGGCTTATGTATAATAAGCGTAAAATTTGAATTGTGTTTTAAACATGATAAAACTTAGAGCTTTTAGGGTCTTAGGCTTTTTAAGGAATTTAAGGAAATACGGTATATGCAGTAAGCCAACTAACGAAACTATGTTCAAACATTTTATTTTTGGTATTTTCAAGGATGTACAGGTGGTTTATTATTTTCAGTTTATTAAGCTTGGGGCCCAAGGCGATTGGTCAACTTATGGTAACCAAAGTTTTTTTCAGTACGGAAATTGTTCGAAAACATTTTTTCGTTTTTAGCGTATATTTACTCATATTGACTATTCACAGTTGTCAAAAAAGGATAAAAATCCCATTACACGTAAATTTCCAATTTGGTCAACTGACAAACAGCCAGAGTAGTCAACTGGCGAAATGTTGTTATTGTAGATTTTTGGAATTCTTATTAGTTTCCAACTTGTAATGTTGTTGATTTGGTTGGCTGTTTGTAGTGTTAGAAGGAGGAGGTGGATTAAGGTTGTTCGTGCATATCATCAAGCCACGTATGCCCGTATTCACAACACCCAAAGTCAGTTGGCGTCAAATATGCAAATCTCCTTGACAAACAACACTAACCATATAAAAGCGGTAGTTTCTGCACCATTCCTCAATCAAGCAATTGTTCTTGCATCGTCCTCGAAGCCGAAGTGAGAATGAAAGCTAGCCAAGTTTCCTGTATTTTTTATTGGGTTCTAGTGCCTGCCTTGTGTATGGGAGTTCTGGCAGTTCCGAGCAAAAGACCAAAAGGAACACCTGCAATCCATTGGTGCAAGAGCCTCCTAAAGTGTCCACTCCAGCCACTCCACCAACAACTCCAGCTGCTCCAACCACAGTTCCCACTCCTGCACCTGGTCAATGCTACTGCACTCCAGCTGCACCAAGCAGTGGTCCAAGTGATCAGCCAGAAAATGGTGGTTTCCACTCTGAATGTCTCTTATTCAATCTTTCCGCAATATAACTTACTCCGCCAATCTGACAATTGATGAACAGGTGGATTGGGAGCTGTTCATTGAAGATTGTGAGAACGAATACCTGGCCAACTCCACCCTGTCTGATGAGGAGAAGGTAGTGGCCATCTCTATTTTCTTCAAAGATTTCTGCAAGAAGCATAAGAACATCCACAAGAAGATCAGCCATAAGAAGATTGCTGAGTGGGGTAAATGCGAAGACTTCCTCTACATCCACATCAGCATCCGAGTGGAGATCACTGAAAGTGTGTGCACTTTGGATGCCAGTGGCAGCTGCCAGGTGTTGGAAGCTTTGGAGAATGCAACCGAGTCTATGAGTCAGACAGACCAAGACCTGGTCTATAGTCTGATTGTCGACATTAAGGCATGTTTGGAAGACTTCTCTTTCAGCTACCAACAAAAGTTGGCTCAAATACACCTGAAATGCAAAAACTTCTTTGGTAAAAACCCCATTTGGAAGAGCCCATCAAGAAATGCCACATCAAAGGCTACGGCTCCTTCGAGGTGTTGCTATCGGTGTGTGAGACCTTTTACAGTGTGGTCAACATCCAGGATGTGTTGGAGGGCAGTGATGAGAGCGACTGTGTGTTGATTGAAGCTTTCTCCAACGCCACAAAAGACGCCAATGTGCCACTCACTTACAAAACCCAGTTGCAGGAAATGAATGGCAAATTCAAGGCTTTCTTCAAAGTGAACATCGATTTGAGTATTAGACTGAAGTATGTGTCTCAAGTGTGCTACAACTCTTCTGGCCTGATGCCTTGGTTGGTAGAGATTTATGAAGAACTTGAGTGTGGAGAGTGGGGTGATGTTTTCAGAATGCTCTTCTGCTCTCATCTGGTATATTATATAGTTAGTACATACAGTCAACAAGCTTCTCTTTAGTGCTCCAACAATGGACCTTGCAACCCAGGTGCTGGACCAGGACCAACCAAGTGTCTAGCTCAGTGGCCCCTTCAACCAGTGTTGCTCTCCTTCAACCTCTGTTGCTCCAGCCAGCACTACTCCTAAGCCAGCCGACTGCACCAAAGTGGGCAGCCTGATCGCTGTGGACTCTAGCAATAAGACCGTCTTGACCACTGTGCTCACCAACAACTACGACTCTTGGAATGCCAGCATGAAAGTCGGCTTCAACAACTGCTTTAACAACATCCGCTTAGCCATCTGGGACAATGCCAACTTCCCGATGAGCACTCCAAACTCAAGAAGTGTCAGTCCGCTTTCTGGGCCTACAACAACAACAGTGTCAGCAAAACAAGATGTGGTCTTCAACATCCAAATTAGCATCTGGGTGGGCACCATTCGCCAATTCGTCTCATGCATTAACTAAATCCTAAATCCTGCTAGTAGTATTATTTAGTAGTCTAACAAATAAAGCAGTTGATTCATTTTATACACATTATTACATATTTTGCTTGTGCACATACAGTATCTTATATAGTATTTGGCATGTGTGGGTGGGTAACGCTTTTTTGACTTCGGAGGCCAGAACAGGTCGTAGAGATAGAAATAATTTTTGTCGCTAACACCATTATGTTTCTCAGAATGTCAGCTTTCGTTTAAAAAAAGAACGTTTAGAAATACGCGTTTTAAGACAGGCATCTGCCTATTTTTATGAATGAAGTCATGGTATTTGGGACGGAGAATCATGCTTTTTTGACATTCGAGGTCACAATAAAGATACGAGACGGTAAATTCATTCTGTTGCCAAATTTATCATGTTCCCCGGAATGTCAGCTTTCGTTTAAAAAAAAGAACGTTTGGAAATACGCGTTTTAAGACAGGCATCTGCTTATTTTTATGAATGAAGTCATGGTTATTGAGGACGGAGAATCATGCTTTTTGACGGATGAGCCTTATTTATTCAAGGCAAAACCAAACAAAGTGTCACGAAGGTGACGGATTAGCGAGTGACGGATTATCGAGAGTTGACTGTAGTTAAATGATGAGTATACCTTAACTTAAAAGGACAGTTTCTGAGTGTGACTTCGTAGAACTAATCGTTTTAGTTGTACAGTCCATAAAGTTACTTGATTTGCTTACAGAGCTACTTCTAATAGTTTTAAAAGGAAAAAATCTTACAAATTTGTAGCGATAACACATTTATTAGGTTGTATAAAAAGTTTTGACAAAAAGTACGCGGTGAAAATTCAAAAATATTTTTCCGAAATATGTCTTTCACCATTTAGGCACTTACTTTTGATTTAAATTAAATTTAGAAAGTTGTTAATTGTTGTGGGGATTACTTTGAATAAATGTGTTTTAACTTGTGTAGATGAATAAAATGTAAGAAGTTAAAATGGCTCTTTTCACAGCTTTTCATAAGTCGCACGGCATTTCTGAGCACAGATTCGTGCTCAGCGTGTCATTTTACCCCTAGAAATGTCGTTTCAAGACATATTTCGGAAAAATATTTTTTGAATTTTCACCGCGTACTTTTTGTCAAAACTTTTTACACAACCTAATATATTCGTGGATAAGGAAATCCGCGATTTTACCAAGTATAAAAATATTTTAAGAAATGTACTGGTTTTTCTGAGTATCAAACTTTGGAGGCCACAGCTGGGTGAATTAGTAACACAAAGTGACTTAATTTAGTGCTATCTTACTCAGCAAATCGTAGGCTTTCATTTGAGCTCAAACATGCATTTCCCATTTTCTGAGGGGTCGAGATGGCCTTGATGAAACTACAAAATTACAGAACTTCTCTTTTATTTCGGAAAAGGGACTAAACGACCGAGTCGAAAAAAGGGACATAATGCCCCAAGTCGAAAAAAGGTGGCAAAACGCCTCAGATTAATAAAGGGGGAAGAAACGCCCAAACTCCTGATAAAGGCCATGTAACGGCTCAATGAAGGTTTGTCATGGGTACATATATATACATATATTTCTACGCACGTATCAAACTTCTATTATGCGTAAGAGATCTTTTTGTCCTGGCTAACATACCCTGGCGTACCCTGCGCCTAAGCCTGAGTTAGAAAAGAAAAAAAGATCGCTTTGTTATTACAGCTAAGTCCAAATACGTAAGTGACACCATCTGTATCAGACCACCCGGGTACCTAGGTACAGCCGACCCTTTATACTACGACGATCTTATATGGACTTTCTTTGTATAATGACTTGGCGTAAGCGATGTGTTTGGTCTGAAATAAATATATGAATACTTTATAGGGTGGCCACAATGAGATGTCGAAGTCAGGTGTCGAAGTCTTTGAGACCTCATAGTTTTATCATTTTTTCGTTCTGTAAAGTAGTTTCACTATTGACACCCTTTATTTAATTCCTAGCATAACAACAGACAAGAAACATAAGAAATACTTCTTCCTTCCACTTCGATGCACCTTTGAATACGACGCTGGTAGGCCATAATGGAACGATTTATCATTGCCTGAGAAAGGTTGTGGAAGCACTGCTGAACTTTCTGACGAAGCTCCTCCAAATTGGCTGGTTGAGTGCGGTAAACGATTGACTTGACGTATCATCACAAGAAGAAGTCGCACGGTGTGAGTTCAGGAGATTATGGCGACCACGGTAAATTTGATAAGCCTCTTCTCATCTAACGACCAGGCGGATTGTCATTGAGCCAGTTTGCGTACTGAAGTTCCAATGCGGTGGATCACTGTGAATTGATTTTCTTGTTGGTGTAGTCTCGTGTCTCCCAAAGTTCTTTCAGTACTCTATTTGGACTTGTTTCGGCGTTCCATGCATCCGTACCATATGACACTCCAAAACTTTTGCTCAATAGTGTAGTCCATTTTGCCTAAATCAGACAAAAATAAAGACATTTTTCAACAATGAAAATTTCCATCTGTAAACAGTGATAACGAAACAAATAAAGTGTCATTCGATTGCCCAGAATGTCAGCTTTCAAAAATGAGATCGTTTCAAAACAAATCAAAATAAAAAAGGATATGAACAAAAACAAAGTGTGACGAAAAATTGAATCATACGGTACAACTAATTTTTATGGACTGTACAACTAAAACGATTAGTTCTACGAAGTCACACTCGGAAACTGTCCTTTTAAGTTAAGGTATACTCATCATTTACTACAGTCAACTCTCGATAATCCGTCACTCGCTAATCCGTCGGTTATGGGTATAAATTCCGCCGCATTAATTCCGCCAACATAAATTCCGCCAACATAAATTCCGCCGCATAAATTCCGCCAACATTAATTCGCCACATACATTTCGCAGAAATTGATATTCGCGAAATGCAACAAAAATAGACAATAGTCTCTCTCCAACTTTGAATTTGCAGCATATGCTGACCCTAATAATGAATAATGATCCTCACTCAAGCATAAAATTTATTCAACCGGCCAAAATATCATAACCAAACAATAATGGACAAATAACATCAACGAAACAATTACCGTATTCTCTCTGATAGGCCGACACCCTCTAATAAACCGACACCCCCTACTTTGAGGGACCGTATCTCAGTCCGAAGAAAAAAATTACATCGCTGTTTATTGCGTTTTCTTAGTTCCCACGAGCTCTATCGATTCCGCTTTTTCGATTTTGGATTTTCACCCGAAATGTCGAGTTCGACCCAAAATTTTCACGATTTTTGAAGGGTTGAAAAATAAACCGACATGTCGGCCTATTAGAGAGAATACGGTAAATACGGCGGAAAAGATTCAAATTGGCGTCGAAAATGAAATTTGCGTCCATGGGAGCCACCAGTTCTACCTCATTGTCGTCCTCTTCTGATCTGTTTTCCTCAGGACTACAGGACTACTCTAACGCTAATGTTCTTCTGCGTCAGCCCCTGCAATTTCTTTATCGAATTCAGTACCATATGGCCAAGTTCTACATTCCGGTCACCGATGAACATGCAGCCGAAAATGAGGAAAAAAGATCAGAAGAGGACGACAATGAGGTAGAACTGGTGGCTGCCATGGACGCAAATTTCATTTTCGACGCCAATTTGAATCTTTTCCGCCGAATTTAATTGTTTTGTTGATGTTATTTGTCCATTATTGTTTGGTTATGGTATTTTGGCCGGTTGAATAAATTTTATGCTTGAGTGAGGATCATTATTCATTACTAGGGTCAGCATATGCTGCAAATTCAAAGTAGGAGAGAGACTATTGTCTATTTTTGTTGCATTTCGCGAATATCAATTTCTGCGAAATGTATGTGGCGGAATTTATGCGGCGGAATTTATGTTGGCGGAATTTATGTTGGCGGAATTAATGTTGGCGGAATTTATGTTGGCGGAATTAATGCGGCGAAATTTATACCCATAACCAATCCGTCACCTTCGTGACACTTGTTTGGTTTTGCCTTGAATAAATAAGGCTCATCCGTCAAAAAGCATGATTCTCCGTCCTCAATAACCATGACTTCATTCATAAAAATAGGCAGATGCCTGTCTTAAAACGCGTATTTCTAAACGTTCTTTTTTTAAACGAAAGCTGACATTCTGAGAAACATAATGGTGTTAGCGACAAAAATTATTTCTATCTCTACGACCTGTTCTGGCCTCCGAAGTCAAAAAAGCGTTACCCACCCACACATGCCAAATACTATATAAGATACTGTATGTGCACAAGCAAAATATGTAATAATGTGTATAAAATGAATCAACTGCTTTATTTGTTAGACTACTAACATAATACTACTAGCAGGATTTAGGATTTAGTTAATGCATGAGACGAATTGGCGAATGGTGCCCACCCAGATGCTAATTTGGATGTTGAAGACCACATCTTGTTTGCTGACACTGTTGTTGTTGTAGGCCCAGAAAGCGGACTGACACTTCTTGAGTTTGGAGTGCTCATCGGGGAAGTTGGCATTGTCCAGATGGCTAAGCGGATGTTGTTAAAGCAGTTGTTGAAGCCGACTTTCATGCTGGCATTCCAAGAGTCGTAGTTGTTGGTGAGCACAGTGGTCAAGACGGTCTTATTGCTAGAGTCCACAGCGATCAGGCTGCCCACTTTGGTGCAGTCGGCTGGCTTAGGAGTAGTGCTGGCTGGAGCAACAGAGGTTGAAGGAGGAGCAACACTGGTTGAAGGGGCCACTGAGCTAGACACTTGGTTGGGTCCTGGTCCAGCACCTGGGTTGCAAGGTCCATTGTTGGAGCACTAAAAGAGAAGCTTGTTGACTGTATGTACTAACTATATAATATACCAGATGAGAGCAGAAGAGCATTCTGAAAACATCACCCCACTCTCCACACTCAAGTTCTTCATAAATCTCTACCAACCAAGGCATCAGGCCAGAAGAGTTGTAGCACACTTGAGACACATACTTCAGTCTAATACTCAAATCGATGTTCACTTTGAAGAAAGCCTTGAATTTGCCATTCATTTCCTGCAACTGGGTTTTGTAAGTGAGTGGCACATTGGCGTCTTTTGTGGCGTTGGAGAAAGCTTCAATCAACACACAGTCGCTCTCATCACTGCCCTCCAACACATCCTGGATGTTGACCACACTGTAAAAGGTCTCACACACCGATAGCAACACCTCGAAGGAGCCGTAGCCTTTGATGTGGCATTTCTTGATGGGCTCTTCCAAATGGGGGTTTTTACCAAAGAAGTTTTTGCATTTCAGGTGTATTTGAGCCAACTTTTGTTGGTAGCTGAAAGAGAAGTCTTCCAAACATGCCTTAATGTCGACAATCAGACTATAGACCAGGTCTTGGTCTGTCTGACTCATAGACTCGGTTGCATTCTCCAAAGCTTCCAACACCTGGCAGCTGCCACTGGCATCCAAAGTGCACACACTTTCAGTGATCTCCACTCGGATGCTGATGTGGATGTAGAGGAAGTCTTCGCATTTACCCCACTCAGCAATCTTCTTATGGCTGATCTTCTTGTGGATGTTCTTATGCTTCTTGCAGAAATCTTTGAAGAAAATAGAGATGGCCACTACCTTCTCCTCATCAGACAGGGTGGAGTTGGCCAGGTATTCGTTCTCACAATCTTCAATGAACAGCTCCCAATCCACCTGTTCATCAATTGTCAGATTGGCGGAGTAAGTTATATTGCGGAAAGATTGAATAAGAGGACATTCAGAGTGGAAACCACCATTTTCTGGCTGATCACTTGGACCACTGCTTGGTGCAGCTGGAGTGCAGTAGCATTGACCAGGTGCAGGAGTGGGAACTGTGGTTGGAGCAGCTGGAGTTGTTGGTGGAGTGGCTGGAGTGGACACTTTAGGAGGCTCTTGCACCAATGGATTGCAGGTGTTCCTTTTGGTCTTTTGCTCGGAACTGCCAGAACTCGCCATACACAAGGCAGGCACTAGAACCACCAATAAATACAGGAAACTTGGCTAGCTTTCATTCTCACTTCGGCTTCGAGGACGATGCAAGAACAATTGCTTGATTGAGGAATGGTGCAGAAACTACCGCTTTTATATGGTTTAGTGTTGTTTGTCAAGGAGATTTGCATATTTGACGCCAACTGACTTTTGGGTGTTGTGAATACGGGCATACGTGGCTTGATGATATGCACGAACAACCTTAATCCACCTCCTCCTTCTAACACTACAAACAGCCAACCAAATCAACAACATTACAAGTTGGAAACTAATAAGAATTCCAAAAATCTACAATAACAACATTTCGCCAGTTGACTACTCTGGCTGTTTGTCAGTTGACCAAATTTGGAAATTTACGTGTAATGGGATTTTTATCCTTTTTTGACAACTGTGAATAGTCAATATGAGTAAATATACGCTAAAAACGAAAAAAAGTTGTTTTCGAACAATTTCCGTACTGAAAAAACTTTGGTTACCATAAGTTGACCAATCGCCTTGGGCCCCAAGCTTAATAAACTGAAAATAATAAACCACCTGTACATCCTTGAAAATACCAAAAATAAAATGTTTGAACATAGTTTCGTTAGTTGGGGCTTACTGCATATACCGTATTTCCTCTAAAAAGCGCGCATGCTCTAATAAGCGCGCACCCCTTACTTTGAAAGCCTGTATCTCAGCTCAGAGAAATTTTTATGCAAAGCTGTTTAATGCATTTTCTTAATTTTCTTAACTCCACGAGCTCTACCAATTCCACATTTTAGATTTTGGTTGAGCACCCGGAATTTCCGAGATTGACTTGAAATTTTTCAGATTTTTGGGGGTTTGAAAAATAAGCGCGCATGCGAGCTTATTAGAGGAAATACGGTAGTAACTTTGATGTGCATTTTCTTATGCATCCATAGTCACTTTCGAGTGATTTGTGTCTAAGGAGCGACGGTAAATTCATCTACAGTAAATTTATCTACAGTTAATTCATCTGCAGTAAATTCATCTACACAGTTCTAATCCTTGTAGCGGACATTGCTTTTATCAAAAAGTTCAAAACTTATAAGAAGCGTCTCTTTTTGTTGGCTCTTATTTGGGCTCCACTCATTTGCCACCCGCTGTTCTTTATGTGAAAACTGCATTTAAAGCCAACTTTATTGTCTTTATTCTAACTTAGGCGAAGCCTCAGGCGCAGGATAGTCCAGCGTACGTTAGGGCGGATTCTTACGTGTTCTCTGGACAAATTTCCGTTGATGTTCCAAAAAACGGTAATTTTTCCTTGATTCCCCAAGCTGATTTAACAACCAATAACCCTTTAAACCAGTT
Organism: Ditylenchus dipsaci; assembly: GCA_004194705.1. NCBI lineage: Eukaryota > Metazoa > Nematoda > Chromadorea > Rhabditida > Anguinidae > Ditylenchus > Ditylenchus dipsaci. The sequence continues at coordinate 2,015,410 of SADC01001275.1, read as the reverse complement.
AAAAGAAAAAAATTGATCCTGGTTTTCATACTTTTAACATTAAAGGACCATAATTGTTGATGACAATAAAAATTTGGCAAATTCAAATGCGCGCTGGACACTTTTTGTTACTCCGAAATTATTTTTCAAATCATTTATTATGTATTAACATAAATGATCGAATATAACATGGCAGACAGAGAAAGCGAGCCTGAGATCGATAATAACCACACAACGCCACTATACCACTAAGCCACCTAGGACACTTATATAAAATTTCGTTTTTTATTTCGATTTACCAACAATACATAATTTAAAAAATATTTTGGAGTAAAAAAAGTGTTCCGCGCGCATTTGAATTTGCCAAATTCCCATTGTCATCAACAAGTATGGTCCTTCAATAAAATAAGTCTTATTCTCAGTCTAAGGTGTTAACAGAGTGAGACTTAGACTTAGTCTCAGTCTTAGTCTCACTCTGTTAACACCTTAGACTGAGAATAAGAGGTGTTCATGTAGCCAAAATAGTCTCAGTCTAATTCTTAATGTACAATTTCACTATCTCTCTATTGATTTTCTCGACAAATCCGCTTACCAATTGTAGTCCTGAGCCCCGTTGCCGTTGCCATATCCTCCTCCATAGCCTGCAGCTGGCGCTCCATATCCTGGAGCTCCTCCGGCTGGTGCTCCATAGCCAGGGCTCCTCCGGCTGGTGCTCCATATCCTGGTCCAGCCCCATTACCATTTCCGTAGTAAGAAGGAGCTCCTCCAGCCACTCGGTCATGTCCTAAGGGAGCAGCTCTAGGCGGGGCGAGAGGTCTCCACATTATCTTAGTGAAATGTGCAAGCATTGTGCTGCAATGTTTTTTAGTGGCGAACACGTCAAAGGATCAGCGAAAAGCACCTTTAACAAATTCTGTAAATTTGGAAAGCTCCAAAGGAAACGGGCCTTTGCGGCATATCCTAAAGAGTTCTATGAGCTCATAACAGGAATAAATACAGGATCGGCAAATCCATTTTATGACTGTGTAAGAAGCTATAACAGCTCAAATGCTTTTGGCTCAATGAGAGCAGAAACAAGGGACAAATAAACTATGCCTTCGTGTTACAGGATTCAAGGGCAAGTCTACCACACAATTAATCTGGCTGCTCATCCAGATCCTAACGAGAAACCTGCGTATTCTCACTTATTCTTTATTGACTTCCGTGAGGTTGTTGATTATCGCATGCAACATGCTGCGAACCAAAAACGCAATGATGAAATCATGCAAAAAATTTACCAAAAATCACGTCGTGTTAGTCCATATCATAAGAGTATGAAAATGATCAAAGTGTTTATAAAGAAGAAAGTGAAAACGCTAAAAAAGATGGCCGTGAGCCCGCACAGATCAAATTAGATGAGGCAAACCGTCACTTTTTGTGACATTCACATGCAATCCGAGCTGGCTGGAAATCAAAAAAACCTGTTGTTAGGTAATACGGCGCTAGATGAGCCAGATTTCATTTGCAGAGTTTTTCGTGAAAAACTCAAAGAATTGATGGAAGACATTAAAAATGGTTGCTTTGGCAGTTTGCCGCCCACACTTATGTTGTAGAGTTTCAAAAGCGTGGCTTATCCCACGCGCAAATTTTGTTCATCGGGGATGCAGGGGGCTTGGAGTTGAGATGCGCACACCCACATACCTTAGACACAAATCAGTCGAAAGTGACTCTGGATGCATGAAAAAGCATGCATACCAGAGTTTATTTATGTGGTAGGTCCCAGTTATCAAAATATGTTCAACATCTTCATATTAGTGGCCCCCGAATTTTATTTCCTTCGGCTTCATATACAGCTCTTAATCCCTTTAAAATTCAAAAGGTGCCAATTTAAACTTTTCGAATTTGACGAAAAAACGATGATCTGAACTCAAGCCCCTGATTATTCTAAGAGCACATCCTGGTGCAGAATTTCACGCTGAACATGATAGTAAAAAATATAAAAAAACTATTTGCGGGTCAGCTGCCCCTACGAACCAACCAAGTCAGGATTTTTGCGTATGCAACTTCATCTCATCAAACTCAATTACTGATATCACTTATTTATAACTCAAACAAAAGCGCAGATAACTGGCTTCAAAATAAGCTATCATGCAGGTATTTATGACAATTGAATATAAAAATTTTTGTTCAAAGAAAAAATTGTATCCTTTTCAAAAACGGTGTTGATAATTACGAACAGAAGAAAAGTGTGATAACGTCATTTTTTAGTTGTCAATGTATATCATTAAACAAAACAAGAAAAATTGCACCAGAAAAAGCTTTGAGCTACGGTAAAAGGAGGCTTGAGGATTTTTAGCAAGACTCTCAAAAAAGTTTCAAAATCGATTTTCATGTAACTTTTATCTTGCCGGAAAAACCCCAATTTTCGACACCGAATTCGAGTTCAGCATGGTCGATTTGCTTATGAAACAGCTCTTGAACATGAAAAGTTGCTGTCACATTTTGAATTCAGCTCAGGACAAAAAATGTTCAAATTCAAATTTATTTTGAAATCCAAATTATTTTTGTCTTCAGTGAATTACCGTAGCTGAAAGCTGTTTCTGGTGCAATTTTTCTGGTTCTGTGTAATGATATACACTGACAACTAAAAAAATGACGTTATCACACTTTGTCTTCCGTTCGTAATCATCAACTTGTTTTTGAAAAGGGATACATTTTTTTTGAACTAAAATTTTTACATTCAATTGTCATAAATACCTCCATGATACCTTATTTTGAAGCCCGTGATCTGCGCTTTCGTTTGAGTTATAAATCAGTGATATCAATAATTAAGTTTGACGAAATCTGCCCTCTTGAAGTTGCATACGCAAAAATCCTGACTCGGTTGGTTCATAGGGGCAGCTGACCGTAAATAGTTATTTTTTTCAAAAAAAAAATCACTATCGTGTTCAGCGTGAAATTTCGCACCAGGATGTGCTCTTAGGACAGTCAAGCATTCCAGTGTTATTACCACGAGATCCCTGAGCACTGCGTTTACGGCAAAAGTGGAAAAGACGTCAAAGTGGAATGGCACCGAAAAGGAGATTGGAAACCATGTCTCGACCGGATCTTTTCAGTCAGTCCAAAAATGGGTGAATTGTTTTACAGTCAACTCTCGATAATCCGTCATCCCTTGGGCCGGCCGTGGGTGACGGATAATCAAGAGTGACGGATTAGCCTTATTTATTTAAGGCAAAACCAAACAAAGTGTCACGAAGGTGACGGATTATCGGGAGTGACGGATTAGCGAGTGACGGATTATCGAGAGTTGACTGTATCTAAAAACGTTACTTTTTCACATCAAAAGATGCGAAGGATGGGAAGACCTTCTGTCACATGAAGGAAAACCATACGAAAAATTTAAGGAGGCAGTTGACGCTCGAGGTTTACTGGATAGACATGACGATTGGGTCAAATTTTTTGAAGAGGCAGCTTTAGTTGTAATCAGACGCATGAATTTTCAGAAGAACTCACTTGAAAATTTTAAGCTCCTAGCCTAAAAAGAAATCAAACCAAGGCTGTTGGCATTTTAGCGTTGACATTTTGGCTGTGGGTATTTTGTGTTATGACCCCGGCCTCCTTATTAGAGGAAATACGGCACACCCCGAAAAGGATATTAAATATTTTGGAAAAAATCGATTAGAAAATAAAGTCATCAGAGAAAAAAATTCAAATGAGAACAATTTGTCTTGGCAGGAATTGTTTCGGAAACAATTACTTCTGGGTAAAAATAAGTAAATAAAATTAGTTCAGGAAATAATTGATTGTGACTTTTGCTTTCCTTCTTCTATTCGAGGCTCGGAAGATAGTATCCTTCAAGTAAACACATTCCTTCTCCCTGTAATAATCCGGGTTATTTCAGGGCGGTTATTTCGAGAGGGGGTTGTTTAAAAGTTTTTGGTGTGTGTTTTTCAGCTTATTTTTGTCTTTAAGAGAAGTCATGTTATTTTAAAAGTCTGACCTGGTAATCTCCCTTATCCACCTCTGGGATAGATACTATCCTAAAGGGTATCCACCTCCAGAAGCCGAAAATATTAAATTAAATTTGTCGACGCTCTCAACCGTTGTGCACATACCCGTCTTGGGTAATTGATTTTGTCCATGTGGTTACCCCGCTTGAAGTTATAGCATTGAAGCCGTAACAAAGAATACTTAGTGCACAAACTCAATCAAGAAGAATGGTTTGTTTAGCTAGATCTCCCTAAAAAAATTCTTTAGGTATTCCTTCACTTTTTAAAAAAATCCTCAAGGTAGGTAGAACCACCTGTTACCTCTATTATATGGGTATCGACCTCCAAAAACCAGAATTTCGGCTTGAGCTGAAAGTAATAAAATTCAGTATACATTATTTAGAATCGTGTCCTGAACACGGTTTTCCAAGACAAAATGCTGTTTTGAACCACTGAAATCTCAATAACCTGATTAGGTTATTAAATTGTTACCCTCTTCAAGGTAGTCGACCTTAAATTGTTGGGAAATTTTCTAAATAGGCGAATAAATTATTCTGTCTTTATTAAAAGAAGGTTACTAGAACGGTTAGTTAGTAGAAAAACCTGCTTTTGACTTATTAATATCTTCGAAACTGAGTAGAAGCCCAGCCTGCAGGTGGACGTCCAGCTGGACAACTTGAGTCCAGCCTGAAAAGTTGGATTAAATTTTCGGATAAATCTTTTTTCTGCGCGCTTCTGGCTTTTTCCTGCCCGCTTTTAGCTTTTTTCTGCCCGCTTTTTGAGTTTATGTTAGAAAGATTTTTTCTGCCGCTTTTGGCTTTTTTTCTGCCCGCTTTGCTCGAAAGTGCCCGCTTTTGTTTAAATATGCCCGCTTTTTTATTTTTTCTGCCCGCTTTTATTTGAAAGTGCCCCTTTTTGCTACAAAGTGCCCGCTTTTGGATTTTCTCTGCCCGTTTTTGTTAAAAAGTGGCCGTTTTTGTTGAAATGTGAATGTTTCTCAATACCCATTCCAGAATGGCCAAAGGCCAAAATTATTGTTTTTTGGGGTTTACTAAAGGAGGAGTAAATTTATCGAGAAAAATCGATTGAGCGGATCAAGTTTCGGTTCCGATCGGCTTAATAGCTCACAAATCCACCCTGAACCTCTCAAAACCACCATAAACGTGGAATTCTGAGCAATTAAGCCCATCGGACCCAAAATCTGATCCGCTCAATCGATTTTTCTCGAAAAGTTTACTCCCCTTTAGTAAACCCCCAAAAAAACAATAACCTCTCCGCCTCTCTGAATTTCACAAGAAAATGACCAACGAAAATTCAAAAATTGCTGATTTCGTGTCGAGAACAGCTTTCGGCAACAAGAATCAGTCTTTCGGCAACAAAAATCAGTCTTTGGGCAAAAACTTTTTTCGGCGACAAAAATAATTTTTCGTTACAATAATCAGTCTTTCGGCAACAATAATAAGTTTTACCTGTTTCAAAACTGAGAAACATTCACATTAAACAAAAACGGTCACTTCTTAGCGAAAGCGGGCCCTTTTTAACAAAAGCGGGCAGAAAAAATCCAAAAGCGGGCACTTTGTAGCAAAAAGGGGCACTTTCAAATAAAGCGGGCAGAAAAAATAAAAAAGTGGGCATATTTAAACAAAAGCGGGCACTTCCGAGAAAAGGCGGGCAAAAAAAAGCCAAAAGCGGGCACATTCGAGCAAAAACGGGCACTTTCGAGCAAAAGCGGGCAGAAAAAAGCCAGAAGCGGGCAGAAAAAAGTCTCGTCCTTATATTTTACTAACGTACTCACTGCATGTTATAGGCAAGAAAAATTATTTGTAGGCATAATCAGAATGATTCCCCAAATTTTAGGTCAAACACCTTGGAGTGTGTACCAACCGAGAGTATTGAGATTCTGGTTATTGAGAACTACATTTTGGTGTTAAAAAACCGTTTTCAGCCCACAATTTCGGGCTTAACAATATTGTTTATTTGTCCGTTCGAAACAATAAAGATTTCGCGGACAAAGTGACCTGTGGATGTATTGGCCTGTGGACGAATTTAACGCACACCAAGTATCATTTAGTCAATCTTATGAAACCCTGAAAATCAGCCCACAAAACGGCATTTTAGTACTGTCAAACGGGCAAACCTTTTTTGCAGCTGAAACACGTGTTTTTGCAGCTGATTAGGTCTTGCAGCTAATTCACGTCTTTTTGCAGCTGTTTGACGTTTTTCTGTCCAAGACCAACCAAATTTTGCAATATTTTGCAAGAATTCAAAATTTTAGTCATGAAATAACTTGGATTGATCAGAATCCCACCCCGGAATGGCCAGAAGCCCTGAAAGTTGTTTTTTTGGGGTTTACTAAAGGGGGAGGGTGAACTTTTTGCGAAAACTCGATTGGGCGGATGAGAATTCCGGTCCGGTCGGCTGAATCGCTCAGAATTCCACCCTGAACCACTCGAAACCACCATAAACCTGGAATTCTGAGCGATTCAGCCGATCGGACTAGAATTCTGATCTGCTCAATCGAATTTTCACAAAAATTTAACCCCCCTTCAGTGAACCCCTCAAAAAACCAACTTTCAGGGCTTCTGGCCATTCCGTGGCGGGATTCTGACCAATCCAAGCTATTTCATGACTAAAAATTTTGAATTCTTGCAAAATATTGCAAAATTTGGTTGGTCTTAGACAGAAAATAAATCAGCTGCAGAAAAACGTCAATCAGCTGCGAAAAGACGGGAATTAGCTGCAAGACCGAATCAGCTGCAAAAAGACGTGTTTCAGCTGCAAAAAAGGTTTGCCGCTGTCAAACCATGTTTAAGAACGCTCAAATTAGTTCAGAAAACAGGTTTTAACCCTGAAAAACATCAAAAATCTTCACACCAAATGGATAGCCAGTTGGTTTGGCTGGCTCATGGACCAACTAATAAAACTGAGTTGGATAATAATAATATAAAATGCTAGGAGTTCTTTAAAAAAAACAAATCTTTTAAATGCATTTAAGAGCGATTTTCTCTAATTTTGGACCTGGACCCATACCAAGAGTCCGATTTTCAGTATTCCAGATTATTACAGTAATATCTTATTTACGATACTTTGAACACGATGGCATGCATAGATTTTCCGGTTTTCTCATTCAGTTTTGAGATAATGGCCTTCGAAGTCAAGCACTCGGAAATTTGACATTCATGCAAACTTTGATTTCTCGGAAAAGTCATATAGAATTTGAAATTCCAGATGATGGGCTTTCTAACGAGGTATCACACGTCCCGTCATGATTGAAAATTCGGAACTACAGTGGTAATTATGTAAAAAAAGCATTTTCTGAACTCGACTTTTTCTCATAAAAAAATATTTTTCTCAAAAATTTGATCTAACGGACCAAACTAATTTTATGTTTTTGGAAAGCCCTATTTATCAGCTTTCAAACCGTATATAAATTTTCTGTGAGTGGGTGAGATAGGATGCCGAAAATGGCTTTTGAAGTTTGCTAGTCGTCCTAACTCTTTTGAGCTTTTGACGTAAAACTTTTTTCAACATATTAAAACTGAAATTCTGCACCAGATTCGTAATAAGCGTGCCTAATTTGCACGTCAAACTCCTAAGCGTAAACATCGACTGTAATATTTCAAATTCGTCTTGAGACAAAAAAAATATTTTAAAAAGTCAATATTTTTGGGCGACGGTGAATTCATCTACACGATTCAAATCCATGTCGCGGACATTAGTTTGGGCGTAATCGTTTTGCCAATGAAACTTTTGCCAATAAGATCATTCTGCCAACTGCATCTTTTGCCAATGAGATCACTTTGCCAATAGCATTTTTTGCCAATGGCGTCTATTTGCTAATGGCATCTTTTTCCCAACGAGATCCCTTCGCCGTTGGCATCTTTTCTCCGATACTTTCTGTTCGCAAGTACTCTTATTTTTCTGATAAATAAGCAGTGTAAATGTGACTGAGAAGTGTAAATCTGACTGAATTTTATAATGTGGCTCATACTTGGATTTCTTTGATTTTTTGATTTCTTCTAAAAATAGTTTTTTCACACTTTATTTAATTTAAGAAAGCCTTGTACGAAATAAATAAGTGCTTTTAGTATACTATTTATATTGCATTTGAAGTTACAGTTACCTTAAGTTACAGTTACATCGAGTTACAATTAAAGTTACAGTTACATTTAAGTTACATTGCATTTAAAGCATTAAAAGCTACTTAAAAATGTAAACTAAGAAATTTTGAATAAAGAATAATCGGCGCTAGTGTGCTATACTCCAACACTCCTTTCAAAATCGACAAAACAGGGGCCAATTATTTGAGATGGTTAGGGTCCTCAGAGAACTGATTCTCTAACTGTTGTGGTGAGCATGACTATGGTATGCATAAAAATGATAGAAAACGAGGGCGCTACTGGAATATAATCCACCCAATAATTTAGCTTGGGCTTTGGCTTAAGTTCGTAGGCTAAGCCTTAGGGTTAGGCTCAGGGCCTGGCCATTACTAACAAGAGCTTTGCACAACTTTTTTCTTCGAAAATAGTGGTTTTAGGTACCCTCTAAAAATTATTGGGTAGGGTATATTACAGTAACCTTTTTGGGTGAAGTATATTCTAGTAGCGTTAATTCAAGTTCTGAGGTGTGGAAAGCACTTAAAAAAATTATAGGAAACACGTTTTTTAGGTGTAAGATGACCATTTTTAGAAAAAAAATGTTTTGACTAAATTTTCACATTTTGCCTTGAAAGACCAAGGTAAACCACCTATGGAGGGCACCTGGATGCCTTTTAAAACCTTTTTCGACAAAAAGATATGATTTGGACATATTTTTGATAACTGGGACCTACCACATAAAGAAACCCTGGTTTGTATACTATTTTTATGCATCCAGAGTCCTCTCCGTGTGTTTGGGTGTGTGCGCATCTCAACTTCAAACCCCCAAGCCCTCTACGCTCCCGGAGCAGGCTTGTGGCTTGAGAGCATGGGGACTCCTGAGCCATATACAAGTACCGAGCCAAGATCAAACACGAAAGAAAATAACCGAATTTTGGACCTATTAATGTTATGTTATTTATTAGTGTTTATTTATTAATCGATTGATGTTAAAAAGTAACTTTTTGCGGTTTGAATAACTGAAACCTGGATACAGCACCACTTTATGTAAAAACTGATAAAAATAGAAGAAATCAAAAAATCAAAGAAATCCAAGTATGAGCCAACATTTATAAAATTCAGTCAGATTTACACTTCTCAGTCACATTTACACTGCTTATTTATCAGAAAAATAAGAGTACTTGCGAACAGAAAGTATCGGAGAAAAGATGCCAACGGCGAAGGGATCTCGTGGGAAAAAGATGCCATTAGCAAATAGACGCCATTGGCAAAAAATGCTATTGGCAAAGTGATCTCATTGGCAAAAAGATGCAGTTGGCAGAATGATCTTATTGGCAAAAGTTTCATTGGCAAAACGATTACGCCCCATTAGTTTTGGCAGAAAATTTTAACAGTATAAAAAGCACTATTTTTCGTGTTTTTCTTGACCATGTTTAATGCAAAATGAATGTTGCCTTAAAGAGGGTTGCTCTGCACGTAACACTTTATCGCGTTACCATAGAAAGCAACAAATAGTAAGCAGTGATGTAAAAGCACCGGTGCGGGCACCGGTGCCGGTGCTAAGTTTTTGCTGGCACCGGTGCTGGTGCCGGTGCCAAATTTCAACGAAAAAGCACCGGCACCGGTGCCGCACCGGTGCCGCACCGGTGCCAATTTTTTCGCTGGTACCGCTGCCTATTTTTAACAAAAATTCGAATATTTTTTTTCAATTTCAGTAAAACATGAAGTGCAGATGCCACTTTTGTTCGAGTAAAGGAGGGACACTTCATATATGCACCGCCCTAGGTCACAGGTTCGACTACCACTGGCTGCACACCTTATTTGTTTCTCCTTTTATTTACAAGTTTAGTGTCAAAATGTAGCCAAGGTTCTGGGCTTTCTTTGAGCTATCATACAGATTAAAAATTAGTATAAAGTATTAGCTAAATTCAAAAACATTGAACCATGTCCAATTCGATTAAATCCTTAATAGGACTATCCAGTACTTTTCGATAGTATCTGGAACTGATGTTTTTCCCAATTTTTATTTACACACTCATTTGCAACCTTACACTCAAATGTAGCCCGGCTACTTGCCGTCATTTTCAGCATACGTTGTATGAAACAATGTAAATTCAAATCTCAAAAAATTTCAGTTTCTAAATAATACTGAAATCCTACCCCTCAATAGTACTTATTTCTTCCCGGGTCAAACATTTGCTAGCTACCTTGCTTTTCTGAAGTGATTTTGGTGTGAAAAAATTTCTATCTTGTTCCCCATGAAATTTTGACTCTAGAAAGTCACTAAAAGCGTTGATAAATAAATATAATTGGTGGAGGCTCAGGCTATATGAGACTAAGTACGCATCATTTTTGCTGGTTTCCTTTGATTTTGATGGTCATTTGCTTGAAATCGCAAAATTGAGGCAGTTGCTGACAGCGAAGCAGTGCTGAAATGATCGAAATCGATTGCACGATAGTTTTTGACTCTAGATGTCACTAAACTTAGTAAAAATAAAAAAATGTGCACCTAACGGAATAAGAACAGTCAATTTGGGCGATGCGTATATGAAGTGACCCCCCCCCCTTTAATATTTAATTTGACATATTATGTATATAAGCCCCAGTATAACCACATATTTATTTTCACAACAAATCAAACAAACGATTAAAGCGAATGAGTATTGAGCCAGAGGTGAGTGAATTGGATGCTTTTGTTAAGGACTGGTATAGTTCGATGTAATGATTGATCATAAATCAATTTAATACTATATTATTAGTGCCACTGATTCGCTTTCCTTTGGTTTTTTTGAATTTGAAAAATCTCAGGCTAAGAAACCCATTTCAGACCCATTGGATGAAGAAATGAACAAAAACATTGAAACAGTTTAAAAAAGTCAATTAAGAGCAATGCTTTTGACTACGGAAAGTAACTAAGGAAGTGAGCTGATTTAACAAACAACTGAAAATATAAATTGATTTAGTTGTTCCCGAAGCTATCACAAATCTCACTCGTAACCTTGCCATCCCTTGCCACGTCAGCTAGCGTAGAAAGACTCTTATCAGGTGTCACAATAAATACAATAAGGCATAAAGGCCATTCTGGACAACTGCTCGTAAAGCGTCATGTGCTGATCAATTTCAATTTCATCAATTTCATTAATAAAATTTCTGTATAAGCCGAACTTTTTTGAAACAACAAAACTCATTCCCGTTGAAAATTGAACTTTTTTACTTGAAAAATGTACTGAATGTGATAGGCACCGGTGCCGGTGCAAATGTTCACCAGGTGCCGGCACCGGTGCCGCATTTAAAGCCCGGTGCGGCACCGGTGCCGGTGCGGTGCCGGTGCCAAAATTTACATTTTTACATCACTGCTAGTAAGGTACTAATAGGAAGTACTTTTGCTTCTTACTTTAGCAAATCATGGTGTTTATTTTCATCGTCATGCAACAAATCGTATTATAGAATTCGTATAAAATTCGTAGGCCTAAAAAATACAAAACGTAAAGATCACCGTAAAAGTTTACCCTGGGCAGTTCCAAGTTCTCATGACTTCGCTCCATGTTTAACTTCAAATAGAAGTTAATGATATTGTTATAATTTGTTATTGTTATAAAACGTGGTATTGAAAAAAATTTTTGAAAGAAGTAATGTCCGAAACATGGATTTGAACCGTGCAGATGAATTCACCTGCGGATGAATTCACATAGAGCCAATTTTATGAAAATATTTTCTTCTGAATTACAAGAAAAATGAAGGTTGTTCATGTAGTCAAGCAAACGCTTCCAACAATTTTCATTGTAATGTATATCATGTGATATGCCATAAGACGCGAAAAATGAAGCACTATCATCCTGTAAAAAGCGATTTGGAGAAGCAACGGTCAAAAGAAGATGACCTTTAACCGTTTTCTCGAACAAAACTTTGACGTAAAACTTTTTTTCGTTGAGAAAACCTGAGATTCTGACACCGGATTCGTGATCAGCATAGTCGATATGCATGTGATACTGCACTTGAGCTTGAAAAATACTTGTCAAATTTGAAGTCCGCTCGTTACAAATAAACATTGAAATTCAAGATATTTGACACTAGGGACCACAGGCGCCTATCGGCGCCTCTATTGTATTTTGATTGGTTTCCATCTTGTGATTAGGTTACCATCCTGATGGTTGGGGTGCATCCATGTGGTACGGGCCCTATCCTGGTGGTTAGGGTACTTTACTCGTGGTTTCGGGGTAGCCACGTATTTAAGGTGACTTATCTTGGTGGTTCGATCACCATCTTGGTGGTTGAGCACTATCCACGTGGTTAGGGCCCTGTCCTGGTAATACCCACTTCTCTGTCATACCTACCGACTTCTGCGGCATGCCTAATGGTTCCCCTGGCATGTCCACCCAATCCTTTTCGAAACACTTTTTTCAACAAACAATACTTTATTTCCGTCAACAAAATCGTGCTAAGCTTGTTCACAAAATACTTAAAATTCAAACTTGACTGTATACTTTTGAATTCCTCTCAAGGCAAAAAAGATTTGAACAAAGATTTTCCTGATCCCGATTTTATGACTTCATAAGAGCACATGCCCCTCTTAAAACTCGTATTTTTCGACTCTTTTTTTTTAAACGAAAGCTGACATTCCGGGGAACATGATAAATTTGGCAACAGAATGAATTTACCGTCTCGTATCTTTATTGTGACCTCGAATGTCAAAAAAGCATGGTTCTCCGTCCCAAATACCATGACTTCATTCATAAAAATAGGCAGATGCCTGTCTTAAAACGCGTATTTCTAAACGTTCTTTTTTTAAACGAAAGCTGACATTCTGAGAAACATAATGGTGTTAGCGACAAAAATTATTTCTATCTCTACGACCTGTTCTGGCCTCCGAAGTCAAAAAAGCGTTACCCACCCACACATGCCAAATACTATATAAGATACTGTATGTGCACAAGCAAAATATGTAATAATGTGTATAAAATGAATCAACTGCTTTATTTGTTAGACTACTAACATAATACTACTAGCAGGATTTAGGATTTAGTTAATGCATGAGACGAATTGGCGAATGGTGCCCACCCAGATGCTAATTTGGATGTTGAAGACCACATCTTGTTTGCTGACACTGTTGTTGTTGTAGGCCCAGAAAGCGGACTGACACTTCTTGAGTTTGGAGTGCTCATCGGGAAGTTGGCATTGTCCCAGATGGCTAAGCGGATGTTGTTAAAGCAGTTGTTGAAGCCGACTTTCATGCTGGCATTCCAGAGTCGTAGTTGTTGGTGAGCACAGTGGTCAAGACGGTCTTATTGCTAGAGTCCACAGCGATCAGGCTGCCCACTTTGGTGCAGTCGGCTGGCTTAGGAGTAGTGCTGGCTGGAGCAACAGAGGTTGAAGGAGGAGCAACACTGGTTGAAGGGGCCACTGAGCTAGACACTTGGTTGGGTCCTGGTCCAGCACCTGGGTTGCAAGGTCCATTGTTGGAGCACTAAAAGAGAAGCTTGTTGACTGTATGTACTAACTATATAATATACCAGATGAGAGCAGAAGAGCATTCTGAAAACATCACCCCACTCTCCACACTCAAGTTCTTCATAAATCTCTACCAACCAAGGCATCAGGCCAGAAGAGTTGTAGCACACTTGAGACACATACTTCAGTCTAATACTCAAATCGATGTTCACTTTGAAGAAAGCCTTGAATTTGCCATTCATTTCCTGCAACTGGGTTTTGTAAGTGAGTGGCACATTGGCGTCTTTTGTGGCGTTGGAGAAAGCTTCAATCAACACACAGTCGCTCTCATCACTGCCCTCCAACACATCCTGGATGTTGACCACACTGTAAAAGGTCTCACACACCGATAGCAACACCTCGAAGGAGCCGTAGCCTTTGATGTGGCATTTCTTGATGGGCTCTTCCAAATGGGGGTTTTTACCAAAGAAGTTTTTGCATTTCAGGTGTATTTGAGCCAACTTTTGTTGGTAGCTGAAAGAGAAGTCTTCCAAACATGCCTTAATGTCGACAATCAGACTATAGACCAGGTCTTGGTCTGTCTGACTCATAGACTCGGTTGCATTCTCCAAAGCTTCCAACACCTGGCAGCTGCCACTGGCATCCAAAGTGCACACACTTTCAGTGATCTCCACTCGGATGCTGATGTGGATGTAGAGGAAGTCTTCGCATTTACCCCACTCAGCAATCTTCTTATGGCTGATCTTCTTGTGGATGTTCTTATGCTTCTTGCAGAAATCTTTGAAGAAAATAGAGATGGCCACTACCTTCTCCTCATCAGACAGGGTGGAGTTGGCCAGGTATTCGTTCTCACAATCTTCAATGAACAGCTCCCAATCCACCTGTTCATCAATTGTCAGATTGGCGGAGTAAGTTATATTGCGGAAAGATTGAATAAGAGGACATTCAGAGTGGAAACCACCATTTTCTGGCTGATCACTTGGACCACTGCTTGGTGCAGCTGGAGTGCAGTAGCATTGACCAGGTGCAGGAGTGGGAACTGTGGTTGGAGCAGCTGGAGTTGTTGGTGGAGTGGCTGGAGTGGACACTTTAGGAGGCTCTTGCACCAATGGATTGCAGGTGTTCCTTTTGGTCTTTTGCTCGGAACTGCCAGAACTCGCCATACACAAGGCAGGCACTAGAACCACCAATAAAATACAGGAAACTTGGCTAGCTTTCATTCTCACTTCGGCTTCGAGGACGATGCAAGAACAATTGCTTGATTGAGGAATGGTGCAGAAACTACCGCTTTTATATGGTTTAGTGTTGTTTGTCAAGGAGATTTGCATATTTGACGCCAACTGACTTTTGGGTGTTGTGAATACGGGCATACGTGGCTTGATGATATGCACGAACAACCTTAATCCACCTCCTCCTTCTAACACTACAAACAGCCAACCAAGTCAACAACATTACAAGTTGGAAACTAATAAGAATTCCAAAAATCTACAATAACAACATTTCGCCAGTTGACTACTCTGGCTGTTTGTCAGTTGACCAAATTTGGAAATTACGTGTAATGGGATTTTTATCCTTTTTTGACAACTGTGAATAGTCAATATGAGTAAATATACGCTAAAAACGAAAAAAGTTGTTTTCGAACAATTTCCGTACTGAAAAAACTTTGGTTACCATAAGTTGACCAATCGCCTTGGGCCCCAAGCTTAATAAACTGAAAATAATAAACCACCTGTACATCCTAAAAATACCAAAAATAAAATGTTTGAACATAGTTTTGTTAGTTGGGCTTACTGCATATACCGTATTTCCTCTAAAAGCGCGCATGCTCTAATAAGCGCGCACCCCTTACTTTGAAGGCCTATATCTCAGCTCAGAGAAATTTTTATGCAAAGCTGTTTAATGCATTTTCTTAATTTTCTTAACTCCACGAGCTCTACCAATTCCACATTTTAGATTTTGGTTGAGCACCCGGAATTTCCGAGATTGACTTGAAATTTTTCAGATTTTTGGGGGTTTGAAAAATAAGCGCGCATGCGAGCTTATTAGAGGAAATACGGTAGTAACTTTGATGTGCATGTTTCTTATGCATCCATAGTCACTTTCGAGTGATTTGTGTCTAAGGAGCGACGGTAAATTCATCTACAGTAAATTTATCTACAGTTAATTCATCTGCAGTAAATTCATCTACACAGTTCTAATCCTTGTAGCGGACATTGCTTTTATCAAAAAGTTCAAAACTTATAAGAAGCGTCTCTTTTTGTTGGCTCTTATTTGGGCTCCACTCATTTGCCACCCGCTGTTCTTTATGTGAAAACTGCATTTAAAGCCAACTTTATTGTCTTTATTCTAACTTAGGCGAAGCCTCAGGCGCAGGATAGTCCAGCGTACGTTAGGGCGGATTCTTACGTGTTCTCTTGACCAAATTTCCGTTGATGTGCCAAAAAAGGGCGACGGTAATTTTTCCTTGATTCCCCAAGCTGATTTAGGCTTAGACTCAAACATGTTTACTTACTTCTTTAAGTGTCAAAAAAACCCCGATTCCATGAGAATGGAATTTCATATGGAATTTGAACATAGTTTTGAATACTGGGGCCTAGCGCATGAATAAACATTGGTATGCATGCTTTTTTCATGCATCCAGAGTCACTTTCGAGTGATTTATCTCAACCCCAATCCACCAAGCCCAAGGGAGCGTAGGGAGCTTGGTGGATTAGAGATGCGCGCACTTACTACCTTAGACATGATTCCGAGCAAGGCTCTCTATCATAAAAGGCATATACTGACTCTTTTGCTCAGCTCCAGTTACCAAACGAGGTAGGATACCATAGTGCACGATTTTTTACCTTGGGAGACCAAGGCAATTGCGCAATCTTTAGCAATTCTTTTGAAAACCTAACTTTTTAGCACGAAAAATTATTTGAAAACAACTTTTTCATTCATTTTTATTGTATAAAAATTACTTAGAAGACCACTGACTTTCAAGACAAATAAAAATCGGCAATTGAGCTTTTACTGAAATTCGAATTTATTTGTCTCGACAGGAAAGTTGTTCTTATGTTTTCTTTGAGAAAATGACTTGTTCACTTCAAAGTGGCATAACTTTTCAACCTTACGTCAGTCTTTATTATCCTACATTTATCTGAAAGAGGAGACTCAGGGCTACATTTTGGTATATAAGGTTTTGTCAAAATGAGGTGTCCCTGACGATTTTTCTGGCACACTGTAAAAGGTCTTTGGTTGCTTGGGGACGAAAACCAGGTCAAACTAGGGCAATACTTTTTTTTGTCACAGATTCACTTTTTTTTGTCACAGATTTGATTTGTCACAGATTCACTTTTTTTTGTCACAGATTCACTTTTTTCTGTCACAGATTTCCTCTTTTCTGTCACAGATTTAGCTCAAACAACAGGGGGACCAAGCACTTACAAAATTGGTCAAAAAAATTTTCTCTCATAACAGCCTGAAAGTTTTTCTATAACGTTTCTATCATGTTTTAAGCATTTTCGCCAAAAATTATTTTTTCCGCAAAAATTTTGCCTTGGGGGACCAAGGTCCCATTTCAGGCTCCTGAAAACTTTGGACTACCTTGGTCCCCCAAGGCAAAAATTTTTGCGGAAAAAATAATTTTTGGCGAAAATGCTTAAAACATGATAGAAACGTTATAGAAAAACTTTCAGGCTGTTATGAGAGAAAATTTTTGACCAATTTTGTAAGTGCTTGGTCCCCCTGTGGTTTGAGCTAAATCTGTGACAGAAAAGAGGAAATCTGTGACAGAAAAAGTGAATCTGTGACAAAAAAAAGTGAATTTGTGACAGAAAAAGTGAATCTGTGACAAATCAAATCTGTGACAAAAAAAAGTGAATCTGTGACAAAAAGAAGTGAATCTGTGACAAAAAAAGTTTTGCCCGTCAAACTATCGAAAAACATGACTTCCCTTCAAGATAAAAAATACCTTGGAAAACATACCCAAATAACTCCCCTGAAATAACACGGGTTACTTCAGGGGCCGTAGTAACAATCGTAGTAACAACTTCCGTGGCTAAAAGTGGAATATCTCGGAGTTCAGTCCACTTTTTGAATAGTAGTTTTTTGCAAACAAAAATAGACAAGTTTTATCTTCAGATTTTATTACAATAATCTAAATCGCTCATCGGTAACCAGAGCTAGCACTAAATGCAAAAAAATATCCGCAGCTGCGGATATTTTTTGGACCTGTGAGGCTAAAAATCAAATTTATCGTACAGGTTTGAGCTGATTGTGATAATGTTTCACTTGGTTTGTAGCCTAGATAATAAGGAACATTTGGTAGTTTCAAAAGTATTTTCGGCTTTACCAAACTTAAAATATTGCTAAAAGTGCCTCTAAATATTGAATTTGAAAAGTTAGCTTAGTCTATCCACGGATAATTTTCCGAACTCAATATTTAGAGGCACTTTTAGTAATATTTTAAGTTTGGTAAAGCCGAAAATACTTTTGAAACTACCAAAATGTTCCTTATAATCTAGGCTACAAACCAAGTAAAACATTATCACAATCAGCTCAAACCTGTACGATAAATTTGATTTTTAGCCTCACAGGTCCAAAAATATCCGCAGCTGCGGATATTTTTTTGCATTTAGTGCTAGCTCTGGTTACCGATGAGCGATTTAGATTATTGTAATAAAATCTGAAGATAAAACTTGTCTATTTTTGTTTGCAAAAACTACTATTCAAAAGTGGACTGAACTCCGAGATATTCCACTTTTAGCCACGGAAGTTGTTACTACGATTGTTACTACGGCCCCAGAGGGGTTATTTGAGGGGGGGGGGTATTTTCAGGAGTCATGTCCACTTCCACCAGGTATATCGTTTTTCTCCTACGTCACTTGTTTATTTCCTACGTCTATCTGAAAGAGGAGTTTCAAGGCTACATTTTGGTACAAAACTATGTCGATAAATACTAGTTTTTGATGTTTTCATACGCAATTAAGTTTGCTTAAATTCTTGAGAAAGTGGCTGCAAAAGTCGGTATTTTTATTTCCCATCGATGTTAAAACAATCAGAAGTGTGTTCTAGAAATAAAATTTTAAATTCCTCGCGTTTTTTTAGTCTAGGAGTTCCCTTTCCAGCAAAAAAAATAAAATAAATAAAAGACGCCACCGGCGGGAGTCGAACTCGAGTCCCTTTTTGTTCACAAGCAAGATTTTTACCACTACACCACCAAATTCAATACAATTGACTCAACTGCATGTTTTGAAAGCCCGTTAAGACGTCTAAACACTATTCATAGTTGACCGAAAAAAAGCGCCTCGCCAACCCCATTATAATTCACTTTCGCCGAAACCAAAACCGGAGCAGAAAAAAAGAAGTTTTTGGAAAAATCACGGCCTGTTACATGATTTTTTGATTAATTTGATATTTATCACAAAAAGTTCGTTCAAAATTTAAAAATATGCGTTCGAAATCAGCCGAGCAAGAGCAAAATTATGATAGAGTTGGCTCGGAATTAATATTTGGACCGAAACCGCAATTTTAGTTTTCTGAAAGCCGGAACTGGTTGTAAACTTTATTTTTTTTCCACATGATATTTGAAATTGACAAAAATAATTATCATAGTCTTGCAGACCGAGCTAGATCATCAGGCATGATTCCACAAGTATTATAACTAAGCTACAGTTAAAACCAAGAATAGCAATTTGACTTTCGTCCGAAAATCGGTAATTTTTGTAAATCAAGCTGTCCAAGCTACCCGATTTCTGGAGTAATTTTTGACGTACTGTTTATTTGTATTTGATTTAGAGATTTTTTTATAAGATACCTTGCGTATTTCTGACTCTAGAAGATGGCTAAAATAAAATGGCCGATAGATAAAATAGACATAAACCAAAATATTTGGTTTCTGGCTGATTTCGCAAAATGAAGACAGTTGTTAACTGATAAAGCAATACCGGAAATCTTTCCAATCGATTCGTCAATATTTTTAGCATAATTTCAGCTCAATCGCTGAAAAACTGCAGTTTACACCCAGAGATATTCAAACCAGCAACATACGAAGGATCAAATTGAAATGTATCGCCTAATGTGTGAAATTGGCCGCCTTTTTTTATTTATTTGGCCGCCTTTTTTGAATTTCAAATAAAATATTGAAATTGGCCGTCTTTTTTTTAAATTAGCCGCCTTTTTTTCTTGTTAATTCATGTTTTTCAAATTTTAGCTTCAATTTGATGGTAATTTTGCTCTCAATGATAGCAAAAATGAAAGCCCAGAATTTTGGCTACGTATTGGTATAAAACAATCGTGAACTCATAGGAAAAAGTTGGAAAATGTAATCGAAAACACTTAGACGTCTATTTCGGCCTCTACCTGCTAAATGGTTTTTGTAAAATTTTATAATTTTACTTTACAAATTGACCCTTTTTTTCAAATTAGTGAGTAGCCAAAGTTCTGGGCTTTCATCTTTGCTATCGTAAAAATAAAAAATGCCAAGTCGTAAAAGCTGAAATTCAAAAACGTTCAAATTTCACAAAATCATTTAGCAGGTGGAGGCCGAAATAGCCGTCTAAGTATTTTCGTTTACATTTTCCAACTTTTTCTAATAAGTTCACGATTTTTTTATACCAATACGTAGCCAACATTCTGGGCTTTCCTTTCCGCTATTATTAAGAGCAAAATTAACATCAAATTAAAGCTAAAATTTCAAAAACATGAATTAACAAAAAAAAACGGCTAATTTAAAAAAAAGGCGCCCAATTTCAATATTTTTATTTTGAATTTAAAAAAGGCGGCCAAAATAATAAAAAAAAAGGCAGCTAATTTTACACATCAGGCGGTACATTTCACATACAGCCACCTCCGAAAGTGGTTTAATTTGAATTTGAACGTTTTCCATGCGGGACCAGATACGGACGAGAGATACACTCTCCCTTTAACAATTTCATCTAGCATTTCCACAATATACGGTAATTCCACTAATTCCACCTGAAAGTGTTTACCCTCCAGTTCAGCCAGTGCTGTAAATTTTGGAATTTCGGCACCGGCACCTCACGGGCACCGGCCTGGAAAATTTTGGCACCGGGCACCAGCCTTCAAATTTTCGGCACCGGGCACCGCACAGGGCACCGGCGGTGCCGGTGCGGCCGGTGTCGCACCGGACATTTTTTATATATGTTTAAAAAATTATCAATTAAGTTTTAATTTTTTTCAGCTAAATTGCGAGTTTGAACAATGTTTTCGACATTATCATGCTGTTTTGAGGCGAATTATACCTTAGTTAGCTGTTGCCAGGTATGATACATACATTTGCTGGTGCGGCACCGCACCGGACACCGGCCTGGAAAATTTTGGCACCGGGCAGGGGCTTAACACTTAACTGCCCGGTGCTATTTACAGCACTGGCTCAGCCATCCGAAAATTCAGCCAGGCACTTCCAAGATGCCTGGCTCAAGCAAAGACCCGTCTGAATATCAGCTTTGTTTGCTGCTTCTTAGTCAATGCGGCGTACTGTATATTCTCTATGAACACGAGAAAGCGGACGATCTGATGCAGTTTTTCACGTAGATCATTTCTGTTAATAGGAGTACCGGTGTTCAGATGACATGAACTGACTCAATTACCGGTACTTATGTAGACTGGCGCCTTGATTAAAATGAAAGCCAGGGGATTCTTTTTTTGGATCCCAGAAAATAGGAAAATTTGGAATTTGATCTCGCGATATTCGGGTGCTCAATCAATATCTAAAAAGGAAATCGGTAAAGCTCGTTAGAGCGGTGAAGCTCGTTCTTTGAAGGGCCATGGCCACGCGTTTTGGATTGTCCAGCGCGAATTCAAAAAAAGTTCCGAATCGTTTAATTCCTGTACGTATTTTCAACTTGGTTTCTAACAAACAAGACCTACAATTCAATTTTAGGTGTAGTTGTGTTATGGCTCGTTCACGGACTGCGACTTAGACTGAGACTAAGAGGTGTTCATGTAGCCAAAATAGTCTCAGTCTAAGGTGTTCACGGACTAATACTTAGACTTAAACTAAGAGGTCACTAAGAGCGACTTTGTTTTACATGTTCACAGTGCAATGTCCATAATATTCACAACTTTCATTAATTTCTTTGTTCAAATAATTTTTTCCTTAAAATCTTCGCTAACAACACCATTAAAAGTTTCGAAAAGCTGTGTTCTTATGTCTTTTGCGTTGGCTACTTCTTCGGGTGCACCGGTGCTTATTCCACGCCAATTATAAAAATCTAGCATGGCTCTGTCTTAGTCCATTTCTTCCTCCATCTCTTCAGTAAGGACATTGTGGAGGTCAGAGATGGCTTAAACTACGTTGTCAGCCATCTCATGTGAGCATTCGATCAACTTCAACAAAATCCTACACTTTATTGCAATAATTCCCGATCAGTTTTCTATACCGTTGTGTTCTCAGCTTAGATGGCTGGCCGGGAAAAAAGCATCCAATAACCCTTTAAACCAGTTGAAAGAAAAAATTTATCCTGTTTTTCATATTTTTCACATTAAGAAAATAAGTCTTATTCTCAGTCTAAGGTGTTAACAGAGTGAGACTTAGATTTAGTCTCAGTCTTAGTCTCACTCCGTTAACACCTTAGACTGAGAACAAGAGGTGTTCATGTAGCCAAAATAGTCTTAGTCTGAGTCTCAGTCCGTGAACGAGCCATTAGAAACCAAGTAAAAAAATTCGCACAGAAGTTCTATGATTAGGAAATTTTTTCAAATTGACGGGAGACGACCGTTGTCTGAGTGGCAATGGCCCTTTATTTAAATCAAACACGCTGTGCACGAAACTTGTCTCAGAATCGGAATGGGCCTTGGTTTGCTGAAAGTTAGAAAACTAAGAAGCTGATGCCAGGATGTGCCTACTCATTTTTATTTTCTTTCTGCATTGATTTTTGAACAGAGAATAGGGGACCGAAACACGGTTTGACATCGAACTCTTGGATAGAACCATAAAATTGACTAATGGAAAACTGTGAAAATATATTTTGGCGACTGAAAAAATACCGTATTTCCTCTAATAGAGCCCCGGGGCTTTATTTTTCGAATGCCCAAAATCTTGAAATTGTAAATCAAAAATAGCCCTAACTTTGAAGTTCTAGTCAAAAAAACAAGGGGGGGGCTCTATTAGAGAGGGGGGCTCTATTAGAGGAAATACGGTATGTTAGAAATATTTTTAAAAAATATGATAGTTTTGAAAAGCTCGTAAGCATTTTGAATTAATATAGTATTTTCGCGGACGAAAACTACCATTTCCAAAATGCTTTTTTGCTTTTTTAATTTTTCCTGTTGGTTGATAGCTTTTTTGATGGTGATAAATAATGAAAATAGTTAAATGATGAGCATACCTCCACTTGAAAGGACAGTTTCCGAGTGTGACTTCGTAGAACCACTTGTTTTAATTGTACAGTCTTGATAATATAAAAATTCGCTGTATAATGGCTTGGCCACAATGGGATGTCAAAGTCGGATGTAGAAGTAGGAAGTCGGTAGTCTAACTATCGTAAACTTTTTTTCGTAGAAAGAACCTTTAGAATAAGTGAAACTACTTTACAGAACGAAAAAATCTCTATAAGAACGCTCTTTATAACGACCCGCTCCCTATAACGACCCGGAATAAACAGTTATCTGGTCACGAACGACCTCATTTACGTCAAAACGACGTTCTTTATGACGACGCTCTCTATAAAGACTCGGTTTAGCCGGTCCCTTGAGAGTCGTTATAGAAAGCGTCGACTGTACAGCCGAAATAAATTAATGAGACTTTTAAACATTAAATCCTTTTCTTGGCATTCTGATTTTACTGATCTTTTGAAAATTTTTGTCAGGAAAATGTTTACTCGAAGAGATGCACGGTCCCCTGAAGTTCAAATGTTAGTGCAGTTCAAGATAAAACAAAACGCCAAGGATATTTTTCTAGTGAAA
The DNA here is from genome assembly GCA_004194705.1 of Ditylenchus dipsaci. Classification (NCBI taxonomy): domain Eukaryota; kingdom Metazoa; phylum Nematoda; class Chromadorea; order Rhabditida; family Anguinidae; genus Ditylenchus; species Ditylenchus dipsaci. Next base: position 1,992,009 of record SADC01001275.1, on the reverse strand, counting down.
TTCAAATTTTTCAAACAAAAATTTCCATTTATTTTTTAATTTCTAATTTTTCACGGTTCCGACTTAGCCGTATGTTAAATCTGGGGGTAATTTGACGGAGTTTATTATTGAAGGGACCGGCCCAGCTGTATGTTAAATCGGAGTGTATCTAAATCGACCGTATGTTAAATCGAGAGTCGACTGTATTCGTTTTATCTTTTGAAACACCTGTCTTCATGTAACATAAGATTCGTGGGTAAGATTCTTTAATCTAACATAAGATTTGTGGGTAAGATTCTTTCATCTAACAACAAGTTTGGGAACACATACTAGCGACCAATAGCATTTATCTCACAAAAATCTAATATTAGGCACACACTTAATTATTCCACTCAAGATAACTCATAAATCCATCTTTATTTCCAAAACGATACAACGGAAACAAAAGTCCATGAAATTGGCAGTGAATAGCAACGAGAACAAAAAGTAAAATGAGTATTCTTGAAAAACCGGCGGGTCAACAACCGCCCTTCAACGGATCCTAGTTCTTCGACGAGCCATCAGCAGCAGGAGAGGAAGACCACGGCCAAACATCTTGAAGGACGACGGAGTGGAAGGAGGCTTGCCAGAAATGATCTTCATTTCCTTCACAGGCGGCTTCACCGAGGTACTGACCTTGTTGTCTTCAGCAGATTCCTACAAAAAAGGATGTCAACCGGGGTGAACACTTAACTTATAAAAAGTGCAAACCTGAGCAAAGACATCAGCAAACCCGATAGTTAAATTGGCATCGACTTCCTCGTAGCTCTTGCAAGTGATAAGGTCCACCTACTCAGCGATGACAGCGACTTAGTGAGTTAGCTTGCTTTGTTTCCGGGTCTTTCTGCACTGCAGTAGCACGTCTTGTTCGGACCATTAGGCTCGCCTGAAATGGTAAACAAATTATACCGAATAAACGACAGACAAAAAGTGCAAAAACACATAGTTTTTCGTACAATTTTTATACCAAAATGTAGCCTGTATACTCAGCTACCAGAAAAGTCAGAACGATTTTTGTAAAGTCAGAATTTTGAAAACTAGAGACCAATCAAAGCAAACAACTGGCATTTTCTCGAGTAAAAATAGGGGTTTTTGCGTTTTCCATCTAACTTTTGCATTAGGCACCCTAAATTTGCATTTTTTGCATACTTCCTTGGTACTAAAATGTAGCTTATTTACTAATCTAAAGGGTTCCCAATTTCGTTTGTGCATAAATAGTCGAAAAAACTTTTCAGGATCTCAATTTAGCAAACCAGACAATGAAGAAATATTGAAAATTTTCACAGAAGTTAATTATGATTTTGATAATTTGCGTGTTTCATGGGCAAATGGCTCATTTGAAAACCCTTCGTGTGAGCAATATTTTGGTCATGAATATGCCGAGGCAATAAGGAAAAAACCAGATCAGGCGTACGAAACAGAAAGACTCCGAAAGGGTCTAAAAATGATTGTTTTTGAAAAAAATTCGTTTGGCGCCAAATTTTCCTAATGCACTAAGATTTGAATTTTAGGGGGCCGTGGAGATAGCTGAGACAATAAGCTACATTCTGATTTGTAATTCGGTCAGATATTATGCACAAAAAGAAGGTAAAAACTGCGATAAAAGTTAACAAAAAGCAAAAAAAAACAATTTTAGAAAATGATCGAAATCTCGAGATTTTACATATAACAACCATTTTTGACCGCTTTTTCATAATAAAACCAATAATTTCACTCCTGAAAATTGACTATTTTAACGCAAAAAAACTTTTCGATTTTTTGAAAATTAATTCGTACAGAAATGGGCAGAAATTTTTAGTTAATGTTTGGCCATAGGAGACTGAACTCTAGTGTCACCACTAATCCCTAGCCTCAACCTTAATTTGCTTCAAGTTAGAAAACCTAGGTTTTCATTTATGTGGTAAGTGTGTTAATTATAATGCAAGAAAGACAAGAAAACATGTTTATTGAAAGTGTCTCAAACCGACGACAGCAAATAACTTTTCCTGGCACAGTGAGATCGGAAACAAACAGACAAAATAAATAATGGAAATAGCAATCAAGGACAAGTCGAATTTCTCGCCATACTTCTTCCTCGCTCCAGCTTTCATACATTTCAGTAGGTGGCTGGCCTGAATGTACAATTTCACTATCTCTCTATTGATTTTCTCCACAAATCCGCTTACCAATTGTAGTCCTGAGCCCGTTGCCGTTGCCATATCCTCCTCCATAGCCTGCAGCTGGCGCTCCATATCCTGGAGCTCCTCCGGCTGGTGCTCCATAGCCAGGGGCTCCTCCGGCTGGTGCTCCATATCCTGGTCCAGCCCCATTACCATTTCCGTAGTAAGAAGGAGCTCCTCCAGCCACTCGGTCATGTCCTAAGGGAGCAGCTCTAGGCGGGGCGGGAGGTCCCCACATGTCTTCATAGCCACCGGCTCCTCCGTTGTCTTCAGCATAGCTTATTGGTGGGACCCCACAGGAGCTGCTGCACGTCCTTTGCCTCCAATTGAGTCATATCGAGTCTGCGCTGGAATTTTGGTGTTGGTGGACAAAAAGAGCTCAACATATCTGCAAATATGTTTTAGTCTTTGCAATGTTCTCATTAAGTCGACCTACCTGCTGCCAATGTTCTGACGGTCTTTCGCAAGTGCTTGGTTGGCGTCCTGTGGGGTTTGAAACTCCACGATGCCTGAAATGAAATAAATATTAGAACCAAAATTTAGACAAGGCATCATATATGGTTTTATTTTGATAATGATTTTTGACTGCCTGTTTTTCAGTATTAACTTTTGGATTCTATACCCAAGTACTAATTTAAAAGACAACTACTGTTTCAGGCTTTTTAGGTAAATGACGGTTACTTGCCCACGTAGTGATAATCAAGGAATAAAATCCGCGGATAGTGAGAAAAAACCAGTGGATAGAATATCCGCGTATTTTTATCCGTAGTAATAATCACGGATAGAGATATCCGCGGATACGGGTCGAATCCGCCGATTTATCTCGAACTATGGATAAATTACTATGAAAAAATCTATGGATAATTTTGTGTATGGTCATTTTCACTTTAGTCAAAAATGTGAACTATTATTTTACAAAAAGAGAGTTATTATTCATTTCTAAGGGCCGGGCCTAAGTTGTCGTTAAATCGTGGGTTTAATTAGCCTCAAGTTAATCTAAAAGCAACCAAATCGTCTAGTCTTCGGGTGACAATTAGCAGAAGGTGACGTAAAATTGGGTTGATAATAAATTAAGGGAATTGTATCAATTAATTGAATAATAATTTCTTAAGCCTTCTCGTAAGCCTGTGTAACAATTTCTTAATTAAAAAGGTGATTTAGCCGAAAAAAAAAGTATTTCTTCATTTTTCTATCCTACAATCTATATTCTGTCAAAAAATGAAAAACCATGTTAAAACAATTCTGAAGTAATTTTTTGTGCTAAAATTATGTTTCGGACACTGTAACACAATTTCGAGCACTTTTAATGTAAAAAATCTGATGCAGCTAAAAGGCGACTGAAAATTTTGCTAACAGAACAAAACATGTGTTTTCTAGCATACCGTATTTCCTGTAATTTAGCCCAGGGGGCTACATTTTTTGAATGCCCGAAAATCTTGAAATTGTAAATCAAAAATGGCCCTAACTCTGAAGTTCTAGTCAAAAAAAGAGGGGGGGGGCTAAATTAGGAGGGGGCTTAATTAGAGGAAATACGGTGTTACGTATTCTCAGATTCATGCATTTTGGACAGTATTCGATTTTATAAAATACAGGTTATTTCAAGAATTTCGCCCACTTTTAAATCGCCATAACTTTTTTTTGTAGACCGAACTTTCGAATTCTGTGAACGCAGATTGACTTAGAATTGAAAAGCAATTTTTTGGTATATAAAGTCAAAAACACGATTTTTGCTTGGTCCTATCTATGGTTTAGGCCTTGCCCATACAGAGACCATCCACAGTCCAGGACCCGAAACACAGGGGGAACCAAGCGAAAATCGTGTTTTTGACTTTATACACCAAAAAATTGTTTTTCAATTCTAAGTCGATCTGCGTTTACAGAATTCGAAAATTCGGTCTACAAAAAAAGTTATGGCGATTTAAAAGTGGGCGAAATTCATGAAACACCCTGTATTATCCGTATCCTCGGATTGTATATGCGGATATTTCGATTATTACTACGGGGGCTTGTGCCAATCATAAAAATAATTCAAGCTTATAGTTCAAGTAAAAAAACTAACGTTCAAGTTATAATTGACTGAACGATTGGCCTTAAAGTCAACTCTTGCCTTACAATTAGTTCATGAGTTTGCTGTTAATTTTTTTTGTCTAGTTTTTTAATTATCAGTAAACGGTCAATTTTGCTGCGAATAGTTTAGTATCTGCCCTCTAGCTATTTCCAGACTTTACATATAGTTTCTAACATTCTTACCATCTCCAGAAGAGCGTCCATCTCCAAGAGTACCCACTTGAATGTTGACGCAGACGAGCGGAGCGAAGAAATCTTCAATCTCTTTCCCGGTCACTCGGAACGGCAATCCACGGATGAAAACTTTGGTAGGAGAGGCATTATTGGCGGGACCGTAAGGGTCACCTCCTCTTCCTCCGTAGCCACCACCACGCCCTCCATAGCCGTAGCCTCCACCCATGTCTTGGTTTCGCTGGTTGTAGGGCTGACCGTAGGGACTGTAGCGGTTGCTGCCACCCATGCCTGGAGTTTCACCGCCCCTCGGCCTCCACGACCTCTTCCGCCCATCTTGCCGCCATAGCCACCATTACCACCTCCATAATAGGAGTCGTATTCGCCGTAGCCTCCTCCATTGCTAAAATCATCAAGTTTAAGATGAGTCGAAATGAAAATTTTAAACAGAATAGACCGCTATTACACAGTCAAACATACAAAACACTCTTATTACAGGTAGACTTGATGGGAGGGTGGTTTACCACTGTTTTTGAGTGTAGATACTAAAGTTGGTTCTATCTAAAAAGCTAGTGCCAGAGTCTGTCTTGCTACTACTACTTAATTATTTTCGCCTTTGCCCTATATTAGTTTTAGAGAAAAGGCAAGTGGATCAAGGCATACTTTGGCACCAGCTGTTTAGATAGAGTCTTTTGTCTAAGAGATGACTGTAAAAAGTTTATTGTGTTGATTTTTCAGCTGCCAGTATATTCTCCCAATTATTTATTATTTTATCACTCATTTTGTGCTTTTACATGACTTTTTGTCCTAGCCATAATACTCCTTTCCGCTATTTACGCTAAAATAACTAACCCATAGCCATCATAACCACCGCGAGGATTGGAAGCATAACCAGGTCCGCCTTGTCCATAACCACCGCCACCCATGCCCATTCAGACAATGCTGGGATGCTTCTCAGAGGCACAATGTTACGGGTAGATCGGTCCTTGAACTGCTCATAGGCGCCTCCATCTGACTTGAAAATCTCAAGATATCTGAAAAACACAACAATATTACTAAAGATACTCACTAATTTTCCCAGAAAAATATTTTTATACAGAAAAAGATTTCCAAACAAAAAATTTAAATTGGAAATTTTTGCAAAAATTAGAGAGATAAAGTTGTAAATAGTCCAAGAGTGACCCTCACCTCGACCCCAAGTGCTTCCCATTTAGTTGAAGTGCCCGATCTGCTTCCTGACTGCTAGCAAAACATATAAACCCTTCCCCGGTTGGACGGCCTTCGATTCCCTGCTCCTTGCCAAAAACTACGTCCTCCACGGTCAGACCTGATATAAATAAACCAATTTAGCCCATTGCCTAATTATTGCCAACTGTTAATTATGGTAGTGAATGTAGACCCGGCTTAGACACCCGGTACACCGCTAGTCCACAATGTTCAGCTATTCTTCCATCACCAACACTACCATCAACGATATTGTTAAGTCAAACCTTGGAAGAATTCCACCAGATCCTCCTTTTTACAGTTGTAGGGCAGACCTCGAACTCGAATAAAGCCCTGGTTGGCACTGTTCTCTTTGAGTTGCTTGCGACGCTTGAACTGCTCCATCTCCACACCACCAACTTCGAACACTAAAAAATGCGAATTCAGTCATTTGTGGTTCGGTGGACAAATTTTTAAGACAATTTACCTTCGACATAACGACTGCCTAGGTTCTCGCGGTCTTTTTTCAAGGCTTCTTGCATCTGAACAAGACGGGGTTGGAATTATGTAATACAAAAATTGTTGGCCTTTTGATAGTTATTTTTTTAGGAATACATTTTGGAGTCATTATATTAATGACTGTAAAGTAGAAACTACAAAGTTTCATCTCTTGTTAGTTAGGAATAAAGTTAAAAGCTCTTTACATCTTCGAAAAGCAATTATTTTCATACAAAATTGAAAGAAGACAAGATGTGGAATTTTAGAAAAATGAGAATTAGCCAGGGCACGTAAACGTCCTTATTGAAGAGATATGTCCTAACATTGGACCCTCAGCCCTATTCTTTTGAATTTTAAGTCAAAATCTTATTTTTTAGCAGAAAAACAGCAATAAGCACTAGCTAAAGTAGCATATTTCTATGGTTGGTGAGTGAAAAGACGAAAAAATTTCGTCTAAAAGGATCAAATTGAATTGTTGCCCCTAAAATCTGAATTCTTGCCCCTTTTTTGTTTTTTCCGGCAATTCATTACCGAAAGAATGAAGAAAGGGGCAAGAATTCAGATTTTAGGGGCAACATTTTAGTTAAATCCCGTCTAAAATAGCGTTTTTTCTATGTTGAGATCAATTTTTTCGGCCTTTCACTTAACAACCTTACATATTTTCATCAAGATGCCCTCCTTTTCAAAAAAAATTACTAGGCCTAGAATTAACAAACAGTGCTTTGATTTTCAAAAAAAAACCGAAAAACGCTTGTATTTTTCAACCGAACAATTAAAAACTACATACCTCTTCAGCACTAGCAAACTCGCCTGAAACAAACACTTTCAAAGCTAATTTCTCAAAACATCGCATTAAAACAACTCACAATAGCACTCGCCAGATGGACGCCCATTGGTGGAGGAAGTGAAGGTAATGCCGTTGTCCACAACAGTCAAGCCTAATGAAAACAGGTTTTTAGTTGTGGCCAGACACATTAAAAAAATAAACCGACCTCCAAAGAATTCTTTGATTTGCTCTTCGGTGGCACTGAACAGTTTTAAAAGGTTAGATTAATTTTTACATGAAGGGACGAAGGGATACCTGTAGGGAAGGCCACGAAGACGCACACAGTAGTATTCGGGAGTGGGCTTGGTCTCTACAGACATTTTGATAGCTGGTCAACAGTTAATTGATAGTAAGACTGGGATAAAGCTGCTGCAAAACAAAAGGTTTTAGGTAAATACTCAAACAAGCACACACACACTATGGCACGTTGGCATAAAATATTGACTAATATGTGTTGTAAACAACACAAGCCTAGATTTTATGAAATGGTAGCGATGCATATACAACTCCATTCGATAATACAAAAACAGCAAACAAAAGCTTCGGGACTAATTATTTATGAACGGATATTTAGTGCTATACAGACATAGAAAAAGAGAATTGTTAAACAGAGCAAGTAACACAATTTATGACATGCTTGAAAGAAAAAAAATTAAACGATGCACCTGAAAATCTTATCTGTTATACAGATTATAGATTTAAAAACAAATTGATAAGAACCCTTTAGAGTTTTAGAGAACCTGCCAGAAAACAGAAAATGCATTTTGGATTTATATGAAAAACCCCAAAAGCATAAGTGTTTTGGCTTTGTTGTGTTCGCGCATATCCCATAAGAAATATATCATTTCTTATTTTTGATTTTTGCAACTTTCTAACATGTTTTCAAACAATTTTGGCTTGAGTATATTATAGCAACTCATTGAAAAAAGTGTTTTAAAGGGGGAGGAAACTTTGTATATGCAACAAAGAACCACAAAGGACACAAATTCAGGTGGCCCTGGCTTGGTTTCGTAATTTTCTCAAAATTTTATAAAAGATTTTTAAAAAATAAAAAATACCACGTGATTTAGCACAAAAAGCTGCATAATATACAATGGTTAGATCACAGGTGAAGCTTTGTTTTTCCTCTTTTGAGATGGTTCAAGAAGTGGCTTGGCAGACTGGTCATGGATGGACATTTCTGGTTTAATTTTACTGTGTTGGAAATCAACATTTGAACCAAATGTTTGTGAAATATTTCTACAAAAAGATAGCCATGACTTTGGCTAGCCTTTTTTTACTCACAATATTAAATTTTATGATAATTTTATTGATTTCCAACCCAGTAAAATTAAACCAGGATCGTCCATCCATGACACGGGCTGCCATCACACTTCTTCACCCTCTCTAAAAGAGGAAAAATGTGCGTAGGAATTTCTCTCCCCTTTAAAATTGTCAGCAAATGAACATACAGTCTACCCTGGATCATTCGGCACTTTTAAAAATTGGCCATAGGGGGCCGGATTATTAAGGGCGCCAGATTGGCGAGGGTTGATTTACTTGGTTTTATTAGAAAGTTATTAGCCTACAAAGTTTTATTCTCTAATATTTTTTCTTGGTCTGACTGTATCAGAAATACTAGCTAAAAACATGCAAGAGACCAAACACATTTTAGCATAATTGTTTGCACAAAAATAAAATCTTATCTATTAAGCCAAAATGGAACAGAGCATAGTATGCAAACACATATATCAAACAGGCTGTATCTACAGCCTGTTTGATTGGCATGTGCCAATCAAATTCACTCTAATTTAAATGATTGGTTATTTGTAGTCAACTGGCACACGCATTCATCAATCTAGCTCTTGACCATTCATTTGTCCCAATCACTGATTCTAGCACTGAAATGATGGTCAACACTCCAATCAGCTGTGAAGTATTATTGGCAGATCTGGATGGGGCTCTTCAGCAAGGGCTTACCAAAGAAATGCTCCTCTAGTAAGATTTCACATAATTTTTTGTTATATCTCATGCAGGTGCCTTACTTTTCAGTAATCTAAATACCCAAACACCAACCAGCATAAAAGATGCCTTGTACTCCATCTTTTGCGCCAAAAAACATGAGATTGGTGGGATTTATATAAGATTGTTGATTGTGCAAAGCAAATTAATGGGTTTTGCGTTAGAAACGTGTTGTTGTGATTGCGCGAAGTTCAGACAGAAATAATTGTAGAATTGTAGAAATAATTCTGCTGACATATTGCGTCTTTTTCAGCTTTGTTTAAAATATTGACGCTTTTGGATTTGGGCACTGTTCCGAAAAAATTAGCGATTTCCTACTACTACCAAAATATCCAGCTTAATATACGCTCTTTCAGATAGAAAATGAAAAAAAAACTAAAATTTCAGACGTCAGTATTTCAAGAAAATCATTCACATAAATTAACTGCTCGATGGTCTGATTTGTAACACATGAATTTTTAAACTTTTAAAATTCATACGTGGCATTTTTGTAAAAATTAACCATACAGTCGAAGCTCTCTATAACGACTCTCAAGGGACCGGCTAAACCGAGTCGTTATAAAGAGCGTCGTTTTGACTTGAATGACTTAGCTCAGGACCAAATAGTTCTTTTTTCCGGATCCTTATAAAGAGCGAGTCGTTATAAAGAGCGTCGATTGTATGTCATTTTCAAACTTCTTGGTCTTTGTATTTGGACTTCTAAATGAGATTTAAGATATATAAACCTGATAAAAAATAGGGCATGTTACCGAGCGTTGTGGCGAACGCTTATCACCCAGCTCTCTTGGGGTACTGGAGTTGGTTGAGCGAGCGTCCAACCAACAGCTGTGTCGACAAGCGCCATTGGGAGAAGTCCTGGTGGTGCTGGTCGTGGATTCATCCTACACAATGAGGCAAGTAATGGCTCAGGGCCAAAAGGCAGCAGGCAAAATTGCCCGCATGACTGAGATGGTTGGATCGCGCTCGCGGCAACTCCTTTTATTGATGTGGTTTCTGGTTTATAGAAGTTAATGTCTTTTTTTTCGTCTTCTTATTCTTTCAACCGAGAAGAGGCTACAAGAATACAATCAAACTAACTAGCCAACCAATTGAATAAAAAAATCGAAAATTCGAGTCCAACTACCTTTTTTGTCAAAATTGCGCAATATCTCATCTGTCATTTTTATTCCACTATCCGGTCCTTCTGGGAAATGGAAATGTTGCAGATTTAGTTTATTTTATGTTTTATTTTACTTTAAAAAAATATCCAATAAATTATTCGGCTAAACTTCGGAATACCAGCAGTCAACTTTGGTATACCCCAGCTTAATTCGGAACACACCCCTCATGTTACCCACAATTGAAAGCTGAGGATGTTAGCTACACAATGGTGTAAAATTTCTTGGTTTAGTTCACACAAATTTATATTTTTCGATTAAAATAAAATTGAATTTTTTCGAATGAAAATCGAATGCTCAAAAATATTCAGTTCTATTTTAATCGAAAATATACATTTGTGAACTAAACCAAGAAATTTTTACACCATTGTGTAGCTAACATCCTCAGCTTTCAATTGTGAGGTAACATGAGGGTGTGTTCCTAATTAAGTGCTGGAGGTATACCAAAGTGGACTGCTGGGGTATCCGAAGTTGACTGCTGGGGGTATCCGAAGGTGTGCCATTATTTCATGTTTACAAATAAATATTTCAAAGATCGGCAAGGAAACTAAATAGTTTTTTAAAGGGGCATGCTTACCTGTCAAAATTTTCCCCGCCAGTTCAAATATTCTTTTACTAACCATTGGATGTCTGTACGTATTTTTCACTTTTTCTGATTTTTACTTTTTGTGTTGTATTATACAGTATAAAAATTTGCATGAATGGATACTGTCGAGCGCCCTTTAAAGGACCATGGTCACCTGTTCTAAATTGTCCTCCGCCAATTAAAATTTTACACCTAATCATTGAACTTGAGTACGGATTTTTCAACTTGGTTTCTAACAAAACAAGGCCTAGAATTGAATTTAGGTCAAGTTTTGTTAGAAACCAAGTTGAAAAAATCCGTACAAAAGCTCAATGATTAGGAAAATTTTTCGAATTGGCGGGGACAATCGTTGTCATAAATGGCAATGGTCCTTTAACGAATTCCCAGCTACTTTCAGTTTAACTTACTACCCAAAGAAACTCGTTATATATCTCATTTAACACCACTCCCTTGGTCTCCTTGGTGTGTATCTCAGGGTTAAGCAAGGGTAAGCCAGCGCATGTTAAGATGGACAAAAAAATGTTTTCTTATTTTTTAGTTTTTGAGAAACATGTTCAAGCCTGTCCTAACGTACGCTGGCCTACCCTTGCCTAAGCCTAAAAAGACTATCTAGATTTTATGAGATGAAGTCAACATGATGTTAGGCAGAAAAAATAGCTTAAAACGTGTTTTCGGGTCACTTTTTTAAAATTGGGGTGGTGGATGGTTTTTAACGAGATAAGTACCAAAACCTCTGATAAAAACAATTAACAATAAACAAGCAATTAACAAGCCCTCTCATTTACAATCGTCTGTGCCCGTCCCTTGAGTTTTGTTCATTAAGAGTCCTATTGTATGTAAAATTAACAATCAAAACTTGTGTATTTAGCGCTGAACGCAGATCGAGTGGAGAGCAAACATAACATCACAGATGTGCAACAGAAAAGACTGGACAACCTATTGGTAAGTTACAATTACTATAGAATCAAACAGGCTGGTTCATAAAAAATAAATCATTCGAAAATTTATTAAGAAGCTTGAAGCAAGAGAACTTTCTTTTGACAAAAAAAGTTGTCTGTTTCTCCTAGAATTAATGTACCTATTTTTTCGATAAAAAAAGACAAAAATTTATTCATTATTAAAAAAATTAAAAATATCAGGTAGCTGGAGTATCAACTAGCCCCGGCTCTAGTTTCTAACGAGAACTAATTTCTGCAAAATCTTTGCAAAGTGTAAACCAAAGAAATAAAAAAACAGACTGAATTATACTTCTGATACTTTCACTCTTTAGTGCTCCACAGATGTTGCAACAGTTGATACCTTGTTAGAAACTAGACTTGCAAGGCTATCTGATAGTGTTGAAATTAAAAAAGAGCAAATTGTTGTGTTTTAAATTAAAAAAAAAAAGAGACACTTTTGGCCAAAAGGATGCATTTTACGTAATGTCCAATTAAAATAGACTTTTATCGGTTAAAAACACGGTTGTCTAAACATACAAAATTCCAAAAAAAAAACTTTTATTACTACCTGTTTTCGAGAAAATGGAAACCAGGTTTTATTGGGATATAATGTTGATATAATATTGCATAAAATCGCATGTCTACTTGAATCGACAAATCAAAAACGCAGGTTTTACCATAATCAACTAAATCATTATATAAAAAGATGACAAAAAGCCTTCCACTTATGTTTTTCTTGAGGTTTTTAAAAATATGTATTGATTCTGACTTGATTCAGCATGAAAAGTTGACCGAGAGATGGATCAACAGATCAGCCAGTATCAATAAAATATGCGGTTAAGAAAATAAAACAACAAATATCAAAAATCCTATGCAACACGCACCCTCCCTTTAAGACGGGTCAGTAAACTTTTCTGAAAAATTTGTTACTTTTCAAAAGTTTTAGCTATCGCGATTCTTCTGTAAAGCCAGCCAGCTGGCTTACTTTCCCAAACCTCAAAAATCGAAAATTTTTTAGATCAAAATCAGAAATTTCAATTTAAATATGATCTGTTCAGATGGCTGAGGGAATTACTGCTGTCGGGCTGCACTCCATTTTCAGTACTGATGCCCAAACGCAGTTCGAATATGACCACAATTTTGCCAGACTGTAACACACCATTTTCCGTGCGTTTCAAACAGACCTGCATAAAACATTTTCAGGCGGGAATATTTTTACACGGAGAGCAAGTATTGTGATGATGTACGTGTTTTTGGGGCAACTAAAATTGCAGCTAAGTTTACCAGGGTTAAATGTAAAGCTTTCAGGCTGCCACCAAATTACGAACCATGTCATGCGTGTACTACAGGTTTGTTTCCTCGTGTAGAAAATAGGAAAACAAGATAAAAAAAGATAGCATAACCCCAAACACCAAATCTCTGATAGTTTATTGCAGAAAAGTAGAAAATCAGCTGGATCACATTGGGTCGATTTCAGATGGATAAATTTGTTGCGTCTAAATAAACCGAACTTATGACAAGTATAAGATGCTCTAAGACGACTTTGATCAGTTTGATTACTCATGAACAGTTTATCGATTCCGTTCCGAATTTATTTGGATATCCCGCAGGGCTGCCGTTCTTCCTTCTTTAGAAGTCCAAATATTATTATTTTTTAAATTTCATGTCAAAATCTTTGTTGTAACGCGAAGAGCAATAAACATTAAATACAACAACATATATTCTTGCTAAATAAATTATACTTCTTGTGGTTGTAGGAGCAGAGCCTGTTCCGACCTATCAGCCAGCAGGACTATTCCACTGTGCTCCAGTCCCTCAACAACAAATTTGCTGAGATTAGGACCCACTTAAAACTGACTACTTGTCAGAGGGTAGGCTGGCAAATAATTCCGGCCAACAAAATAATAAATATTTGATTTTAGGCGTTAATATTGAGGTCCAGGCTCATGGAAGGCAGGTATGTGATAGTAGAAAAATTTTAATTTTCACTTGCAATTCATTCGTGTTTGCAGGCGCAAGAGACGCAACTTTCCAAAAGAAACAACCAAGATCCTGAACGAGTACTTTTACGCCAATTACACCCAACAGTATCCAACTGAAGAGGTCAAAGCTGTGCTTGCCAAACAGTGCAACATGACCATTGCTCAAGGTAAACATGTTGCCGGCGGTAGTCGTCGATCCCTCTCATCCTAATTTAAAAAATACCAAGCTTTTAGCAAAATTCCTATCTATCACTTTTTGTAATGTCTTAAGCTAGTTATTATTGAAAATGTAAGGTTATTATTTTTTTAATAAACCCCAATAATTATGACAACCCAATAATTCCCAAAAATCAAACTCCAACTTTAAAGGCTATTTTACCCTACTTGTTTTTGAGTTATTAGACTTCTGTGAAGACCGAAATTTTTTCTGAAGCTCGAGCTATCGAACAAGCAAAAGAACACCCGAATATGTCAAAAAGTAGTTATCTAAGTGCCCGTCTTAAAATCCGAAAATAAAAAATAAAGATCTATTTTTCTCAAAGCATTTGGCCGACTTATTCAGCAACGCTAGTATTTAGGATGAATTTGTTAGTGCATGGTTTATTCGGTTTATGGTTTAGTGTCCAACTGGTTTGGCAACAAACGCATTCGCCACAACAAATACAAGAACACTGCCAAGGGCCAGAAAGAGATGGAGATGTACACTGGCAAACAGCTCCCCTCCACAGGTTTCACTTTATATATCTCATTGCTTTAATTAAAATTTTAAGAGTGATTTTTTGTGAAATTGAACCTATGCATGCCGATAGAGATTATAGGGTATGTCGGATAATTGCATTATAATCTGTTTACGATGCGCAGAACACGATGGCGGTGTTAGTCTTACCACTTTTAAGTTCCATTTTCGGGGTACAAACCTCGAAAGTTACCAACTCCGGGACATCCGAATTTAAAGAAGTTCACACAAACTTTCCAGATTATTTATGTTTTCAATAAAGTCACACAATCATTTTACACCATTTTATAGCCCGTGAACAGGGCCATCGAAAAGTGCTTAGTTTTGCATATAAACCTGAATTATCAAAACCTGAATTCTGATACGGCATCGTGTTCAGCATAGTCGATTTGCATGTAAAAGTGCTGTTGAGTCTAAAAATATATTCGAATTTCAAATACCGCTCAAGACCACAAACATTTTATTCATTTTTTGTCTTGAGTGGAATTTGAAATTGAGGCCCAAAATTACAGAAAATTGCTCTTAATCATTTCCAAACGTCAAAGTTTCTGCCAGTTAAGATAATAATGTTTCCAATTCAGAAATACATCACTCAAAACGCAGTCGAATACTCCAGGAAAACCATTGTTCGGAATTTTAAGTGCTTGATTTCTTTGTATTTTGGAGTTTTTTGATAAAGCAAATATTAAAAATATTATTATTCCAACAAGACATTAATAAAGCTATTTGAACATTACGATTTTGGTGTTAAAGCAGGCTTTGTTCACTAATGGGCATGTTAAAAGAGCCCATCCAAATGGGTCTAATCCAGTCTTCCCTGCTTAGCACTATTTTCATCTTCTCCTGCAACTGCTTTTCTGGATTCAAACACACTATTTGGGTAGTAAAACTGAGCCAGTGGTTAGGGCTTAGCGTAGGCACTAAAATCCAACCAATCAATGATAAAGTATAAGAAATAAAAAAATTTGTGTGTCGTTTTCCAACTACTTTTTCTGAACTATTTTCTGCACCAAAATTAGGCTAGGTGAGATTTGTCAAAAACAAAATTTGTCAAACGTAGTTTTTGTCAAAACGAAACTTGTCAAGACGAAAATTTTCAAAACGAAATTTGTCAAAACTGATCTTGTCAAATGAAGGTTTTGTCAAAAACAAAATTTGTCAAAACGAAATTTGTCAAAAAAATTGCCTTGGTCCTCTCTTTAGTTCACAATAAGAAAATTCAAAATTTTTTTACGTTTTTCATGTTCCAAATCTGTTTTCTGGACTAATTCGAACAAGCTGAAGATGATCTGACAGTTGAAGGGCCGTTTTCTTGAGTATTTTTTAGTTTTGGGCAAAATCAATTATTGCCCAACACTCAAAAATACCCGATAAAACGGCATTTTATCACTGTCCTACGATCTTGAGCTTGTTCGAATTAGTCCAGAAAACAGATTTTGGAACATGAAAAACGTGAAAAAAAATTTGATCCAAGTGCTCGACCACTTGGTTTGGTTGGTTCAGACTAAAAAATTAGAGTTCCCGCAAATTTTTTGTTTAGAGTATTTTGGACGGTTTCAGGTGTTTTAGTTGGTTTTTGATTTGTTAGGTGCTTTTGGCTAATTTTGGATGTTTTGGGTGGCTCGAGGAGGTTTTGAGTGGTTTGGGGTGGTTCATACACAATCTAAAAATTTTCGAAAAAACATAAAAATGGCTCTTTTATATAAGGGGGACCAAGGCAAACCTTTGACAAGTTTCGTTTTGACAAATTCGTTTGACAAAAATTCGTTTTGACAAATTTCGTTTTGAAAATTTTCGTCTTGACAAGTTTCGTTTTTGACAAATCTCACCTAGCCTAAAATTATAGTACAGTCGACTCTCCCAGCAACGTACACTCCAAAAGTTCGTTCCCGCCTAGGTCCAACACTTTTTTTACCAATTATTGAGGTCTTTTTCCGAACCTTTTTTGTATTTGGGTGCACGTTATAGGGAGAGTTCCGCTTTAAACTTCCAATGTTATTGTTTTTTGCAAAAACGATCTGCAAAATCAAAATCCTTGCAATATTTCATACTAGACTGACGAATCAGGTTCGGAAAAAGACCTCAAAGATTGAGGTAAAAAAGTATCGGACCTAGGTGGGAACGAACCTTCAAGGTGTACGTTTTAAAAAACGATTTTTTGGACCAAAAAAGTGTTTTTTACTCCATATTCACATTTTCAATGACTTGTTTCCACTCGAAACGGGGCCCTTGTTTTTTTTTAAATATATTTTGAATGCTTGCTCGTAACTTTGGGTAAAACCCTAACTTCAGAGTGAGGACCTTTTTGGCTGGCCCACCCTGTGACCTTTCTATTCGCTGACCTGCAATCACCCTAGTGTTCAGCGAGTATTCCAAATGGTTGTACACAAAACAAAGCCATCTTTGTCGATTGTCCAGCTTACTGAAACACGATAAAGATTTGAAACAAAACAAACACTTGGACATACACTGGGGTGATGATTTTGACGGTCAACTTGAATTTAGGACCTGAACTTTTGTTTTTAAGATCGAGGAAAATTAAAAAGCATTGTATTTTACTCACCAAAGCCTAGTAACTAAAACTTAAAATTTAATTTGTAAAAGCTTGAATTATGTAAAACGGCGTCCTTAATGACGACGAAAAGTGAGACCGCAATTGACGCTCCAAAATGTTTTAAATTTGTGTCACAGTCGCACTGTGACCGTGACATTGTGGACAATGCTTGATCCTAACTTTTTAAATAACAGACTATTTTACAATTAAAATTGTAAAATTCGTCTTTTTCATGCGGGTCCTTAATTGGTGCTATGCTTGCATAACATACATCAAAAACACATTGAATAGGTTCGGAGTCTCTGGTGGGCAGTAGTTCCGTTTTGCCTGACTCTAGCTCAGCAAATGTCTTGGCTGTGTGGTACTTGATCAGGAACCAGTCTCGTTGATAAATCTGCAACAACAACCACTAAACACAAACCATTAATAAATGGTAATACCTGATGTAGAAGCTGAGGGTTTTCCCGTTCACTACAATTTTTGAGCTGCTATTAACCAAAAATATATTTCTTTTACCGCAGACTCTGGTCCACAAATATCCTGAAGCAGACAAAAATTACGAGTAAAAGCGATCGGGAAATTCTCACTTGGTCTTTTTGGGCACCTCGATGCCCTTGATTGACTTTGGTTTCTGGACCACTAACGATTTCTCGTCCAGCACAGCCACTCTTCGGAATATTTTGACGCATAATCCACCTCCTCAATGGCTTTCATTGAGAAGAAATGAAATTTTATTATGAAGTAGTATACCTTTAGTAGCAACCACCAAAACACCCTCTTCCCTGCCCATCTTGCCGTATTTGATCCACTCCACAGGCATTTCCATTCGAATGGTGTCCACTCTGAATTGGTCAACCTGTTACAATACAAGGCTATAGCTGAGTAGTAATAGTAAAATGAAGACTAGCATACGTAGAGGTGAATTTCATTGCCGATGGCCACCAGCACACCTGAAAAGCTATTTAGTGGTAGCACTATTCCTTCACAAAAACATATTTAAGCTTGTTCACAAAGTTTGTAGGAGAATATTGCGCCTGATTGGTCTTTTGTGGGTATCTAAGTAGTCAGCCCATTTAGTAAAA
This sequence comes from Ditylenchus dipsaci, assembly GCA_004194705.1. Classification (NCBI taxonomy): domain Eukaryota; kingdom Metazoa; phylum Nematoda; class Chromadorea; order Rhabditida; family Anguinidae; genus Ditylenchus; species Ditylenchus dipsaci. The sequence goes on along the minus strand of SADC01001275.1, from coordinate 1,974,031 downwards.
ACGTGTTTTGAAGCAGGCCACACACACCTACCCCCCCCCCCGAAGTAAACAAGTGCCAAAATATTATTAGTCATGAATGTCAGATTTGCGATGCAGTTGTTAAAAAAGTAAGTTTTAGGGGGCTACGAGCTTTGTGAACCATCCAATACCTTGGTATTGCTTTGGCTCATACGAGAACTGCTCTATGTCTGTGATTTCCTAAAGAAATCTTTTTTTGACTGTTTGAGTGGCTCAGAGGTAGCTTACATCCTCGAACTGCACTGAATTTTGTCTCTTGCCTTTTATACTAGAACTCGATTATTGCTAGAATTTATTTTGGCGCTTTTACCTAAAGTAGATAAGACGACGCTTTCTGGTGGCGAACACAAGCTGCAAATTAAATAGTTTACACTTGAAAGACAATCAAATGCCTCAAGTGTCTTACGTTCCACCTGCCTCCAACGCCACAGCAGATTACATCAAAAGGGAACTCCCGTATATAGAAGGAGTACTCCGCACATTCACCTTTGGGTTTTTGCGAAGCACACATACATCCTGAATATATAATGTGCGGAAATGTTTTTCCCAGACTTTAGGCCATTTCAAATTGGATCAAAAATTTTTTCTTGTTCACTTAGATTACCGTATGTATCATCTATGAACGGACCTCTTGCGTACAGAATCGCTTTTGTAGAATTACCGGATTTCCTCTAATATAAGTCCCCGCGCCACCCTTCTAATAAAAGCCCCACTTGACTTTGAGGATCTGTATCTCGGCTCATAGTCAATATTTTGCAATATTCTTAAAGGGAGGGTGAAAGATGTTACACTACGTGTCCAATGACGCGGCGAAAGTCGCAGTCACACTTTTCCGCGTCATTGGACACGTAGTGTTAAGGAGATAGTATCGACACGAAAGAATTTCTCCTATTTTTGTGTTTTTTAAATGTGGTTTTAGAGCGATATTTTGTCGGAAACTTGGTGTTGCAATGTGGGAAAAACTTGTGCAGAATTAAAAGTTAGATTAGCATCATAAATATCAGAAATTCAAAATTTATTTAGAAAATTCACTAAAAATTGAAATGAAAAAAGGGGGAAACCCATCGAAAAAGGTTGATTGGTCTTATATTGAATTTCAACTTTTAGTGTATTTTTTGAAGGAATTTTGAAATTCTGATATTGATGATGCCACCCAACTTTTAATTCTGCACAAGTTTGTCTGAGGTCACAACACCGAGGACAACTACAAAATATGGTTCTAAAACCACATTATAAAAACATAAAACTTGGATAAATCCTTTCGTGTCGAGACTATCTCCTTAACAGCTTTCACCCTTCCTTTAACTCTCGCGAGCTCTAACGATTAAATGTTTCAGAATGGATTTTTAAATTTTCGAAAAGGGTGCACTTTCGATTTTTAGGCGTGTTTGTATGTTGCAGTGGTAAATTTTTCCGTCATACGATTTCACATAGCAAAGAAAGCTATTTTTCTTTAGGTCACAAGTTCAACCCCTCCCTCTAGACACCGCAATTTTTTCATTATTAGCTCATTCCACATAAAATCGAAAAAAAGACGCAAGTAATAAATATCAGATTTTTAACTTTTACTTAAAAATTTGAGTTGAGGTCTGAAGAAAGTCTAGACTTTACGTCAAATATAAGGCAAAAGTCCTATGAAACTTATGTTTGCATCAGAATGCTGAGGATTTCATTTTCACTACTTTTTACACCAAAATGTAGCCACAGATCTCTTCTGCATTATTGAAAGAGCCTTTTACAAAGTTGAGGACCAGTAAAAACTAGAAGCCATTTCGAGTCTGAAACTCATTTTTCTAGTCAAATTTTAGGAGTTTTTTTGATTTCCCGCAAAAAATTTGGTTTGAATTCAGAATGCACCTTATTAGGACCTTATTAGACAATTTGAAAAGCCGTGTTCAGATTTTGGTCGAGCAATCAAAAACTTCGAGATCAAATTCAAATTTTTCGAATCGTTAGAAATCCAAAAATAGAAGCTACGGCTTCTGTTAGAGGAAATACGGTATGTTTTCACCCCTTTTTGGAGACTTTTCTCAAACAAGTTACCGCCCAATCCGATGAGATGCGCTACACAATAAGTAATAACTCAACTGAAAGAATTCTGCAAAAATGGGTAAAACAAAGTGCCAAGAACACTTTTTGCATTTAAAGGGGGGGGAGCCATTTAGGTTTGAAAAAGTGGCTTCCATGGCGCAGTGCGTAAGTGCTCGCGTTTTTTGGGCCAAAATGGTGTTTTTTGGTGTTGCAGGTTCAAACCCACGTAGGGGCACACTTTTTTTTTGGCTTGCTTGGTCAGTTTAGAGGTAATTCGGGTCGCTGATCCCGAATTAAAAGTCTAATTACCTCTAAACTGACCAAAAAAGCAAAAAAAAATAGTGTGTCACTACGTGGTATTGAACCTGCAACACCAAAAAAACACCATTTTGGGCCAAAAAGCGAGAGCACTTACGCACTGCGCCATGGAAGCCATTTTTTCAAACCTTAATGTCTTTCCACCCCCCCCCCCTTTAAGGGAGCCGTTTATTGAAGGATATACGGTAAGCATGATGCGTAGTTGAATGAAAATTCGTAAATGGTGTTTTATAAAGCAAGTCTAGTAATATTCTTCATCGAAAACATACATGCTCCCGAGTACAAGCCACAACTCTGTATTCTATGTCGAACAAGCCTAAAATATGACTTTATAGCTGTTTATTTCACTCAAAAAAGAATCTGCATGAAGTTTCAGGTTAGATTTCCAGTGGCAACCAACCATTTTTTATTTAAACTTTTCATTTATCATAATAAAAACCAGACCAACCAGTTGGCAAAATTTTCACAGGCACAGCACAAATTTTAGTGTGATGCAGGACACTATAAGCTTGGGAGTCGATGAAATAGATGGAGCATTTCTCTGTGCCTAAACACTCATTTTAAAATCGACTCCAAATTACGTGCGTTCACCCAAAATAATAACATCCACAGCATTGGTCTGACCATTCCTAGGCATGGTTGCTATGCAGGAAATTTGTATGTTGGTCAGTGAGATCACTCCGTCTTTAACGTAGTCAGCAAACTGCGCTCTGGTTTGATCGGAGGCGATGGTCAAAAACTGTTGGCTCTGATTGCTCAATTGGTTCATGGAGTGGTCCATTTGAAGGTGCTGCAAAACAGCTGGTTGAACACCATGACCACACAAAAACCAGTACTTTGAGTCCATTGTACAAAGCTGCTGCTTGGATATTGTCTTCTCTGAATCTATTCCAGATCTCAGTCTCTGCTGGCAGAATGTCTAATTGTGGTATATTATAGCGGTAGTAGGGCTTCATATTTCTGTAGATCAACAAGCTTGACCCTGAGGCTACTGCTGCAAATTAAAAGCTATGAGAAAACAGACGCAGGTGCATCAATAAATGCGGCTCTTTTTTGTGCATACTCGCCAAAATGCATTACTGCGTAATAAAATAAGCATCGTCTTTAAAATGCGGATAAAATCAGTTAATTTGCATTCTGCTATGTGGGTATGAGGCTCCAGAATGCTTATCCACTGATCTTCATCCAAACTTTTGAAACGATGTCTACTTTATGAATAGCTTATCTCGTAGTCCTGTCTCTGAGGTACAAGATGACACGAAGTGCGCAGTTTTTTGATAGAGGGAGAAAAATTAGAGCCATTTCCAAGTGAGTATATCAAAAATAGCCACACTCATTGTGAACGTTGCTTAACACCTGGAAAACCGACTGTTATTTTTGGTTTTTCCGACTCAGAATTTCGTGCTGAACACGATGGTGTGGGTCCTTTTCCCTTCCATGTCTGACGAAGTTGGTGAAAACGGCTTCGGGAGGTAAGAACTTGTGCATGGTCAAAATTTAGCTAGCACCCACAAGTTTTCAAGTAATGCGCTATTATCTTCCTATTACCCCAAGCTCATAATATGTCAAAATGACCGCCAGGAACTTTGCTTTCAAGCTGTTCCAAAATACACTGTTTTTATTCGCAAATTTTCAAAAAAGATTAATACTTGCTTGTCTGCGTGAAGATTTTTTGAATTTTACATTTTTACTTTATACGTACTTATGCTTATTCTACTTTTAATTCTATTCTAAAATTTTCACCACCTTATAGAACAGTCAATTAGATACAAAAAAGCGAGGCGAGTGGCAATATTTTTTTTACAAAGCTAGCAAAACTTCGGTCAAAATGTTGGGCTTGTTGATTTTGTTTATTTCTTTTACTCGAGCTACTAAATGATGAGTGTATTTTATTAATGTCTCAAGAGAAAAATTGGCTGCACGTGACTGCACGTCTCGGTTTTTTGTATCTAATTGACTGTTGTATAAGGTGGTGAAAATTTTAGAATAGAATTAAAAGTAGAATAAGCATAAGTACGTATAAAGTAAAAATGTAAAATTCAAAAAATCTTCACGCAGACAAGCAAGTATTAATCTTTTTTGAAAATTTGCGAATAAAAACAGTGTATTTTGGAACAGCTTGAAAGCAAAGTTCCTGGCGGTCATTTTGACATATTATGAGCTTGGGGTAATAGGAAGATAATAGCGCATTACTTGAAAACTTGTGGGTGCTAGCTAAATTTCGATCATGCAAAACTGATAAATTTCTAGACCCTATTTCAGTCTCTTAATTCGGCTTTGAAGCAAAAACGACCGGCACCATTGTGCTCAGCCCATTCTGTTCTACCCGTTGTCACTAATGGGCGCACCAGCGTAACCCGTATCGAGAGTTGCGCGAATCCAAACAAATATTGAAAAAATACAATATCACAAAATGTACGAGTTTATTTTTTTGAGTGTGGTTTTCAGTGGCTTTCTGAACAAACACTCTCACAAATTTCAGTTCAACATGTAGCCAGATAAATTTGCTACAAGATGCTGAAAAATCCGTTAATCAAAGTTACATGTGTAGAAAGTTATGGCACATAGAAATCAAAGTAAGAGAATTCGGAAAATCCGTACCTCGAAAAAGATTTATCTTTACTTCACAGATAAAAATATACTATGCTTACTGTTATTTGAAAGCTGATATCCTTGAGGTCATTTTGATATAATATGAATGTGGGTGTAGTATGACGATTATGACGCACCACTTGAAAACATGTGGGTATCCAGCTGGATTTTGACCATGCACAAGTTCTTACCTCCCGAAGCCGTTTTCACCAACTTCGTCAGACATGGAAGGGAAAAGGACCCGCACCATCGTGTTCAGCACGAAATTCTGAGTCGGAAAAACCAAAAATAACAGTCGGTTTTCCAGGTGTTAAAACTCCTATTCAGACCTAAGCATGGGGTGTCTGTCTGACCCTGAACAATATGAATTAATTGAATTATAGCTAAAAGAGTCCCCTACACTATCAGATATGAAGCTGACAATGCCAGTGGGACTATCCGCCAACACAGATTCTGCTATGGGTTTAAGCCCCTTGAATAATTTTAAGCGACTAGGCACATTACTCTTGTCCACCAATAAAAGCTGGTGGTCATTCCTGCCCTGCACATCCCCCAAAGCTACACACGCCTTGTTGGTGTGCACACCTAAACCACATAAGTAAACAAGAAATACATAAAAGAAAAAAGTGTGAAGTTCTAGCCTGCAGTCGGCTCCCACAAAGCTCTGGTCCATTTGTTCTGGTTGTTGACTGAAATACAATTGGGCAAATGGATAATATTGGATGATTTAAAAAATATACCACTATTCATTTATATCAAGAAGTTTAGCAGAACAAATTACAGGTTTCAAATTCAAAGTTTCAGGTAAAAAGAAAGGGAATAAAAGGCATATATGTGAGTTTACCTCAGACGTTGTCAAGGCAACTTGGTCATTTTTGCATGGAAAAGTAGAAAAAGGTGCAATTGCAACCGCATCACCTTGACCAAAATAACCGCGACCGCATTAGGTTTTTGCAAATAAAATAAGCCGCACAACTACGTATGCTGTATTCTCTTTAATAGAAACCGCTTCTCTATTATAAGACCACCCCACCCTCTGAAGAGATTTGGAAAGTAGAAACACCAGCACGAGCTTTCAAAATGGGCTGCAGGTGACTTTTCACTAAATTTCATGGCGCAGTAAGTTAAAATATCGCAGATTTGAACCTCTTCTGGATCCGACCATTTCTTAAAACAATTTTCGGGTTAAGCGCCATTATCGTCCAGCCAACCCCCCCCCCCCCCCCCCGCACCCCCACTCCGGCCAACAAACATTTTAAAAGTGGTAATGGCACTATATTTTATTATACAAAAGGTTCATCAATCATGAAGACTGCAATCAATCCAAAGCATGTTTTCCACATAACTGTACACTAAATTCATAGATATTTAGGGGAGTACAGGTTTTACTCGACATGATAGTTAGGGCATCCATCTGGCCTTTCTCTATGCCCAAAACTATGTCTATAAGCCTGTCTTTGGCTTCTGTGGTGTGCTCGTCAAGCAGGGGCATAATGTAATCCATGTAGAGTGAGCAGAAAGTGGCACTACTCACAACTTTCTACAATAATGTACACTGAAAATTTCTGCTCCACAACAAAGAATATTACTTTTTGTTTGGCGAGCAAGGCAATAAATATGTCCACCAAATTTTTGTTGGACAACATTTTAGGGAAAGTGGCCATCACAGGATCCAGTATCCAAGCTAAATTATTAGATATTATAGTTGCTCAGTTCTGATTTCTGTGTGTTTACTTGTCTGTGGACAGTTCTCCATGTCAGCCAATCGTTCACAAGTCAATTGTCGGAATCTAGCTAGCGTTGGGATCCAACTCACGTCGCATATTAGCACATCTGGCAGGCAACTGCAAATTTTCTAGATTTTAAGACTTTCTGAAGTCGAACCGCTCTGTTAGACCGCAATGCTCAAGTTTGATCCACAGCTAAATTTGACCATTTTTCAATGAATTTCGGACGTGTTTTGCTCATCCTAACCAATGGTTCTGGCTCAAAAAATAATTTTTGGGTTTCAACTATATATAAAATATTGATACAGTCGACTCTCGATTAAGGACAGTGAGACTCTCGTTATGGCAAAAACACTCGATTTAAGGACAGCCTTTTTATCGGTCCCTTGAGTGTCCTTAAATCGAGATTCGACTGTATCTGTAACAATAACTGAAGAGAAACTCTATCCTTGCAGTTTTAATGTGGAGAGTTGTAAGTTAGATTTCAAAATTTGCTGAAAAGGGTTAGAAGCGATCTTGGAGTCAAACTTGAGGTGATTCGCTATGTAGAGTTTTAATTTTACTTTTTTTTATTTAAAAATATGCATTTTTTGTATTAAGCTAGCGGTTTTTGTTGTTAAATGCCGCAAAAATTTCAATGAATTCTTCTATAGCTCCAAATCATAAGAACAGACTCGACTTGAGGCACCAATCTAGCCGGCACATCATACACGTCCAAAGTCAATCTTATGTCTCCAAACAGATGGGTTTGTGATTTATTGGCTAAACACTGTTTGGCCTGCCCATCCAACAGGGTCAATTGCACACTTCCAACCTCTGCTCCACTGCTTTGTTGTTTCAACACTAACCTTAATTGCACATCCGGCTGAGCATAGTTGGAGCGAATCAGGGTAACTGGTCTATTAGAGTTCTAAAATAGTTAAAGTATAAAATTAAATAAAACATAAAATTAAAGCATAAAAGTTTTTCAATACCCCTAAACTATGGAACTAATTCAGAATCAATTTCAGGTACCTTGACCAAGCGACACAAAAAAGCGACACAGAACAGATGTCCGAAAACCGAAAAACCCGGTTTGGTTTTTTTCAAATCAAAACGCATTTTGAACAGTAAAATTTCTTAAAAAGTACGCCCAATCCAGCAATGCTAATTCCTACCTTGTTAGATAGCCTGCCAAACTGGGTAGGCACACCAACATTATGTACATTAGACACTATTTGGTAATTGGCTTGAGGGCGGCAGTCTACTAAATACAATTCGGCCAGGAACTCTTGAGCTGTTGTAGCTGGCTGGTGCTTCTCGTGTTTGACTGATACCACTTTCAGCATTTTAGTCACTTTGACCACCCTCTTACGGAGTATAGCTGTCTGAAATTCGTATTTTATAGATAATTTTGATAGGTTTGATGTGTGCCTGAGTTTGACGATCGAAATTCCAGTATATGTCGTGGAACTGAAGATTGCTTTCACTGAGTCGAGGAAACAGGTGGCATCCAATGGATAAGTGGTCTGAAATATCGGACTTGTAAATTTTTTAAAGTAAAAAGCTGCACATGCATGCCGAAAAAAACAGAACTTAACATTCCTATGCTATTTTGAGAATTTAACCCTGACCCAAAATTCGATTTAATCAATAAAAATTGATCACATTGATACTTATTGATGAAGCCCATGAAAATAAAATGTATTGGTTTCCCCCGGCTGTTGTACTTTTTTTCAATTTGATCGAAAGATACGCCCGAACCAACAATGCTAATCCCAACCTTGTTAGTTAGCCCTTCAGATTAGGTAGGCATCAGATGTTGTTGTTTTTTTATTTTTGTGAAAAAAAATATTCTGTTTTAGATTCGTCAAAATGTGATTTTTTGAAAAAAAAAGTTTGTCCTCGATTTATATATTTGAAGGATAATCGGTTTTAAAATGTCGCTATTTTTGTAAAAAATGCTGTTATTAATTTCGAAATTCGACAACTACCTGCATCTTGAGCTGTTTTCAAAACGTTTTCTTGCGGTTTTTGCCTACCCTCACTTGCACTAATGGACTTCAATGCAGTTGTCGAACCCTTAGTAACACTGCTCAAAGCAGGCTTTTCTAGAATTTGCACCTCTACAGTTGGCTTTTTCTCCCCTGCAACAATTGAGATATTTTTAGTTTTTCTAATAGAAAGTCAACGATATACTAATGGATTTAGTGGAAGTGGATTGTTGTGCTACGGATAGATCACCGGATGATATTGGTGCTGATGATGCTACTTCTGATTTGAGTCCACTCTTTTTGGGACCGCAAGCTGGTAGTGCAGGAGCAGCAGAAGTGGATGAGAAACTGATTTCCTCTTGCACATTTTTGACATGGTCAGTTTTGGATGGGTTAGGAATAGGAAGGCTGCGCTTAGAGCCGGACTCTTTCTGCGACTCCGAGTTGTCATCTGTGTCTGAGCCGTACATTTATTTGTATTTAGCGCACCAAAAATATGTTTAAGCTAAATAAACAAACTAATTTTTTACTTGGACTTGTTTACAAAAGAGTCAATATGGTTGCCATGGAAATTCTGAAATTTCGGCTTGTATTTGGGCTTTTATTTTTAAGTAATATTTATTTTGTGTACCTCTGTTTATGTTACATAAACTGATTTTAAATTTGATAGTAATGTTTTTGAAACTTACTCGCTGCCCGAGTAGGATCGCGAGTAACTTTTGATCCAAAACTCTACTCAACTCGTTTAAGATGGGCGAGTAGGATTACGAGTAACTCATGATCCTAAACTGTACTCAACCCATTTCAAGTGCGAGTAGGATCAAGAGTAACTCTTGATCTACTGACTCTACTAACCGACCTGAATACCACCCCAGATTTTACGCATATCACTAAAGAAATTTTTAACTTCTGTTCGACATTTATGAAAAAAGTTCTCTGTTACGTTGTAGCGCAGAATCTCAGCTATCTTTAAAAAAAATGACCGATATAATGCTCCGTTGGGTCTGGCTATCGATTTTAAGGTAACAGGTTTGAGTACCAAGTTAGGGTACCCAGCTTTTGGTCTGGAGGTGTGTATCTGTTGTATAGTGTGATTTGTATCTCTTGTTGTCTCGCAGTGATATGTTATTGTAGTAGTATATAAGGTCTGAACGTCTGTGTTCAGGATCAGTTTGTGTCCGAATAAAGCTATTAAAAAGTCGTGTGCTCTCGTCTCTCTCTAGCTAGTCCCGAGGATACAACATTGGCGTACTCGCAATGGATGTGAACCAATTCCAGCAATTTATGGTGGTGCAGCAGCAACAGCAAGCAGCGATGGCTCAGCAGCAGCAACTTCAGCAACAGCAACATCAAGAAGTGGTGGCTCAGCAGCAAGCAGCTATGGCTCAAATGATGGCTCTATTCCAACAGCAGCAGCAGAATCGTGGTGGTGGTGGCGACAATGCTCAGCAAGTGCCTGCCGTCGTCTCAACTCTGCCTCAGTTGCCGAATATGGAGATCTTCTCAGCAGATGACAGTGATCCAGCCAAGTTCGAAAATTGGATGGCCCGTTTCAAGTTCTCTCTCGACTGTACAGCTCCGAATATGGTGGATGCCTGCAAGGTGAAGCTCCTGATGACGAAGCTCTCTGCCGAAGCTTTTGCTGAATACAGAAAGAGTGTCCTGCCCAAAGATGTCGTCGACTTCAGCCTGGAGGAAACGGTTAGTGGTCTTTCCAAAGTTTTTGCTCATTCTCGCTCCTTGGTGGTGGATCGCTATGAGTGCCTCCGCCTGGTCAAAGATGATGGTGAAGAATTCCGCCACTTCGTCAATCGCCTAAAAGGTCAGCTCCGCTTGTTCAAGTTCAGTGCTTTGAAGGAAGAAGAGTTCAATTGCCTGCTCCTGCTTTTGGGTCTCAAGTCAAATGGTGATGCAGTGCTTCGAACAAGAATTCTTCAGCGTCTCAATGAAAAAGGTGACCAAGTCAAGTTCGATGAAATTGTGGAAGAAGCTGCCAGCTATCTCTCGACAATTGCCGAAGCGAAGCATCTGGAAAGAAAGGAAGCGCCATCCTACTTCGGAATCAATCAGGTGGGTCAGAAGAAAGCGCTCCCAAGTCAGTCATGCTTCCGGTGTGGGCAAATGCATTGGTCAGATGATTGCTATGCCAGAAGACTGAAGTGCTATCAGTGCAATGAATTGGGTCACCTCAAGAGTCAGTGCTCCAGCTTCAAGAAGTTCCGTAAGCCAGAGAAAAATGCTGAAGTCAATGTGGTGGTGGCGCCGTCCGTGATGATCAATGCTGTGGGTTCCGAGAATCAGCTCATCAAGAAGGAAGTGGAAGTCAATGGCAAGCCGGTCAAATTCGTATTGGATACGGGCGCTCAGCTGAATATCATCAATGAGGCCGTCTACAAGTCTATAGGCAGTCCGAAGGTCAAAGAAAGCACAGTGGTGGCCAAGCTCTGTGATGGTTCCCTCCTGAAGTTCCTTGGTGAAGGGGTCGCTTGCATGGCAGCAAATGGTAGGCTCAGCAATCAGTCTTTCTTCGTGGCTAAGAAAGGTGCGCTCAATCTGCTGGGAATTTCTGCTCTCAAAGCGCTTGGGTTTCTCAGTGTGCCGCTGCAGAAGTCTTCAGTCAATGCAGTGGTGGCTCCGATCTGTCAAGATGATGCTAATTCCGAAGAGTCTTGGAACAATGATGGGACGTGGTCATTGGTGCTCTAGAAGTCAGCGAGGAAGAATTTGGTTGGGAACTAGCCGCAAGCATCAGCAGCCTTCCAATCTCGTTTGATGAGCTCGTCAGTTCCGTCGAAGATGATCCAGTTCTCGGTCAAGTGATGGAGTGCATCTCGAGTGGGTGGTCAAAGTCTGCAAAGTCCGGAAAGTGCAGTGAATTCTACACTCGGCGTCAGCATCTCTCAGTGGTCCATGGCTGTGTGGTGCTCAACAAGCGTGTGGTCGTGCCAGCTGCCAACCGTCATCAAGTGCTGGAGATGCTCCATGAAGGTCATCAAGGGGTCAGTCGTATGAAAAGGGTGGCAAGGTCTCAATTCTTTTGGCCGAAGATGGAAGAAGATATCGAATGCTCAGTCGCCGTCTGCAGTGAGTGTGCCCAGCAAGCCAAAGCTCCAGTCAAACAGCCTGTCAAGTCGTCTTCGGTTCCAGTCAAGCCGTGGCAAGAAGCGATGGATGTGGAGCTCAATGCATTCAGTCGTCAGAAGCCAGTCGTTCCAGTGCAAGAGGCAGTTCAAGAGGAAGCCTTGGTGGATCAGCTCGAAGATGTTCCGCTTGCTCAGCTTTCTCCAGTGTCTACTGCTCATTCTTCTTTGATGGTGCAAGTGCCCGTGGTGGAACCAGCGCTTCCTCAAACAGTGCGTCGCTCATCAAGAGTCCCGAAGCAAAGAATGCTGCTGCAGCCAAGTGGAAAGAAGTGCTATAAGAAAGAGCCTCCTAATGGATAAAATATCTGTCCACCCAACCCGTTGTACGGGGAAGGTGTTGTATAGTGTGATTTGTATCTCTTGTTGTCTCGCAGTGATATGTTATTGTAGTAGTATATAAGGTCTGAACGTCTGTGTTCAGGATCAGTTTGTGTCCGAATAAAGCTATTAAGAAGTCGTGTGCTCTCGTCTCTCTCTAGCTAGTCCCGAGCAGTGTTGGGAATTTTCTGAAATTTTCGTACTCGTACTTCGTACAAGTATTTTTTTGACCTCGTACTTCGTACTCGTACCAAGCTACAAAATTTCGTCGTACTCGTACTAGTAGTACGAGCTAAAAAAGGCTCTTACTCGTACTCGTACTCGTACTTTACTCGTACCTGAGGAAAAGCTCATACTGTACTCGTACTTGAATAAAAAATCCGTATTCATTAAATATTTTCACAAATTTTTATTTAATTTAAGTAACATTTTCATATAGTTTTTGTCGAGTGAGTAATCGACTACCATGAGGGACTTTTTTTAGAAGAATTCAGTATCAGAAACACTACGCGTTTTTTACTGAAGCGTTGAGCAACGCTTCGCATTGCGATTTTTAAAGGAGTAGATATTTGACACACCATAAAATGAATAACACACCATGACCAAAACCTAGCTGCTTCGCATCCCTTGGAATAAGGCATATTATGACTATACCATGGAAAGGCATATATTTAAAACAGCCGCTTCGCGTGCCTAGAAATGAGGAATACCATGATCATACCATGAAAAAGACGTCCAATTCAGAAGAATAATCAGAACATTTAAATGGCAAATAGGAAATTTATGCTTTCAAAATGCCTTTCTCATTTAAAACTCTTGCTTTTATAAAAAAAAATTCTGCTCAAAAATAGCCAGAAAAAAACATGGCACTCGTACTTAAAGTTTCTCTTCGTACTCGTACTTGTTCTTCGTCCTCGTACTCGTACACGTACCTCATTATTTTTCTGTTCGTACTAGTACTCGTACTCGTACCTCTGTTTTTCAGCTGCTCGTACTTCGTACTCGTACTCGTAGTACGAGTACGGTACGAGTACGAGTACGAAGTACGAGTTCCCAACACTGGTCCCGAGGATACAACAGTATCCAGGCCGTAAAACCCATACATTTATAACCAGGTGGTTGTAGTTATTTATTCGTACTCAGGTGGAAGTACTAAAGTGGTACACAGGAAGTGGCGCTCGGCTGCTGGTGGGGCTACCAGGTGGGCGTACCCAGGTGAGACTGAAGGTGGAGGTACCCAGGTTGGGATACTCAGGAGGGGTATTCAGGTGGGAGAAATCAGGTGCGTAGTACTCACTGGGGGGTATTTATTATGGGCTACCCAGATGGGTTACTCAAGAGAAGAGAACCGAGGAGAGAGAGACTGTACTCATTTAATGGTGTTAATACAGTAGTGCTTCTGTAGTGATAGCCAGGTAATTTTAATCAGGTGATTATACTGAAATAAGCATTTATAGGGACTTGGTGTGTGGATAAGCCGCAAACGCGGCTGGCGACTTACTAGTTTTACAAATTAAACATGGGGAAAATTTTGACAAAGTGGACAATTCGAAAGGTTCCCTTGTGAGAATATCTTTTTCTGCATTCTTCATACTTTTTAAACTTGGTGTAAGTATGTGTCTGAGCCGAAATCGGTCTATTTAAAATTTAAGTTGTCTTTAACTGTGGATTTGTAGACTAGATTTGCATATGTAGTGTTTTTGCTAATAAATTATGAAATTTTAACCATCTTATTTATTATAATTTTGTTGTTTCACGCTGATATATAGAAATGAGCGACGCTAGTAGCGAATACCCCCCCCCCCAACGATTTTCACTTTTTTTACTTTAGTAAAAAGTACCCAAATATATGTCCCAGACCCCGGAAAATGTGCGCAAACTCTTCATTAGTCACAACTTCCGTACGCTGGCCTACCCCAAGCCTAAGGGCTAAGCCTAAACTTGTTGTTTGCAAGGGTAGTTACAGCAATTTTTAAAGGTCGGATGCTTGGGGGGGGGGTATTCGCTACTAGCGCCAAATGAGCAAATCTGGGAATACTCGTACAAACCATTGGGCTAAACAGTACTGGCAGACATATAATACAGAATAAAAAAATACTTTTACATAAAAAGCAGTAAGGCTGTTGTGAGAGGAAAAATTGTGCACAAAAATAGAAGGCAAGATACAAAAAATTCTAGAAAAAAGTGAAAAAAAATTAGATAAGAAGTTGAAAATTAGCGAAAAGGTCCAAATTCCATAAATCTAAAAAAATTGACTAAAATTCTGTCGAATGATTGGATAAAAAGGTTAGGCAGCCAGTTATTTAGGTGTTCCATGAGCGGAATAGAATTCTTCAGGTGGACTTCCACTCGATCTATTTTGCTTTAGCTGGTCCTTGGCAACTGGTCTCCCTCTTCTTGTTGTTGCATGATCTCTGGGTGACCGACCATCCTCTATGGTCAGATAGGGAGATGACTTGCGAGAGAACTCCCTTTCATGTAAATTTGCGTGCGAAGAGTGTGGGGACAGAGATGGGCGACGGCGATTGGAATAGATTCGGCGAAAGTTGTCCCAATGGTTCTGCTGCTGGCTGGAAGAGGGTGGCTGGCCGTTAGTTTCCTGACCAGGCTGATATGCTATATCTTCTACATCGTTGCTTCTGGCTAGATTGCTACTCAGTTCACTGCTGCTACTGAAAATATAGGGCTTAAGAGTCTAGTAACTGCAAGTTCACCATACAGCCGACTCTATGCCAAACACCTACCTTCCAGTCTGTTGTACAGATTCCGGAGAAAATCGAGTTGATGTGATGTCTGACTTTTGCAGTATAGCTTGTCTTGCCAAATACCTAAAATAATGATTAGTTAACCGTGCTGTAGACTATGGCTTTATTGCATACCTTTCCCTCTGCAGCTGAATAACCACTTTCGTGGGCATGTCCGGAATAATGTACGCAAAAATAACTTTGATGGAGAGTATAAGCAGCTGTAAAATGCAATAGTTTATATAGCAGGGATGGTAACAGTGTTTTCGAAAATAACCCCTACACTAACACCTACACTAACCCTAACTGTTAGTTTCGTAAACTAACTCTTCAAATATCTCGTTTTTCGGTAGGAAATATGCAGAATCTGATATTCACGTCTCTATGCCAACTTTTTGCGAGGAACAAGATGCACTTTTCAGATTTTCAAAAAAACTTCAAAAATATTAATAAAATTTAAAATTAAAACCCTAAACTAACTGTTAGTTTAGTTAAATAGTTAGTTAAACTATTTGCTTAACTAACAGTTAGTTTAAGGTTTTAATTTCGAATTGTATTAATATTTTTGAAGTTTTTTTGAAAATCTGAAAAGTGCATCTTGTTCCTCGCAAAAAGTTGGCATAGAGACGTAAATATCAGATTCTGCATATTTCCTACCGAAAAACGAGATATTTGAAGAGTTAGTTTACGAAACTAACAGTTAGGATTAGTGTAGGTGTTAGTGTAGGGGTTATTTTCGAAAACACTGGATGGTAATCGTACTTTTTTAAAAGATTTGTACTTTTTTTCGCTTCGTGTACTTTTTTGGGCACGCCAAAGATTGCGCCATTTCAAACTGGGCCAATGTAAATTGGGCCCGTTCAAATTAAGCCAAAATCAAATTGGGCCAAAATCAAATTGGGCCAATTCAAATTCAGCCAAATTCGAATTGGGTCACATTTTGACTGCGGAAAAAATTCTTTTCGCTCCTGAATACCATGAATTTCAGATACGTTTTTTTCGAAAATTCTCATTCCCATCCCTGTTATATAGGGTGGGGCAAAAGTATTCGGCCACTTTTAGAAATTTTTGTCAAGGGCGCACCGGTGATACCCCGAAACTTTTTTGAGGTTTCAGCCAACATTTTTTGCCTTACGATTGTTAACCTTACTGCTACCTCTAATAAATAGAGATAGAAAATGCATACAAGCAATGCTAAAAATAACCCACAAAAATAAAAAACGTCAATTTAAATAATTAAAAATGGCCGAGTTTTTTTTGCCCCACCCTGTAGGGATAGATAAAATATATTAACTAGTTTGGCTCCCCACTTTAAAACGGCAGCCAGACATTTTCTACTATATTAGAATTTGTCGCGCGACATTTTCTATTATTTTTCGGTGAAATTCGAGCGAATTTAACCGAATTTCACCGAAAAATAATAGAAAATGTCGCGCGACAAATTCCACTATAATAGAAAATGTCTGGCTGCCCTTTAAAACAAATCATAACAACACAAAAAGAAGCACCTCAAATACTAGTACGAAACTGAGTCGTAGAGCGAGTATGATCCACCACTTCTGAAAAATATAGAGAAAATCAACTGCGATATTGCGAAAATATCGAGAATTACATTCTGGAAAGAGTATTCTTCTGAACAATGGTTTTCAGCATCACCCATGCTCAAACGACAAGGTGGACGACGGTAATCTCGGAATCTGAAATATACAAATTCTCATGCGTACAAAAAACGTTGGAAACAAAAAGCTCACCTGCAAATAGTTGCGTTGGGTAGTCAGATTTGGTGATGTTGGGAATGCTAGTGGCATCATAATAGGACAGAGAGTCATCCACAAAGCCAATCAAACTGTAGTGGGTCATATAGTAATAGAGTTTGGGGATGAAGTCTGAGGTGAACGCGATTACAAAAGCCTGAATGGAACAACCTAATAATATGCTGAAAAGTGAAAAAGCCCACATTGCATAGGACAGCCACATTGCTCAGCAGATCAAGTATGGTCATCCAGATGCCAATGTTCTTTGCTTGAGATGGGATTGGACGTCGGGTAGTGACTATGAACTTATAAGCATCTAGCCTAATTTCTAGTATATTGTTCAATAGAGCAAACAGTGGAGCTAAAGGAAAGGCAGCCACAAACAGAGTGACGAACCCAAATTGAATCACTGAAAATGACCGACTTAGAGGTTGAAAATTTACTTTGTAACTACAGGATGTGTCAAGAAATTTGATACACTATGAGAGGCCATATTTTTTTTCTAGATCGAATCTGTGAACGCCAGTCCACTTAAAACAAAATACAATTTTAAGTATACAATGTCAAGAACACGACTATCGCTTGGTCCTCGCTGTGGTTTGGGTCCTGGTCTGTGGATGGCCTCTGGATGGATAAGGCCCAAACAAGATGGGGACCAGGCGAAAATCGTTTTTTTTGACATTGTATGCTTAAAAATTGGCAAGGCGAAATTTCGGCATTAGGTCATTTGGTCCCCGGTCATTTGGTCCCGGTCATTTGGTCCCCGGTCATTTGGTCCCCGGTCATTTGGTCCCCGTCATTTGATCCCCGGTCATTTGATCCCCGTCATTTGATCCCCGGTCATTTGGTCCCCGGTCATTTGGTCCCCGGTCATTTGGTCCCCGGTCATTTGGTCCCCGTCATTTGATCCCCGGTCATTTGGTCCCCGGTCATTTGGTCCCCGGTCATTTGGTCCCCGGTCATTTGGTCCCCAAAAGCCGCCAATTTAAAATGTTCGAACAGGTTCGAATCCTGGCTATAGCAAAGAATTGTTTTCTACCATATATTATCCCGAATAGGTCTCATTCACCTGTGGAATCGGAAATTTAAAAATTTTGGATTTAGAAAGAAATATTAAAGACTATATGGGAGGGGAAGGGAATACTGAAGACCACTTGGTGATCCCCGATTCATCCTCAATGATCCAGATCCCCCTCAGTGGTTCAAGTCCACCCTAAATGGTTCAGATTGACTTTTAGTGGTCCTGACCCACTTTCAATAGTCGGGATCCACTACCAATGGTTCAGATACATCCTCAATGGTCTTAATTCAACCTGGATGTGGGTGAATACAGTCAACTCTCTTCGTAATAAAAAAATTTATTTAATCTTTTTTTTCCATGTGAAAAACTCCTATCATTTAATTTTTATATAATTTAACCTCAGTTCTAATGGATGATCGATAAACCTGACATTTGCATGGGTTTTCAACACTTTTCCAGGTCATTGTCCACTTTTTAAAGCGTTCACATTCCCGGTCACATTCATTTGAGTATGTATGTATTTCACTCATTTTGGGGATCGTAGTGGGTAGTCTATTTTTTATTTATTTTTTTCCAACTATTTAAGATGACTTTACGGAAACGGACCTTAATTATTGGTAAATCCAGATAATTAGGGATGCCGTTTAACAAAGAATAAGCCAATTGCAGTCAAATAAAGTAGATTTAGCCTGAAAAATAACCAAGAGTGTCGGATAGCTGTAATGCCAGATATTTGAAGTTGGACTTATTAGAAACACATGAGCATCTTGCAAACAAGAGCTAAACGATTTGCAAGTCTCAAAATTGGATCGACATAGGTTTCGTTCAAGACAACATGGAAAAAAATTTAAAAAAATTTAAACTGGCGGCTTTGGGGACCAAATGACCGGGGACCAAATGACCAGGAGACCAAATGACCGGGGATCAAATGACCGGGATCAAATGACCGGCGACCAAATGACCGGGGACCAAACGACCGTCGCCCGAAATTTCCGCGGAAGGAGATTCCGCGAAACAAAATTCCGCGGAATTTTAATTTTAGAAAAACCAAATTCTGATACCGGATTTGTGTTCAGTATGGTCGATTGCAAAACACAGCGTTATTAAATGTAATACTCGCAAATAGGGTTGGGTAATTCTCCGGAGAAATACTTTCCGGGTAATTACCCGGGTAATTACCGGTAATTACCCGAAAAGCGGAGAAATACTATTTGCTGATACCTAAACCATCTGGATGGTACCCAAATCATCTGAATGGTACCCAAACCACCGGTATGGTACCTAAATCACCTGGATAGTGCCCAAACCATCTGGATGTTACCCAAAACACCTGGATGGTAACCAAATCTTCTGGATAGTACCCAAACCATCTGGATATCAACCAAAACACCTGGATGTTACCCAAACCACCTGCATGGTACCCAAATCACATGGATGGTGCCTGAACCCCTGGATAGTACCCGAACCATTTGGATATCACTCAAAACACCTGGATGATACCTAAACCACCTGGATGATACCTAAACCAAAAAATTTCTGGCTGAGTAGGGTAGGTGGATTGGTTAATAGTTAATCCTGATAAAACGTGAATGGTTAGTGGCGATTGTGATATTTGTCGACCATAATTGCCATAAAATTTTCTATGAAGGAAGCAATTATCCTCGTAAAATAAAAACATTCAAAAGAAAATGAAGAAGATATCGCAGAAAAATAAAATAATGAAAAAATGTATCAGCTGGGAGCCGAACCTTTTACATTAAAAAGGAGACCAGTAGTGTAAAGGAAAAGCATGGCTCAAGCGGGAAGTAATTCCTGCATAATTAGAAAGTAAACATAGCCTCCCCGGCTCCGACTTTGACGCAATTATAAAGCAAAAACAGAACATTAGAACGCTTCATACTTTTATAAGAACCAACCTCCAAGTGTTTCTCCATTCTTTTCGCATCTGACTTGTAGCCAGCATTGCAGAACTTGCACAAAACGGACCACTGTTAGATTCCTATTTACATTTCTTTCTTCAACTCGATTGTAGTAATTCCAACACCAGGAAAAGGGCTTGAATTTGGACATCTAAATTTTCCATCTATAATACGAATAAAGCAGCAGAAAAAAACAGTTTTCGGAAAAAAATATCGAAGGTCAACTGCAATAAATACTAAAAAATAGTATTTCTCCGATTTTTCTTCACGGAGAAATACTTAGTATTTCTCCGGGTAATTACCCGGTAATTACCCATCACTCAACCCTACTCGCAAATGAATTTGATATATTGAATTTTTCAAATGTTGTTTTGTCTTGCGCGGAATTCGAGAATTAAACTTGAAAGGAGGACATCTCTTGTCCGTATCTGGTCCCGCATGGAAATCGTTTCAATTCAAATTCAAACACATTCCTAGGTTAATGGTTTGAATTCCTCTGCCTGCACGCTTTATTTTTTTAATATTTTTGGTGGTTCGAGTTAAACAGCATGTGTTCTAGGGCTAAAAGTTATCAATCTAGGATCGATTTGCTGTCATTTACAGCCTTAATTTAACGATTTAATGCATATCACCTTGAAAATAAATTATCATTACCTAGGTTTGGGCTCTTAGCTCAAGCACTCGTGCAACTGTGCGCTTGACTCTTTGTTGTGCTCCCATGAGCTTTAGGATAATCTCGATACTAAACTCGGAAAAAAAATAAAAAATAAATAAAGTGTGCGATCAGGAAGATTTGGCAACCTTCAAAACCAGCAACCTTCAAATCTGTTTGAATTTGAATTAAAACAATTTCCATGCGAGACCAGATACGGACAAGAGATGTACCCTCCCTTTAAGCTTACATTTGAGCAAGGATAATCTGTAGTCGACCATTCTGAACACGAAGCCGGTGTTAGAATTCGGTTTTTCTCAGTAGTAACGTCGAAAACTCAAATTCCACGAAATTTCTTCCCGCGGAATCTTCTTTTCTCGCCTTGCCAAAAAAATTTATATTTTTTGAGTCAACTGGCGTTCACAGATTTTCGGGATTCAACCTAGAAAAAATTTATAGCCCCTCAAAGTGTATAAAATTCCTTGACACACCCTGTATAAACTTACCCATCTCCAGGTATTCATCAAATAGGAACTGCTCATAGACCGGATTTCTGAAATCCAGTTGTTTCGATAACATAAATAGACTTTTTCAACAGAATTAATCTACTAACTCATGTTTATCGTCTAATTTAACAATTAGATTGGATCTTAATCAAATTTTAATCTTACTCTCGAAAATTCATAAATGACTTAGGTGTTTTTAGGTGAAACTATAAAACGTAACTTACAGAACAAAATCTCGCTCAAACAATGGTACTTCGGAGGAACGTGACTGCATAGCCATCTGACTCTCTTGCCGGATCCTGTCCCATCTCTGTTTCTTAGTTTCTGGCAGATGGAAGCGCCAGCGTCGGAACCAATGGGTGATTATCCTGAGCATTTGATATTTTGTACAGTTGTAGTGTTTGAGACTTACGGGTATCCTATTTCCATGAAAGCGTTAAAACCTGAATTTGGTTAAATCAATTAATTAGTCTTCTAATTATAAATTACTTGTTTGCCGCACATTATGATAAACAGTTGGATGACTAGTTCCACCATGCAGCCACTTGGATCACAATCTTCCTGCAACAAAAACAGGTAATGGGTCTCAGGTTATAAAGCGAGAAAATTAAATACCAATCGTTGACCAAAATTGTGATTCCACTACTGGTGTTGGCATTGTAACTGGGTGCACCAGAAAATCTACAAATTTCCTGTTCCTTTAGTCAAATTTACTGAAACACACCAACCTTCCCTTGATGAACGCAATATAAAAGAGAGATGAGTAAAAGTTAATAAATTGAAAGAGAAACACTTTCAGGGCATAGCTGTTGTCAAAGTCGGTCTGGGTTCTGGGACACTCAAGGTCTGTCAGTTTGAAGGCCAGTGCGTTGTAGAACTTAAAGCGGACAGTCAATTCAGATAAAAAATTACAAAAAATTCTAAAAAAATCTCACATAGTTCATGACGAGGATGAAGACTAGATTGATGGAAGCCGCTGTTACCGAAGTTATTATCACGGCCTTTGACTGCAGGAAATCATTATCCTCCATCGTATAAAATACGTGCATGACTATGACCCTGTAGGCAACTATTCCGATCACTAATGCTACTACCAGACACAACTGAAATGACGAATTACATTGTGTTAATGTAGGCATTAAGAACGCACAAAGAAGAGAACAACCACGCTGGAGCCAAATATTCTCATAGCTTTTTCCGCAAAAGGCACGTATGGCTCACGTTGTTGAGTGACTGGGTTGACTTTGAATTTGCTTTGCCGGAATTGAAACTGAAAGGACCTTGATGGATAGAAAGTGAACTGTGGAACTGCACAACTTACTTCAGGCCTCATCACTTCCTAAATGCCGTCTGAAGTTTGTAACTATCAATCCTTTTTATACCAACCTGTTCTCTTTCATAGTCCAGCACATTCCATTTGTAGGCCAACTCTGCGTGGTATCTCTTCCAGCACTCAAGAAACAAGGTAGCCCAAATGCTGAATATTAGTATTTAGTATATATTACTCAAATCTCGTGACCAACCTCATTATAGCAGCAAATATTATGGTTGCGCCATTGTCGAACACATAGGTCAACTGTAAATAAATCTGAGAAAACCCAAGAATATGGTAAAAGTGCTGACATTACCTTAGCATAAATGCAACTACTACTAAGTGGCGTGTAATCACAGTTTTTTTCACACACAGGGCAAATTAATACTTTGCCTCCAATGCCATCTTCGCCACATACATCATTGGAAGGGATATCGTCTGACATAGTGGCCACCCCAAACAATACACAAAAAACACCTACAATTTTATTCATCTCTTAATTATATTTGGATATTTTCAAGTAAAGAAAAAGTACCGAGTATGGAAATTACATAGAGAAAACGAGTGTAGTACCCCAGCCAGGCAAAATAAAACCCGATTTTTGTGCCAAAGTAATTTCTGCAAAGTCGCGTATTGAAGTCGGGAATATAAAAGTAAATTTTTTACTTGATCAAGTGAAGCGGTTGATATTTGCAGATATTTTTTGTTTTTACCTAAAAATAAAAGTTTTAAATAAAATTTTCGATATGATTCTTCCCAAAAGATAATCATTTTTCATGGCGCAAATCACTTTATTATGGCTCAAATTTACTTTACTGTGGCTAGGGTTGGACAATGGTCAATTGACCGGTCAATTAATATTAATTGACCGCTAGATAAAAAATCGGTCAATTGTTCCCCGCTATTTACGAATTTGTTTTACGGCATATTTGCATTTTTGCTTCATTTTTATTCTGTTTTATATCGGAAAATGGAGAGAGAAATAGATGAGCTAATAAGAGAGTCGACAAACAAAAGTTTATTTTTTTACTCACCGCCCACTCACCATAGCACGGCTGAACTTCCGTTTATCAAGGGTTTACGTCAAAAGAGGGTTCAGTAAGCGTACGCCAGTGGCCAAGTAAGTCTTTTGTACAGGTCCAGGGAAAATCCCTCGTTATCCTTCTTGCAAGTAGGTGCTCTAAGAAGATGAGCTATTGGGTCGACCCGGCCCTTTTTTATTTTTCTGCTATCTGTCTGCCTCCCTCACAGTCATAGGCGTACCCAGGGGAGGGGTTAACCAGACTATAGACCCCCCCCCGGTCAGGATTTTTTTTATAGTTTTTAGTTTCTTTTTAGCATTGTTTAGCTTTTTCCCATCAGCCCTCCTGTCAGAGAAACCTGGGTACGCCTATGCTCACAGTTACGTTGAAACGCCAAGGTCTGACTGTGAGACCGGTTGGTTCTGGTGCAGAATTTCCTGGATGTATCTATTTCCCGAATGTATGAATGGTTTTTCAAAAAAGACGGTATGGCTCGAGATTTTTACCAATTTCTGAATGGCATCAAATGGGACCTGGGTATGTTTAGAAAATCAACTGATACTTGTGAAAAAAATTAAAAAGTAAATTTGCACCAAGAAAAATAAAATTTGCGACAAGAAAAAGTAAATCTGCGCCATAAAACAGTGTATTTGCCATGGTTCGCAAAAACAGCAAATTTGCTGAAATGCAGCAAAATAATTGGCGTTGTGTCTTTATTGAAAACAGTGATATTGCAGCAAAAATTTCGCTGCATTTCTTCGTCTCCCACATATTACGTGTTTTGCATTTTTTCAACTATATTTTTTTTGGTTTTTTTCTGTCTGGAGTCCAAAAATTTATGAACCACCAGTATACCGTATTTACTGTATTAACTCCCCACCCTCTAATAACTCCCCACCCTCTAATAAGTCCCCACCCTACGGACCTTATATCTCAGCCTAGAGCGAATATTTCGCAAATCTGTTTTTTGCGTTTTCTTAGTTGCCGCGAGTTTACCTGATTACACTTTTCAGATTTTGGTTGAGCACCCAAAAATCTCAAAATCGACCTCAAAATTTTTCGATTTTTCAGAGGTTGAAAAATAACTCCCCATGGGGACTTAATACAGTAAATACGGTAAGAGAAATACCTAGGCTTCATGCAGCCTGTAGAAGTCACTCTTAAAGTGGAGGAAGGGATTTTCATATAAGCATCGTCTAAGTCACAGGTTCAAAACCCCCTGGATGCATGACCTATTTTTCACACCATTTTTCATATTTTATTTTCAAGTTTGGTATGAAAATAATGCTCATTCTCATGTCTATCCGACAAGACTATCAGCGCATGGTTAAATAGCTATGACAGCTGAGTGGAAGGCTGAAGCCTAATTGAATTAGCTACCTCATTTTGGGTTTTTCCTTGATTGATATGTTCTGTATTTTCTTTAAAATTACACATTTTTTATACCAATGTGTAGCCATGATTCTAGGCTATGGCTGATATCTAAGCTATGATATGGTTGAAGATTGAATTTTAGTTAGAACAAAAATTTAAAAATGTCCAATGTAGGGGCATCCTGTTCGTCGAACATTCTCTCTTTTCTCTTGGTTAAGCCTTCGGAAGCTACCAACTTTTTTATAGTAATTTTAACGTGAAAAGATTTATACTTCATTCCCCGTGCAACTCTGATTTTAAAAAAGGAACAAAAGTTGAAGATAAGGACAGATCAGAAGGATGACACTGACCACGAAAAAGGGATTCAGAACTTTTCAGCCACCTCTTGAGCCTAAAAGCTTCGAGGATTGACTTAGGTTTGGTCTATCAAACTAAAAAATTCTGTAGGTCGCCAATCTAAACGGCAAAAATTTGAAAAATATTATAAGTTTACCATCACTCACGATCAGTACTCAGGTGGCCCGATCCTCGTAGTTGAGTAGTTAGTGGACCCAGGTGGGGTACCCAGGTGGTGTTACTCAGGTGAGGGGTACCAATATGGGAGTACCTAGGAGGAGAATACCATGAGATAGTACTCAAGTGGTGGTACCCAGGTGGGGGAGTACACAATATGGAGCTCCGCAGAAAAGAGGTACCGAGGTGGAGTAGTACAGAGTAGTCCAAAAAGATTCGGAAAATATTGAAAATTTCGCGTAGGTAGCTTCTTGCACCATTGATTTACCCAGAAAAATCGGTGACAGAATTTAAGCTACCTGTGAGCTCTTCTATACGAAACACAAAATATATTCAATTTGAAACAATATGAATGAGTTGCAGACAAATAAAATTCTAACTTAAACTTTTTTATGATTTTCCGAATTTTTTCAGACCATCCTGTACACGGAAGAGGTACCCAGGTGGGCATCGCAGGTTTGTGTACCCAGCAGTCCCTCTTGTCGGATAAACACGAGAATGAGCATACCAAACTTAAAAATTAAAATATGAAAAATCGAGTGAAAGATAGGAAATGCATCCAGGGGGATTTGAACCTGTGACCTAGACGATGCTTATATGAAAATCCCTCCCTCCCCTTGAAGAGTGACTTTTACGGGCTGCATGTAGCCTAGGTGTTGCTGTTATACGGGTGGTTCATACATTGTTTGACTGCAGATAGAAAAAAAGCAAGAAATACAGTTGAAAAAATGAAAAACACGTAATATGTGGGAGACGAAGAAATGCAGCAAAATTTTTGCTGCAATTTCGCTGTTTTCAATAAACACACAACGCCAATTATTTTTGCTGCATTTCAGCAAATTTGCTGTTTTTGCGAACCATGGTATTTCACGGCCCCTCAAAAACTGCATTCTAGTGCATTAGCGAAATTTGGCGCCAAATCAAAAATTTTGAAAAACCGCTGTTTTTTAGTTTATTTTATCCAGCACTTCTGGTTTTACTTTTTTCGCTGTACCTCATGTAAGTTTATTGTCAAAAAACTCACCACATTCAGCGCTTTCGAACAAGCCATCACTTGCCCATAAAACATGCAAAATTTCGAAGCTATAATTGATTTCTGTGAAAATTTCAAAGAAATTTTTTTCATCTAGTTGACTCGATTGAGATTCTAGCACTATTTCATGTCGAGTTTTCCTGAAACGCAACTGGAGGCTCAATAGAAAAGTAAATTTGCTACATTTTGGTACCAAGGAAGTATGCAAAAAATGCAAATTTAGGGTGTTTTATGCAAAAGTTAGATGAGAAACGCAAAAACCCCTATTTTTACTCGGAAAAATGCCAGTTGGTTCACTAATATGGTCCAAGATTTCTAAAAAATGGCTTTTAAGAACTTTTTATAGTTTGTAGTAAGACTTTGATGGTCGCGCTATCTTTTAGTACATAAATTGTTAGAAAAAATGCGAGTTTGTGAGTTTTTTATGCGAGACAAAGCTTTCTGTTTTAGGTCTAACAATGGTCAGCACACGAAAAATGCAAAAAGATGCTGAGGAGCAGCCGATATTCGGAAAATTTCAAGCTCTGGCACACACTCTGGCACGCCTTTTTTAGATTTTTTGACGGGATCAAATTTAGTATAATTTTCAGATCTGATGAAGACTCGCAGTTCAAATCACGAGCAGTGGCAAAAAGTTCTGGAACCGGCAATGCCATGTCGATTGGTTGAGAAGTAGCAAGTTCAAACAAGGAAAGCGCGTAGTCAGCAAGTAGAAAAGCAGAGAGAAGCCAAGAAGAGGGCAAGTGAGCAAGCTAAGGATGCCGGAATCTAGAAAAGACGGAAGAATAAGGAACAAGCGAATCAAGAGGCGGAATGAGAGGAAATTCGTGGTTCTCCTGATGCGTACAGCTGAGAGAGTGGATCGGGTCCTTGGTGAAGAATTAACCGTAACTGAGTTGAACAAAGAATGTGTAAGTAATTTTTCTACTGAATACTGTTTCGTTTGATTGAGCACCTTCAGTTGAATCGCAGAGATGCCAATCTTCCGTTGAAAATTAGTGCGCTCAACTGCTCCAATCTGATCAACGTCTCGCCAATCGCTCAGTCGGTCGTCTTTCTGCTTTTTTGGTGGGTCGTGCTTCGCGCCATCGTAAAGGAATGACGCTGAAGGGAAGGCTGAAGCTGCTCATATGGTAAGTCATAAGCTCTTTATAGTATACCGTATTTCCTGTAATTAACGCCCCCCCCTCCTAGAGGTCGATTTAAAAATAAACGCCCCGGGGCGTTTAATACAGAAAATACGGTAGTCGACGCTTAGATTAACTGCAACCCGAGGGATCCTCCTTGGGCATGTTAATTTAGAGACTCATTAATTCAAATGGCTTCCGAACTAGCTTTTTCAGCTGGGTGAATCCATGAAGAGTGATCCTGGTTTTCTGAAGTTGCGCAAGATCAGTGCAGTCCAGAAGATAGCCAAGACAGTGTCATCCGCTTCTTCTAATCTTGTTTCCCTATGTCCTGATGTAAGTTTTGTTTCTGTGGATTACCATTTTTTGTTGTGTACCAATCTTATTTAGGCTCAACATCGCCGATAATGACTATTTGGATATCTTCAATAGTAAGGATGCAAAGAAGCGTTGTTGAAGAAGGATAATATTCCAGGAAAATGTTGTAAATGAATCTGATGTTGCGTTATATCGTACATTTACTTTTGAGTTTCCGCAAAATAAATGTTATTTTGGTACCATTGCATGAATCTGGTGTTTTAGGATAGTTGCAAGGGCATAGTTGTGCTGTGTTTTTGATCTAATTTTTGTTGACCATTCGTTTTTCTGGTATTTTCATAGTTTTCGTAAATCTAGCAAAACATGATTTCAGTACTGTCAAACCATCATCAGAATGCTTGAATTAGTCCAGAAAACAAGTTTTAGAATTTTTCGTCAAAATTTGCATATCGTAGTCAATAAACACTGAAAATTATAGAAAATATGGGAAAATGTCTTTCAAAAATCTTGGCGTTTTGTTTATTTTTAAATGCACTAGAATGCAGTTTTTGAGGGGCCGTGATTTGCCCAAAAAAGTTTATTTGCGCCAATTTTTTTGCGCTACAAAAAAATGTATTTGCGCCGAAAAAAAGTGTATTTGCGCAAAAAAGTAAATTTGTGCCATCAAAAATAATCATCCCCTCCTAAAAACAGTTGATTACCCAAGTTTCCCACAGCAATTGGCGATCACTACATTCATCAAAATTGACTTCAGATTGCGAATAGTTGATCTCCTAAAAGTTTTATATTCCAAACATTTTATTATAAAACAAATAAAAATCATACATCATGGAGTGGGTAAGCAGCAGAGTAGGTTCGCCCTGAATTAATCGAGATCTTCCTAGACTAAACTGGAGTCAAAATTTGCTTACCTTGCACCAGACGTTCAATTCCGAACCGAAACTTATCTTTTTCACCCTTGTCATAGCGAGTTCTGATCAATAGGTCATAAACCATTCTACTTCTGTCACAATAAGAAAAGAAGGTTTCTTGATTTCATGGTTGACAAAACACTCCAAATGCTGTTCTATAAAAGGCTGGGTGAAGTAGTCGGCAGGGTCGATTCTGAAAATTAGTTATTTATTTTAGATCTCAAACACAAAAGTTACCTCTTCTTTATTTTTTCATCAAAGTCCAAGAATTTAAAACGCCTCAAAAATATGTTAACGGCTCCTTCCATGATGTTGGTGGGCTAAAATAGGATTTATGCATACAGTCCACGCCCGATCTAACATGTGGCTGGATTACATCTCCGCACCATATATCAAATGGGACGTGGATTATATGAAAAAAATAAGAAGATTTATTGACGATCTTCTAATGAACAGGTCGTAAGAACACTCAGACACAACGTAAATATATGACTGGCGGCCGGTTTGGAAACCAAGTGGTGTCTTAGTATCCGTATGTGTCCTTCTTTTCTCGTTTTCTAAAAGTTACTTACCCTCTTAATGTCATTTTGGTGCACTGGCATCTTTACGTTCATAACTTCGGCCTGCAAAAAACTAAATATCAGAAAAATTGAATTCTCACCAAACCTCCCACCTGTTTGAGTAGGACCTTGAAAGGGCATGAATGAGTACAAATCTGGTGTGGGTATTCTGGAAAGTCAATATCTAAAAAATACAACAACCACACCCAAATTAATCAATACCCTGACAGCGGCATGTTCCAGTTCTAATCCAAGTAGCTGCAGGTTGGTCTCAAATATTTTACGCTTGTCAGTATGGCGTTGAGGAGAGTTTCTTCCACTGGAACCGCTGGTGGTTGCTTCCTAAATTTGTTAGGTTATGGTTCCAGGCAGAGGACTGAAGCACTACCTCATCTACATCCTTGTTCTCTTTTTCAGAAGGATCGTAGGCCAAAACAAAGTCAATTCGCCTCATTCCATCCGAGAAATATGAAGAAGCTCTAGAATGCATCAATGGCTTGGGTGTGGCACTTTTTCTTGCTGCTGACTGCACCGGCGGCTGATCGGTCATTGGAGGGATGAAGTCGATGGTCAGAGTGTTGTCGCTGGTGGTGAAACTGTCCATCTCAAAGGCTTCTTTGCTATTGATCTGAAATATAAAAAATAATAATATTTTAAGCAGGGAAATTTTTGCTGAAAACAACTTACAAGAAAAGTGCTTTCTTGAGGCTGCTCACCAAACTGTCTGTCTGGCAGTTCTATGTATGCATTGTCTGAATCACCACCATCTAATGGAAATTCTCTGTAGTGTGCTTGGAAATGATTGCCTAAAATTTTTATATTTTTTGATGATCGAAAACCAATTCTGCCTGAGTACATTTATTTTTTTACTAATTTTTACTGAATCTATTCTATACATTTCAAGTTCTCGTCAATTTGTACCCAATGTAATTTTTTAAAGAGGTATTACCCATGTTATATCACAGGGATAACCATTTTTATTTTTGAGATGAGTTTAACTCAAAGAGTCAACCGGAATTTAAAACTTTGCGCATGGGCTGAATAGCGAGGTTCAAGGCACTCAAACTCTAGCCCCATATGGGGTCTATGTCCATCTTTATCTCCAGTAGAATTTTTATAAAAAAATAAACAATAATTTATACAATTTATTTTGGAAATGAGGATGGGCTCAGTTTTACAAGAAGGCAAATTTTTTAGGTTATTTTAAAATTCTAATATATAAGACAATTTTCAAGCTGTATATGATGACATTAACATCTTTATTAGGAAGTTGAG
Organism: Ditylenchus dipsaci; assembly: GCA_004194705.1. Classification (NCBI taxonomy): domain Eukaryota; kingdom Metazoa; phylum Nematoda; class Chromadorea; order Rhabditida; family Anguinidae; genus Ditylenchus; species Ditylenchus dipsaci. The sequence goes on along the minus strand of SADC01001275.1, from coordinate 1,943,870 downwards.
AAAATTAAGGTATTGGTACCCGTCTTTCTTTTCCTTTGCCATGAAATATAATTTTATTGGAATAGGGGCCCTTAGTTATTGTTGTGCCATTTGTTTAGATATTTGCCTTGTGAATTTTTATTTTCGGCTATTTGGTGAGTGTTATTAATTTTTTTTGGCGAGGGTAGGCCAGCGCACAAAAGGATGGGCTCAAATGTGTTTCCTAGACTGCAAAAAAACAAAGTTAAAGAAGGCGCAAATTCAAAAAATGGCGAAAATTTACGCATTATTTTATCAACAAAATTCTCTTCTTTGAAGTGAAGTAGTATGAAATCATAGCTGAATAGCATGCAAAAGCGTAACGTATTTATGGATCCACTCAATATTTGGAGAAAGTCAGGGGTTAATCTTGTGGGTTGTCAATAAAACATATCAATTCAAAAAATGGTAATTTTTTAATGATGATAAATTAGATTGACAGTTTTGAATCTAAAAAGAGACACAAACAGACCACCTAAAGTACACAGAGAAAGGACCTTGAGAATATTTTATTCATGAAAAATTCAAGAAGGAGAAAAAAGACGCAATCATTACCAAATTTTTTCTTCTCGGGAATCAAACAACACCTACGCTTTTTGTGTGTTTTGCAACATCACCACCAAAATTGGCTTTTATTTTTGATTTGGGTTTGAAAGTGCTCCAAGCGATTTGACGAAAAAGTAAAAGTGTGAAGAAATTGATTGAAAAGTGGAACTGGTTTCAGACAGCACTAATCGCTGTCATCATTTGTATTGTTTGTTTACAGGAAGGAGGAATATACCCCCTTATTGGTGTATGGTTGTACTTAATTGTTGTGTTTAACCATCTTTATTTGTATGCACATTGACCGACCTTGCTTGATTGTTGGTATCTTGCGGGAGGATGAGGCCAGGGATTCAGCCCAGTAGTTACTTGCATTTGCATTGTTCAAATAGCCCTGATCGATGTCCAGGGTTGGCTCATCATGAAGTTCTTTGAACCTTTTCCGTTTAGACTCCATTCCTAAATGATGGAAATTGTGTATTTTTTTTAATTTTGACAAAAATTTAAATATTATGTTTGAAAAAACTTTTAATTTTGTGTAAGTGCAATTTTCTTAGTTTTTAAAAAGGCTAGTAATTGTGGAATGTATTGTGGACGTGAAATAAATACCTATTTATGATTAACTATAAAAAAATTTCCTAGTTCACCCCCGTGTCTCGCTAATTTTATTTTAATTTTATCTACGCGTTTACGCTGCTTTTATTGATCGTTTTTGGTCAAATTGCCAAGTCTTTTGCCTGTTTGATGTAAAGGTGTCAACAATTTTATAGGCAGCCCACAAAATCAGAATTCACGGTATAATTAAATTAAAACTTCAAACTTAAACTTAAAATTTGACATGGCGTTGGATTACCTAGCCTTTGCTAATATTTTTCAGAAACTCAAGGCCAAGATTTTAACTAAAATTTTCTAAAGGTATTTTTTTGCTATTTTGGCTTTTTTTATTCTCGAGAACACTTAGGAGTACGTTCAGGCTTTACGCCCTAAAATAAAATCTTGAAGCTTTTTTATGTGTTCGATTTTAGCCTTCATACACCACAGCGTGTCAGAATGACTAAAATGGCCAAATTGTGTCAAGACAACAAATTCGGCAATTTGAACACTTTTTAAAATTTGATGCTTAAAAATTTTTGAATTTTCGTTTTTTTGATGGGTGGTACTTTTTTCTAGTACCAAAATACTTAATTCTAGTACCAAAATTTTCATTTTTTTGAACTTTTCTCTTTTTCTCCTCACTTTGTAGATACACTTTTGAAATTTTTTCAACTATCGTGTAGCCCTGAATCTCAGCTACTCAACAACATATCTTTTTTCAGTAAAAAATTAAAAAAAAAGGATATTTAGGGGTCTAAATACAGAAACTTGGTCGAAAAAGTTACTTCATACAAAGCTCAAAATCTTCAAATTTTTGAAATCGTCTAGTTAGAAAGCTGAGATTCAGGACTTCACGTTCAAAAATCTCTAACTTTACAAAGAGTTTTTCTATGCATATTAAATTTTGGTACTAGAAAAAAGTATTTTGGTACTAAAAATAAGTATTGGTACTAGATTTAAGTATTACCCTTTTTTGATGTGGCCTTTTAAAACGCCCAAAAAGTTGCATTTTGAGTTTCAAGCAAATTTTAGTCTAATTTGAAAATTACTCTAATTTGACTAGAAAAATGAGTTCCAGACTTGAAGTGGCGTCTAGTTTTCACATGTCCTCGATCCAGCACAGATTTCCGTCCATTTTGAGAGGAGACCCAGGGCTACATTTTTCCAGGGCTTTTTTTTGATAATTGCTTAACAGGTTAAAGTAATAATGAAAATATTTTCCACATGGTCTTGGCACACAAGTAAAAATTTGAATTTCATTTGAGTGGATTTAATAGCCTGACACGCTGTGATACGAGGATGCTGAAAAATGGAGATTACCAGTTTGATCATTGCAAAACCATATATCTGAGATCCCAAAAAATTAATATTTATGCAATTTTTTCAAATGTTACTTCTGCACTACATTACCTTCGTGATTCATGTCTTTAGCTGAGCTGACAATATTGGATTTGAGCAGTTCTACTGGCAGACAAGATGAAACTTTATTTTTTACTTAGCTTTCAACTGTTTCATTGGAGGCTCCAAAAAAATCTTGACCAATCATTTTTTTTTCTGTAACCGATTAACTATAAAAGTATTGTAAGTATTGATGCAACACACTACCACCACGACAGAGCTAACACTTTAGTCTGATTCATTAAAATAGTGGTTTATTATTAACCGGTTAAAAAGCTGGACTACAAAAAAATTTAGAAAAAAATTTGCGTAATAATATAGAGAATGGCCCAGACTAAACTGTTTTTTTGCAAATTAGATGTTTATGAAAGTGTTTTTTCCACTGTTCTGCTTCTTGTACTTTTGCATACACAAGCGCTCATAATGCAGCATAAATGGTAACTTGAGCGTAAAATTAAAGAAATAGAACACTGGAAAAAAATACGAAAAAATTGATTTGCAAGAAAGGCAGCTTATGCAGTGCCAGTCTTTAGTAAGTATAGAAGCAGCAGCAAAAGAGAGGAAATTATAGAAGTTTAAGATGACCAAACATATTTGGGCAAACTAGCTCACTTACACAACAATATATATAGAGCTCTGGGTGAAAGGGGCAAATTAATTACTACTATGACAATTCTTGCAATACAAACCTTTACCACAACTAGCGATTACAATATAGCAACCTTTGCATCATCATTAAAATTATTACTTAGCCAAGCTCAGAGGCAGTTGTTTCCAAAGAAATTAGCACAGAATTTAAAAAAAAGACGAATAAGAAGCATAGCGTAAAGAGAAAACATACATTTTGTTAATTTTAAAAAGCAAAAGATTGAAAAAAGACAATTTGGGTCACCTCATTTTTCCTGATTTCCGCCTGCTAAGCATAATGTTTTTGATCCCCGAGAATCGGAAAATTTTTAGGTCAATCTCAAATTTTCGGGTCCTTAACCAGTATAGAACAAGCGAAACTAGTAGAGCTCGTAGGGGTTTATAAAAGCTGTAAACAGCAAAGTAAAGGGTTTGCTTTAGGTTATATAGGTCTTTAAAGTTCAGGATAGGCGATAATTAGAGAGCAGACGGTAATTTGGAAAAATTAAGGTATTTACGTAAATTCGACAAATTAGGACAATAGTATTCTCGTGGTTAACAAAATTGACTATAAAAAAATAAAAAAATTGTGGCATTTTGTGGGTATGTGTTTGGGACACTGTAGTAATACACAAAAGTTAATATCGATGTATAAAATAGATCGAAATCGATTAATTTGTAAACAATACCATTTGAGAAAAGGCTAGAGCAGTTAACTTAGATGCGAGCTGTTCTCTTGGCTTTGTTGAATAAAAGTAACTATTTTTGTCTTTCGAGACATTCCAGGTAATAATAAATCCTCAGAATTTCGCTTTTGCGCACCAGAATTGAAAAATGATGCTTGGTCATCGATATATGACCTAATGTTGGGGTGTCAAGATCTGAAATGACGACCATCCTGCAACCAAACATCATTTTCCAATTCGATTTCCTGAGAATTTTTTTTTGTCTTTTCTAGTATCCAAGAAAAAGAAAATTAACTCAAAAATGTGTACTTTATGCAAGCAAAATCTAATTTAGATGCGAACTGTTCTGGTCTTCTTTTAAGAAATCATGATTAATTAGAAGAAAGGCAGACACACTTGTTACCACTGACAATTACCAACTAGGTGAACACAGCACTGGGACAAGGCCCTCTTTGGAAGCAATTGTGGGTGATAAATTCTCTTGTTTTAAAAAGTCCATCGGGAAGTTGACTAAATTGCCCACGAGTCCTTCAACTTTTGTCTGGCTTCATCTGGCTCACTTTGAGACATTGGAATTTCACCCCTCCACACTGTCAGCTCTTGGAAGGTTTCCACCAGGTTTGTGGGGTAGCATCTAAAAAGCTTTTTTTGTTAAAAACTTTTATTAAAATTTTATTAAAAGTTCTTGAAGTCTACTTTCAAGAAAAAAAGTCTGAGACGCGGCTTCACAAAAACAACGTATTTTCAGATTATTTTCAGTTTAACGTTTTTAAATTCAAAAAATTATGTCTGAAAAGTCATAAGAGCGTTTAGCGTTTTTTAACACCTGAAGTTGTAAAAATTTATATGTTTTTGACATATTTCACCTTCTTCTACCACAAAGCGGCATACCAGCGCATTACAGCGGCATGGATCAGCAAATTCTTTTAAGCTTCCCTGTTTTCTGATATTAGGACTGTTTGGACGTTCTGGTCCCAAAAGTTGCAAGGATTCCAAATTTGTCGATCGTTTTTGCGAATAACATTTTAGTCAATTTTCATTGACTTGACACACAGCGAACTAACCTAAAAACTTCTTCAAAGATTCTAGTATTCTCATTGGCCACCTCTCTCCAAATATCATTATAGAAAGCGTCAACAATTGGATCATCAACCGATATTTGATAACCAGGATCTGCTTTATGATGCGAATCCTCCATCAATCCCAAATGCTCTTCCATCAGTCGCTTTCTTAGGGAATATGCGAATTTCCCAGCTTCATAGGGCTCTCCGTTCATAGTTGACGGTACGAATTCGTGGTCTAAAACAGTTAGGACTTCAGTTGTGGGAACCAGGACTTCAGTTGTGCAATATTACCTTTTATTAAAAGACACACTTCTGAATCCCTGTTGCCGGCCTGGGAGCGGTCGTTGATGTTGGCTGAAAATATAGTTATTTGATTTTGATTGCTACAATTAAACTTTTCTATAGTAAATACCAACGATACATTGTGGTTTTATTTTTTTAATCGCCGGTATGTGGCCTGGGAAAAAAACTTAAACCCGGTGCAACTTCAGTAAACAATTTTAGGAATATGTTTTTTACCAGATTTGAAAATTTCTCACCGCTTCCAATTATAGTGTATAGATCGTCGACTATGAGAAGTTTACTGTGAATATATATCAACTCAGTCACCTAAAACAATTATTGTAATGGATTGACAGATTATCTATAAGGTAATTTACAATTTTGCCAACAAGTTCGTCGTGAGTTCGCAGAGAGCAAAAAGATATGTACCTGTAAAATCAAATAAGTATGTAAGAAGTTATTCTGTAAAGAGTAAAAAATACTTGCTGGGATCCTCAACGCCATTCTTCCTCAAATTTTCAAGTAGGAATGTGGACCTTTAGAAATTGATAGAAGAGTCCAATGCAACACGGCCAATAGAGCAGAATATGATGTCGAGCTAAATCAAAATACAGTTTTGAAAATGACATGTGTATGTGGGCTAACCTAATATCTCCTTCAAAACCAGGCAATAAGGGAATCATTACAAAGACACGGAAAGTCTCATCATTTCTACAAATTTAAATTTAGAAAAAGTTATGAGAAAGGGAGAATAACGCTTACTTGTGTGCCTTCACAATTCTATCACAGAGCACTTGGGCAATCGCATTGGTCACATCCACACTCTTTATCATGGATACGAAAAACTGGTTTTCAATATAGATGTAGTGCCTGAACAAGAGTCAGTTATAAATTTTTAACTAAACTCTTTTCGTTTAAGAATACAGTTGGTACAATGGCCAGTCATAATCTTTTCGGGAATGAACCCAGTCATTATATTTTTTAGCAAAAATATAAAAAACTATGTCAAATGGCGCCTTACAATCGCCAAGTTAAACCATCGCCCACAAACATGCCTTTACAAATTTTAAAAATGTTTGTAGATCTAAAGATCAAAGTTTTTGACAAGCAATACCTTTTACTTTATTTGATCAAAGTAAAAATTCAGAGTTACGGAAATTGAAAAAAATACCTAGTGCACACCTACCCACTCCCCTGGTATTCCTACCATTCCCTTGGTATCTCTGCTCACTCTCCTGGCATACCTACATACTCTCATGCCATGCCTACCCACTCTCCTGGTGCCCTCACCTAATATACCTATCCACTCTCTTGGCTCACCTGCTCACTCTCCTGTCTCATCTGCCCACTTTTCTGGCATGCCTACCCACTCTCCTGGTAAACACCCCTCCTACTCACTCTCCTGGTAAAAAATTCAAACCAAAAAAATCTCAAAACCAAAATCTAAAATGACCATTCGACTCTTGATATTCCAAGCTCCGATTTAAAAAAAAATTGACCAAAAAATCAAAAATATCTAAAGAGACAGACAAACAAAATATCTCTAATACTATATAGGAGTTTTTATAAGCTAGACTCATTTCAAAAGAAAATTACAAACGGTGATGGCCAATTTTCAGTGATTCTTCCGTATTCTAACAAATATTCCGAAAAATATTTCTGTCAACCAACCCTATGCAAAGCCAAACATAATGTCCAAGGTGCGCAAAGCTTCTTGCCTTCACAAAATGAAATCTTGCTAAACCAAGAAAAACGTGAACCCTGTTCGAAGTATCAGATGCGAAATTTCTAGCTGTATGTGTAAAAGAAGATTTTTTTAGAAATATATCCAGTTGACCGTGACCAATTATTGCAAACTAACATTGTCAGTGATTTTCAAGCTCTGTGGTACCTTTTTATCAGCCCTATTAAAAAATAGATTACCTGGCATTAGAAATGAGCGACAGATAGGCTTGTTGGATGCTGTCCTCATTCTTGTCTATTAGAGTAGACCAATGGACACTGATCTCAACACTTGCACTTCAACTGAACATAAATGATAAAAAAATGTTTCTCCAGTTTTTTATAAAAACCTTACCTTTTTGCGTATCTCTATTTAAAAAAACTCTAGGAATTTTGACAGAGCTAAACATTAAATGAGTTGGTGAAGATGATTTTGCTCCGTAATATTTACTTGTAAGACTTTGGCAACAAATATGGATAGTCATCATTAGACTTTAGCTTCTCAGTTTTGGTAGCGTTCCAGCGTTGGATAAAATGACGAGCCACATCTCTGGCTGCACTCCGTACACTATTGAATGAATATCGTGCCTGCAAAACGAATACTGTGTAAAATACAGCGAATAAAATCTTTTTAAAACAATTACCAAGGCATTCTTGGGGTGTCATATCGGTTAATAAAATCGTTGTATGCTTCATGAACATCAACAAAGTCCTTTACTATATAGTTTACCTGGATAAAATTGATGTAAAGACATAATTTTCGTGAATGAAATAAAATTACATAGTCTTTGCCTGGCCAAAGCTTGCCGGCGCCTTGGAGTCCTGACATATCTACAGTGGTTTCTTGGAAGCGACAGTAATTGCTTTAAAAAATTCATATAGTGCTGACAGATTCAAATCAAAAGTAAATTCGGCAAATCCGCTGCGAATTCGTCGGCGAAACCACCCATATTATCGATTAGTTTTAAATTCACCCACTAACTAAAAATCACTCAACCCTAAATTCATGCACTTATTATGATATTTTTATTCTTTTTCGATGCTAAAATTCATTGTCCAAACAACAAATTTTCTTACTAAATTCTTTAAATTTAGCCAATAAGTCTTACATCACATATTCTTCAGCTGTATCCTCCTGATCAAGAGCCATCCTCCAGCGTCTTTTAGTTTTGGAAGGTCGCAGATTGGAGACAACCCGTCGCCTGAAAAACAATCATTTGGTTTGAATGAATATTATCGTCATCATTTGAAAATACACACATCAAGGTACGAGTGCTTGGTTCCATAGGCAACAAGGTGGGTTTCATGTGTAGCCCATTGTGAGCTGTTGCATCAGGATGCTGTTCTCCAATAGCCGTTACTGAACGAAACTTAATCATAGGTTTGCCTCCTTCAGAAGTCTTTTCCATGGATTCTATTCCGTCTGAACCTCCTTGGCCGTAAAGCGGGTGAGCATTTAGGCTTTCGGATGCTGGTGTGGTTTCTCTCGATCGACCACCTTTTATTCTGCCCATTACTTTGTGCATAGCTTCACGTAGGTTACGTTTAGGGCATGTGCGTCTTCTACAAAATCATAAGTAAAAGGTTCTAAAATTGAGTCGTATACCTTCATCCTCAGGAATAGCTTGAATAGTTGTAGTCACCTTGGTGCCGATTTTCTCACCTTTTTCAATAATGTCTTCGGTAACTCGGTGGACTTCTTGCTTTTCATTAAAGCCGCTCTTGTTGACGTCCAAATGGCACTTGTCTGTGGCGTGTTTGATAGAATGCATAATTGGGTTACCACCCTTGCTTGTGTTTTCCTAAAAACAGCTTGAGTTAACCATGTGGTACAGCGAGAACTGTGATAAAAAATAGCTGACTAACCACAGTGTACTGTTCAGAACGGGGAGACAGTTGAACAGAGCCTAAATCTGTTAGCACATGTCTGGAATCATCCCAACGACCATAGCACAGATCCAGGCCTCCAACAAAAGCTATCAGTTGATCGATGATTAGTAACTTCTCATGGTGAGCTAAAATTTGTTTAAATATATATATGAACATGAAAACTTAAACAGACTAACCCCAAAAAAATGTGCCAGTGCCGACGTAATGGTCTGGATGACGCATGACCTAAATTTTGAAATTTTTTTATTCCTTTCTATTATTATAAAGGATAATGTTGTAAATACCTTGATGTTGGGATGGAGATTTTGGAGGTGTCTCTTTGAGTACAGACTGAAGTTTCAGATGAGCTGAGAAACACAGGAAAAAGAATTAAACCTGTTTAAGCCAATCGCCATTTCCATCTCTTTATAGATTAATATAAATATGCGAACACCCTTTTCAGCCTGTCGTTTAAGCACGTAATCTAGACGCCAATGGTTTCCTGTAACAATTTTTAATAATTTTAATTAGAGCTGTATATGAGCTGTGTAGGACACATTTGAATCTCCTTACCTTCTGCCATTGGACGCCGCAAATAAATTTCAGGACACAGCCACCAATCAGCTATAAAAATCTCTTCTCGAGCCATTTCAATCATGGCTGAGGCCTGGAAGTAGATAATTGAGTTTTATATTACACCTGAGAGACTACCTTGTCCCAGTATTCTTTAGCATCTACGAACCACTGGCAATAAGACTGAAAAAGAACCACTGAAAACTTTCCAACCGAAAATTTCAAAAAGTAAAGTTTTTTGTGAAAAGGAGTGAGCGGTTACCGATACCTAATTTTGAAGTAAACCTTTTAAAGGAGGAAAAACTTTGTATGCGTATCGCCTAGTATCGAAGGTTCAAACCAACCTATGTTCACACTCGATATATTTTACATTACTTTTTCAGAAAGTTCACTGACTTAAGGGGGGGGGAAAACTTTATATACGCATCGCCTTTTGTCGAAAGTTCTAGTCCCTCTGGGGGTGTTTTAATTTACTTTTTAGTGAGTTTTTTGACTTTAAGGTCCAAAAATCATCGAGCAATCGATTGCAACCATTTCCAGCACTGATTTGCTGTCCGCAACTGCCTCAATATTGCGATTTTTGGCAAATGACCACCAAAATTAGTGGAAACCAGCCAAAATGATGCGTATTTAGACTAATATAGCCTGAGCCTCCACTGATTTTATTTATTTGTCCACGCGTTTAGTGACTTTCTAGACACAGAATTTCATGAAGAACAAGATAGAAATTATTTCACACCAAAATCACTTCAAAAAACAAGGTAGCTAGCGAAGGTTTGACCAGGGAAGAAATGAGTACTATTGAGGGTAGGATTTCGGTATTATTTAGGAACTGACTTTTATTGCGATTTCAATTTAAATTATTTTATACAACCGTATGCTGAAAATGACGGCAAGAAGCAGGGCTATATATTGAGTGTAAGGTTGCAAATGAGTATGTAAATTAAAATTGGGGAAAAACGTCAGTTCCAGAATACTACCGAAAAGTACTGGTATAGTCCTATTAAGGATTTCATCGAATTGGATTTTTTATATTTTAGCCCTAACTTTTTACCAACTTTTCATCTGTATGATAGCTTAAATGAAAGCCCAGAACCTTGGCTACATTTCGACACTAAACTTGTAAATAAAAAAATAAAAAAAATAAGGTCTGCAGCCAGTGGTAGTCGAACCTGTGACCTAAGGCGATGCGTATATAAAGTTTCCCCTTCAAAATTCTGTTTTCTCGTCAGTGTTTGTGTTGTTGCATTTTTTGTTGCGGTTTTTCGTGTTTTTCATGATCTCTTTAATTTATTTACTAGAAAAGGCGCCCCGGCCAAAGGCCGGTGCTAGAACTTTTGGGTGCCACATGTGCCTTAGCCCGGTTAGCCCCCCCCCCTGGATACGGGCCTGCTCCTGGGCACTCGCTTCTAGGTACTACCTCTTTAGTACTACCTCTTATGTACCCATGCTTGAGACACTCCATCTGAGCGCCACTACCTGAATAACCACCTGTTGGGCATGATGACCTGGGTGACACTACCTGGTGAAATGTATATTTACACCTGGGTACCACTTCCTGCTCAGCCCCATCTCAGTATCCCCTCCTGGATACTCCCTGTTAGTGCCGCAGCTGCGTTGCCGCTTTTCGTTAGGTGTTGACTGTTTAGGCCAAATACGGATGGATCGGCGTACCACGTGGTGTAGGGTCCATTCTGGTGCTCCGTCGTCCATCCTGACCGTTCAAGTTATCCACATGGTTTCAATGGCCATTTTGGTGGTTCGGGTAAATGTACGTGATTGGGGTTTATTCTGGTGCCTCATGGTTAATCCTAGTGATTCAATTGTAACCACATAGTTCGGGGTCCATTGAGGTGGTTTGAGTGTTGATTCATAGTGTTTCAGAGTTCATCTTGGTGTTTTTGGGTTCATTTTGGTGCTTCTCGGTCCATCTTGGTGTTCGGGTGCATTTTCGTGGCTTTTGGTCTATCATGGTGGTTGGACCATAGCTACCCTACCTGCACTCTTATGAAAAATTGTTAGAGTCGTATAAATTAAAATTGTTAGAATTGTATAAATTGGTTGGTTGTAATGTCAATAGAATAGGCGGAACAAAAAATGTTTAAAGAAAACGTGTCAAGACAAAAAAAAATTGGATGAATTCACCCGCCCCCCACCCTCTAATAATCACCCATCCTCATTTCTAGAATAAAATTTCAGAGTTAAGGCCATTTTTGATTTGAAATTTCAAAATTTTTCGGGGGTTGAAAAATAATCCCCCTGGGAGATTAAAAGAGGTTATGTGGTAATTCTTATTACCAAATTGGTAATACCAATACAGTGAGAGTGCAGAGTAAGAGTGAATTTTTTCAAATTTTTTTCGGATTTCAAAGGATTTGAAATCCGAAAATTTTTTTTCTGATTTCTGGACTTATCCGAACATGCTGAAGATGGTTTGACAGTGGTAAAATGCCGTTTGTAGGGTATTTCTTGCGTTTTGGTGAAATCCAGTTTGGTAAAATCAATTATTGCCCGATACTCTAAAAATACCATACAAAACCTTATTTGGCTTTTACCAAACCATCTTCAGTATGTCCGAATCAGTCCAGAAAACAGATTTTGGAACAGGAAAAACGTAAATTTTTTTTCTCCAAGTGGACGGCCACGTGGTTTTGTTGTACCCAGGTAGTCGTACCCAGGCGGACTCAGGTAGTGTAGCGGTACCTGGGTACTAATATTTTGGTAGAACTTTTTAAACTTAAAATGTTTTATTATGGTCCAACTTCAGTTCTACTGGATAATCCATGCACCAACAAAACCAAGTGGTCGTCCACTTGGAGCAAAAATTTTTTACGTTTTCCATGTTCCAAAACCTATTTTCTGGACTAATTCGGGCATGCTGAAGATGGCTTGATAGTAATGAAATGCCGTTTCGCCAAGTATTTTTTGAGTGTTGGCCAATAATTGATTTTACCAAACTGGTTTTTAGAAAAGCTCAAGAAATACCCTACAAAACGGCATTCTAGCACTATCAAACCATCTTCAGCATGTCCGAATTAGTCCATAAAACAGGTTTTAAGGCCCGAAAAAGTGAAAAAAAATTGCTCCAAGTGGTTATATATACCCTCAGCTGCATACCACTAACTGAATATCTGCGTATTCTGGGTAAACTAACACCTGAGTAACACCATCTAGACGAGATCTGGGTGGCGCAAGCTAGTTACTATCACATCTTAGTTCAACTCCGTATTATGGGGCGACCTGATATACTTGTGGTTTTCCTACCCTTTCGTGTGGCTTACCTATCACCGAGATGGTTACTCTTCCTAACGGGATTTACCGACACCGAAAAATATAATTACTTTTGATAACAATCCTCTCAAGACAAATTTGGAGGTTCAATTTACCGGGGTTCAATTTGTAGAGGTTCAATTTGTAGAGGTTCAATTCACCTAGAGCCGGCAAAAAACAATCGAGCAATCGATTGCAACTATTTCAAGCACTGCTTTACCGTTAGAAAATGCCCTAATTTGAGGGCTTTATACAAATGATGAAGGCTGTTTCAGTCTGTTAATAAGCTCCAGTATGTGTGAAACCCTGCGCTGATGATCTTGTTATAGCCAAGAGTGTGAGGATCATTTTGACACCAAAAATTAAAAAAAAATAAAAATAAAAATGGGGTGTACACCAGGGTTGCAGCCGATATCTGATTATCTAACTTTTTTCGACATCTGATATCTGTTAGGGTTGTCTAGCCTTCGAAATTTTTGAGCCTTCGGCTAAGCTCTAAAATTTCGAGACTTCGGCTCGGCTCGAAGTTCGAAAAAAATCGAACTTTCGAGCCGAAAGTTCGATTTTGAGCCTTCGGCTCGACAACCCTATATCTGGTATCTGATTCTGATTTTTTTCAAAAAAGTCAGCTGCATAACACATTTTTCACGGCTATTCACGTACAGTTGCCAAAACTGACTCAAGATAAACGGGTGCTCATCCTAAGTATAGTTGGCCCTGTCAATGTCTTCTATCCCTCCCTCTCCGCATAAAAAAAGTACGATTCTCGTCCCCGTATCCCCGCCTCTATCAAATTTCATTCACGCCTCTCTACGCATCTAAAAATTGTCTTATCCTGTTTTTTCTCTTTACAAAAACCCTTAAAAATCTTGATTTTTTGGTACATTTTTATGACCAACGAAAGCATTCTTTATAAAGCCCAATTCACATAGCCAGATTTTTAAAAAATGACATTTTAATTTTGTCCAACCGTGACTCATACTATACTGACTTCTTCGTCCCTGAATCTCTCCCCGCATCAGAACTCACAGAAAGTGGCCAACAGTTATTCCTACTCAGTTTTTGATAGGCTTCATCTTTAAGGCAGAATAAAGTGATAAAGATCAGGTCCACTACCCTTTTAGGCACTATTAAAAAAGGAGGCGCGAAAGAAGTTTTGCCTTGGTTCCCTCTGCTGTTTTTAAAGACTTTTCAGGCTTAGGCAGGAGTTGGCTTGTATATGTGAAAATGGACTTTGAATTTAAAAAAATTTTATTTTTTAAAATTTTGGAAAACTTTATAGTATAATACTTTTGACGAGTTTTCTGACATCTGATTTCTGATTATCTGACTTTTTCGACATCTGATAAAATTTAGATATCTGGTTCTGATTTTTTTTCAAAAAGCGGCTGCAACCTCGGTGTACACCCAGTGGTAGAATAACCTGTGACCTTAATTTTCGAAACGCCATAGCAGTAAAGATGAACTGTAAAATTTTGGACGGAGAATTCGCAGTAGTTTTTTAAGCTTATTATTGCATTAACATAACAATGACTCACATCCATCGAGGAGGATAGGATGAACCAAAAGTTTTTTTCTCAACCATACTTGACCCGTCTCTTCAATTACTCTCTTGATTATTTTAATCCAATATTGAGAATCCTCCTCCCTGGAGCACTTGATGTTCAGGACACTAAATTATAGGTTAGAATAAACTAAAAGAAAGTACTCAGAAAAATACTGGCTCAAATTGGACAAGAACAGCTCTTTTGGACGGAAAGTAAGGCCAAATTCAGGGGAATTAATTTCGAACTGCTCATCAAAAAATAGGACCAGGCGAATTTGTTCACTGGAAGGTTCATGTAGCAAATGTAGGAGTCCTTCACCATCAGCCACCTGCAATTTTATGTACGCATACTCCGAATTCTGAAATTCCATGGTAAAAGTCAATATTTATACCTTTTGCCCCTTAAAATGATTCAACTGTATACTTTTTTGATTTCAAGATAAGCACAAACCATGGCAAAATCCATCGAACACAAAATTGTTTACAGCCAATATAGACTTTATTGCCCCCTGGACGCTTCTTGACCTTGCCCTCTTTATATTTACCCCCAATTCATTGATGAAAGAAAACCGACTAACTTCCAGGAATTCAGCCTACAAATATTACGGATTAGCAAAACATGATTAAAACTTTTTCAAAAAACTATACTGTTTCGTGGTAGTCTCGATTAATAGGGATAGCAAGTACTGCCTGCAGCCAGGTCTCTAATTGATGCCTTCTCTCTTCCATATGAACAGGTTGCACGAGCGAGTCAGGACGCATTGGAAATGATGGCAGAGCTCTTGGATCGTCACTAGGCTCGCGCTTTTCTTCGGGTCGATTACCATCTATGTGCTCGATATCGTCTTCTTCTGAAAGCAGAGCAATCATTATCTGTATAAAAAGAAAATAATTGTGAATTGTGAACCATCGTAATTGTCATAAGTTGAGTTTCTACCAGCTCCTGCTCGACCATAATCTCCTATTTCAGTGGCCTTCTTGAGTGTTTTCAACTGTAGGACGAAATATAGCTAATTTGTAGGAAGAATGTGAGAGTAAAAATAAAGAATACCTGATAGTTGGAAGAAGTCGGTAATTTAGAACTATCTTTTTCCTTATCAGAATCATCATCCTTATCAATAGCTTCTCCTAGTCGATTTTTAACTCTAAAATTACGTAGCTGACCAGGAATGACATTATATGTGAAAGTTATAACGATTTTAACCTTCTTATAGGTGATTTGATCCTCTCCACAGCTCTGTGGGCCATCAAACGCTGACTCAAGTAAGAAAAATCTTTATAACGACGGACCACGCTCCACTTGTATTTGCCATGCTCTAGTTGAATGGTATATCTGAAAATTTTTGATTCAATGCCGGGAGTTTGGACTAGAAGTACAAGATTCTCACAGAAAGGGGTTTAAAATGTGATACTGAGAGCTAGTATCCTTTTCTACCGCAACAATTTTCGCGTCTACCGAGATGCCTGGAATCCAGTATCCCTGCTTGCGCAACTCATCCTGACTCTCATACACTGTTCCATAAGGAATGTAGCCTAATAATTTTGTACAATTGAATATTGAACAACGAATTCTACAAAAATAAGTCTACCTTTACGTCTCCTTGGGGATTTCGGACTATCATCACCACCTCCATCACAATCACAAGCATTGTCGTGAACGTGATCTTTCTTTTCACCTTTTTCCATTGTGGGGAAATTTATTGGCTTGCTAATAATTTTATCACTGCTATCATTGCTTTACAATATTGTTAGAAAAAGTTGACAAGAGTCTTGTCACAAGACGCACGCTAAGATCTCTCATTTGGACAAACTTCGAGCTGCAGGTGCAAAGGTAACTTCCCTGTAATTAATTACTTGGTGGAGACGGACGAAAAAACTAATTGAAGAAAAAAGTAAGATGGCCAGAAAAAGGTCAAGGAATTGTAAAGAAATGATTCATGTGCGGATAATTGTGTTTGTTTAAATAGCTGGACGACACACCACATACACACACTTCTTTCACTCTTCTTTTGCAAGTGATGGCGAAGCAAAACAGGACAAAAAAAGAAAAAAGTCGAAGAAATGGAAATGAATTGCAGCTGATTTTACTCGCATTCAAAACTGAAACTCTGCAATATCGTCCTGAAGCAATGTGCCTGAATACTGTTGATTGTTCGATTTTGCTTTCATAATGACCGCTATTATAGCAGTTGGAATAATTGTGCTGTTTTTAGAATATTTCTAGTTTCACATATCTCTTGATTGAATTTTCAAACGCTTGACATAAAAAAATGGTGAATGCAACTGCGAATTCTCAGCCCCTTGGAAATATGTGAGATTTTTAAATTTTTCCATGATGTAGCTTTTTCAATTTACTTCTTCAGAGGAAATATGAGCTCCATCCAGCCAAGTATTGGCAACTGGGCAGATGCTGTGGAGGAAAGTCAGCTTAATGCAGCCTGTATCACATTTTAATCTTCTTTTAAAATTTTCATATAGTTTTTTAATTTCAGCCCACAAGAGGACGGAAGTGACTAAGAATGGGATCAAAACCGTTGTTGGTAATGATTTAGTCAACTGTGAATACAACTATTTACATTATTTTCAGACATTGTTGATGATAAGGACAGTGGAAAATGTCGAGTAAGTCGTAAACGTGCATAAATGATTAACTATCTATGATCCAGTCTCACTGTTAAGGTAGTGACCACCTATAAAGTCATCACTAAGAAGGTTCCTCGCGCAGTTGCTGAACGAAAAAGTGGAAGAAGTTTGGTGCCTCCATCGATGATGGTCCTGGTCCTCATATCAACACTACCTATGTAGCCGATGAAGTGCAGATGATATTCACTCGCAATCGTGCCGGTGAAACACAAGAACAGGAGAATGAGGACAAGAAGAATGATCCAATGAAAGGGTATGCTTCCAAAGGTCATTGTCGCATTTGCAAGGCTGACGACCATTGGTCCGTCAACTGTCCCTACAAGGTGATCTTTTGGAACTATCAATTGCAAAATATTATTTTAATTTTGATATTTTTTAGGAAATGTATCAAACAAATGAAGAGGATGCTAGCGGCGCAGACAACAAGTCAGGACTCAAGCAAATTGGAGGAGGTACTGGAATAGGTGGTCGGTATGTAGCTCCTCATGCTCGTGGAGACAGAGTTACCACAGGTATCATAAATGTAAAAACTTTCTGTGCTTTCTAAGTATATTTTTTAGGTCTCACTGAGCGCCGTTCCGATGATTTTACTTGCAGAGTCACTAATTTGCCGGAAGATTCCGAAACTCTTGGTACAGTCTCTGAACGAATTTTTTTTAGATCCTTAATATAGCATAAGAACATTAACTTTGCAGAAGAAGACCTCCGCTCTATGTTTGGTCTGTGGGCCGCATTGAGAGATTCTACCTAGCTCGAGACAAGGTGACTACCAAGCCTAAAGGCTTTGCTTTCATTACTTTCACTAACCGAACGGATGCGGAGAACGCCATTGAGAAGTTCAATGGTATGTTATTTTCTTTATTAATCTCATACTAGTGAACAGAATAGCAATAACAACGATTTTAGGTGCTAAAATGTCTCACTTGATTCTGAAGGTGGAGTGGACTAAGCCTACCACCAACTAATTTAGTAGTTCTCTCTCAACCTGATATTGGAAAAACTCACCATCATCCCTTATCTTGGTATTTCAAAGTCAAATTTTGTTGTTGACTGATAAAAAAAATTATTTATAAGCAGCCTGAGTCACACACAAAAAAATACATGCACAATATTGCTTTTTTCTAAATTACAGTTCTCCCTTTAGGTTGGGATGGTCTTCTAGGTAGTAGGTGAAGCAATCTCTGATCTTGTTGAAATCATTGAGACATGCCAAGTATTTGAAGTAGTCAGTAGGCACTCCATTAGTGGTTTGGCAGTAAGCCATGCAGCCTGGCTGAACACCCTTGGCATTACAACAGCTGGTGTGGTCAGCTCTGCTGGATGCGCAGTCCCACATTTGTCCGACTGTAGGCCCTCTGGGGCACACGTGGTCAGGAAAAAGAGAACCTAAACATAGAGTCTTACGCTTTTTTCAGCAAATTTCGGATTTATTTCACTAACTGTGTTGGAACTGAGAGCCGAAAAATCGCAAAATCTGGCTTTACAGTCGGCATCAGCCTGGTCGAGTGTGTTGCAACAACTCTTGAGTTTAAGGTTAGGCGGCCTTCCCACGGGTGTTTGGGTGGAAGAGCAGCCTGAGCTGCCTGAGGAGGGGGTTGGAAGAAAAGTGGGAAGAGACCTCCTCCCTGAGCAGAGCACTGGCACAACCAACTTACGATTAAAAGAAGAACAAGTGGTAGCGTTACTGTTTGCATGGTGACTGCAAAACACATAAATTTTAGCAAATACGGTGCTCAACTATAAAATGCAGTACAAAATACAAATTTAAGTGCCATACTAATTTTTCGGGTGGTATTTAGTTCTGCTTACTAGATACCTTAAGGCTCTAAGTACTTTACCCCGTAAAATTATTCTTTTACCACTCAAGTCAATCATTTATCCCGCCAAATTTTAACTTTACCTCGGAAATGTTTGTATTCTGCCTATGTTGGTTTTCAGCTCTAAATACAAACTTCAGATAAAAAGAGGACCTTCTGCTTTCCAGAAAGAGGAGCTCAGCTCAGGCTGCTTAAAGAGCAAGAATCGCTCTTTTTATCTGAACTTAGTTTTTAAATCTGAAAACCAACAAAGGCAGAATACATACATCTCCGAGGTAAAGTTAAAATTTAACAGGATGAATGATTGACTTGACGGGGTAGAAGAATAATTTGGCGGATAAAATAATTATTTGGCGGGCAAACGAATATTTTGCTCAAAACTTAAACTTGACGGAGTAAAACATTGATTTGGCGGGGTAAATGAATAATTTGGCGGGTAATACTTAAATCTAATACCAAAATACTTACTACAGGGTGCGCCAAAAGTCCTGACACGGACAAAAATTCAAGATTTTTATGTCCAAAACTAACAATATTTAAAAAAAACAATTATACCATTCGAAAGCTTCGAAAATTCTGCACAAGATGCACCATTCAGAATTTAAAATACCAACCTTTCGCATTTACGCAGGCACGTATTCTTTTACGCCAACTTTCGACTGCCGAGGCGAGCAAATTTACATCAATTTAATTGGTTTGCTGCACCCTGTATAGCAGTTATGGGCAATTTAGTTGTCATTCGAAAGCTTATCTTTGTGCCTGCAAAATGAGTGATGAACGAAATAGTTTGGTTGAGCACAAAAAAAGATTCGACTGTTTTAATGATTTTTATCTTCAGTTCCCTTAACTTTTTTCATATTTCTTAAATTTGTCTTTCAAAAAGACTCTCATTTTAATGGTCATATTTTTTTGTAGAACCGAACAAAAATTTTTTTCAGCGCATATGTTTCAAAGTTAAGTCAGGGATTTCGAATGATATATTTGCCTTCAAAGTTTATGCATCACACAAGGTGCAGCAAACCAATTAAATTGATGTAAATTGGCTCGCCTCGGCGGTCGAAAGTTGGTGTAAAAGAATATGTGCCTGCGTAAATGCGAAAGGTTTGTATTTTAAATTCTGAATGATGCATCTTGTGCAGAATTTTCTAAGCTTTCGAATGGTATAATTGTTTTTTTTAAATATTGTTAGGTTTGGACATAAAAATCTTGAATTTTTCTCCGTGTCCGGACTTTTGGCGCATCCTGTATACTACACTTTTTTCTAGTACCAAAAATTACCATGCATAGAAAGACTATTTGTAAAGTTAGATTTTTTTCTTGATACATGACGTGTAGCCTTGAATCTCAGCTTTCTAACTAGACTTCGATTTCCTGTAAAAGCTTTCAAAGACTTGAAGATTTTTCGACCAAGTTCCTCTATCCAGAGCCCTAAATCTCCAACTTTTCTAAATTGTTACTCAAGAAAGATATCTTGTTGAATAGCTGAGATTCAGTACAGCTAAATGATAGTTTAAAGATGTTCAAAAGTGTACCTACAAAGTAAGGAGAAAAAAAAAGTTAAAAAATGAAAATAATGGTACTAGAATTGAGTATTTTGATGCTAGAAATAAGTATTTTGGTAATAGAAAAAAGTTCCACCCTAATTTGGAGGGGTAAAGAATTAGAGCCATACCCTCAAGGGCCATTACCGTCTGTGTCAACCATTGTCCACCGCCAATTCAAAAATTCCCTAATCATTGAACTTCTGTACGGAGTTTTTAACGTGGTTTCTAACAAACTTCAAGTAAAATAAAATTATGGGCCTTGTTTTGTTAGAAACCAAGCTGAAAAATCATTACAGAATTTTAATTATTAGGTATAAGTTTTTGAATTGGCGCGGGACAATGTAGAATGCGCGGTCACGAGACTGTACCCCAAAATTTAAGCTGCACCTCAAAGTTAAGACGAAATTTGCTAAGAAAATAATTTATGCGCCAATTTGTTATGAACGGAAAATTTATGCGAACATTCGCTAATTGGTCGATTTACTAAGAAATTATTTTGCTAACTTTTCGTTTGATAAGGGTATTTTTGTGGTACTTATGTACCTGGGGGGGCCTTTTTGGTTAACTGTAAATAATGTTTCAACGTCTTCTAAGTGAGTTTTATATGCGAAAAACGATAAAAAAGTTCTTTCCTAACAATTTCCGCACTTAAAATTTGGGTTTTCAAAAAAAATTGGGTGCAAAAAGTTGACTACTGCCTTGGTCCCCAAGGTAAAATATCGTGTATTGAGGTATCTTTACCCGTTTTGGTCACTGGAGCTAGGCAAAAAGAGTCTTTAATGCATGTATGATTAAGAGTCTCTCTCGGAATCATGTCTAAGGTATGTGGGTGTGCGCATCTCGTGAGTGCGCGCAGGGGGCTTGGTTGCTTGGGGTTGAGATGCGCACACCCACGTACCTTAGGCACCAATCACTCAGAGTAACTCTGGATGCATAAAAACAATACGCATACCAGAGTTTCTTTATGCGGTAGGCCCCAGCTAACAAAACTATGTTCAAATCCCATATTTTTGGTATTTTCAAAGATATCCAGGTACCTTTTTTGTTTATCTAGCTTGGGGACCAAGGCAATTGGTCAAATTATGGTTACCAATTTTTTTGAAACCCTAACTTTTTAGTAGGAAAAACGTTGGGAAACAACTTTTTATCGTTTCTAGCGTATAAAAATCACTTAGAATACGTTTAAACACCATTCACAGTTGACCAAAAAAGGGGCCCCCAGGCACATAAGTGCCATTTTGTTATGTATGTCGCAATGTATTTTTACATCCTCTACAATCAACTCAAGGTTATTCGTAACCACTCTAAACAACTCCGACCACCCTAAATTACCCTAAACCAATCAAAACAGCCTTACCCTCTCAAAATTCTCTAAACACACAAAATCTACACGAAACATCTCACTGGAGAAGTAAAGGTTTTGCCGCTGGACATTTTTCGGTCGAATCGGATTACGTTCTCCAAGAAGGTTTTGTTCGCTGCAAGTTTTTTCGTAGATCAGTCCAGAGATTCGCTTGACTCCACCACGACGAGCCAGACGACGCAATATTCGTGATCCCCTAGATATTGTCGCGCAGAATCTCGTAGATGAATTGTCATAGTTCAAGCCAAGCCATCGTTCACAAACTTTTCGATGACGCTTAGATCCTCCCGTGCCGAGCCCTTTCCCACCTTTGCAGATACCAGGAGCCATTTTTTGCTTGCTTGATTGCTTTGAAGTCGAGAGCGAAGAATATTTAAAAATTTCTATATGTAAACAAGTAGATGAACCTATGGCTCTATTCTAGAATCGGGTGCCAAAAACAGCTTGGTAAGATTGAGCGCTACAAACTGAAAACTAAAATTTGTGTTGCTAATGGATTTTGAAGCTTTAACACTTCTTCTTACAGTTTTTAGTTTTCATTTTGAATTTTTTTTGCTTTTTCAAAATTAAATCCAACAACTTTGTAGAGCTAGCTTTGGCTATACGAAGCTATTCATAACGAAACAAGGTGATAACAAAATTCAAATTTCCGCGCGGGTCAAAGTTTTTACTGATTTTTGTTTAGTTTTTACTGATTTTAATTTCCGCAGTTATAGAACTGCCTTACTACTCATGTTTTAAATTTTTGCCATTCCTATTTTTGGGCTTAAAAGAAAGCTGAACTTTCAAGCTTTCTTTTGAGCTCAAAATTTTCAATGATGGAAATTTAGAACATATGTAATAAGGCAGTTCCATAACTAGGATTTTTTTCCGAGCACAAAAATCAGTAGAAACTTCGGCCCGCGCGGAAATTCGAATTTTGTTATCACCCAGTCCCATTCTAAATTGCATCAGATAGCCCAGAGCTCACTCTACAAAGTTGTTGGATTTAACTTAGATAAATAAAAAAATTTAAAAAATTCAAAATGAAAACTAAAAACTGTAAGAAGGGGAAATTTAACCCATTTTATTTTGCGTGTTAAAACTTCAAAATTCCATGTAGCAACACAAATTTCAATTTTCAGTCTGTAGCGCTGAAAGTCAGCTTTCTCTTAAGCCCAAATTTGCTGCAACACCACAAAAAAACATCATAAAAACAACAAAGAAAGTTTAAATTAAATTCTTTTTTGGATTCTTCACCGAATTCTTTTATGTTTGAAATTTAGGGTCTTGCTACGGAAACCCTTTTTACCGATTTTTGTCAGTTTGACCCACTGTAATCGTTTGGCTGAATAAAATGGCGCACAAATACACATATAATGTCACAAGAAAGTTAAAAACCTTTGAAAAAGTATGAAAGTTTCAAAAAACATAACGCCACTACCTATTTTCGGTTTTTGCCAATTTACCCAGCGTGCCTTCGTAAAAAGAGTTCTATGTATTCAAAAAAAAAAGAAGAGTAGTTAGTGGTTAAGAAAAACATTTTTAAATTTTGTACTGTACTTGGGATATTGCGCATAAACGGCTACCAGACAATTTTCAATATTTTCGGAAATGTTTGGAAAATATTTTTGGAAAACGACATTTCCAGAAATTTTGGAAATTGTCTGGCAGCCGCATAAATATTTACTCAAGTTCGTCCCTTTTTACCTCGATTTTTTAGGATTATTAAGTGGCTGTCTTGGGCACTCGGTCCCATATTTGAACATGATCTATACGACTCAGGGATGCCTCGAAAGTACAGTCGAAGCCATCTATAAGATACAACCTCCATAAGATACATCTCTCTATAAGATACAGCGAATTTTGGCCGATTTGGACGCGGTTCAGGAAAATAAGAGCAAACTGACACTCTCTTTAAGATACAGCTCTCTATAAAATACACCTAGGCCCGGTCCCGAGGGTGTATCTTATAGGGAGCGTCGACTGTAGCAAAATATCGAAACGAAAGCCGAATTCAAAACGCAGACATTCTCAAAATTGAAATAGAAAGAGTACCAAAATAAAAAATCCCCTCTTTATTTTTGAAAATAGTATCTGGAAGCCCTGACTAAATATAAAAAAAACATAATAAATACAGAGAAAGTCTGGAAAATCCTTTTAGCTAGTTTAAAAGGCCAAAAAAGGTGTGTAATCAGCCCAAAGTCCTAACAATAGCTACTCAAACAGACTACATAAAAGTGGTGTTGTTTAACCCTGTTCTAAAGTCAACGATGATGCCCTTTGGCTATCGCATTGTGAACTGCTGATAATATATGGGGATAGATGGATGGAGTGCATATTATTAGTAGTCACCAACCTGCCTATAATAAAACACAAATCTTTTCCAAAATCAGGATTTGTGGGTCGGATTACTTTGAACAACTACTATATCTTTTCTTATCATTCTTTGTTGGTCTACTAGGGTGTTTCAAATCAGACAGGGAAAGTTTCTTTATTTTTAATAATAATTTAAGAAATGGTGCTGAAAAACAATACAATAAATTAGTTTGTGTGAATGTGTATTACGTCACTTCCAAAACCGGCTGTTTGTGATTGGTTAGTTGCCCAGAGTTATTATTCCATGTTCTCCTTGAAGCAGTCACTGAAATTGGCTCACGCTGATTTGAAGTTTTAAAAAAATTTACAAAGTTACTGACCGAATCGGGTTGAAGTCCTCCAAGCAGGTCACGTAATCTAGATAAAAAATATTAGTTCTTCGGGTTTGACTAAATGATAATTTGCAGGCTCTTGTAAAACATTCGCGTATGCTACAATTCAACCTAGTATATGAGTATTTTTTAAAGATGGAGACAGGACGGGAAAATTTGTCCAGTCCGAGAAAAATTATGAGGCTGTCCCGTCCCGACGTCCCATCGCGAAGATCCCTTTGTTCCGATGTCTCGTCGCGATCAAATCTTAGAAATTCAGTTTCGATTTCAAGTTTTTTAGATATTAACAAAGATGTCAAACGTTTGCCTCATGGCGATCAAGACAGCAAACGGGTGCACGTAGTTGTTGAGGAAGCATATCGAGGTTCATATGGATAATCATTCATGTTTTCCCGACCCGATCGGAAATTTTCTGTCCCGCCCGAAAGTTTTTTCGTCCCATCCGTCCCGATCGATTTCCTGTCCTGACGTCCCATCCTGAAAGTTTTTTAGCCAAAAACTCGTCCCGTCCCGAAAAGTGTCCTCCTCCATTTGGGGCGCAGATGGATTTGGGGCAGATATGCTTTTTTAGGCAAATTTACTTTTTTTGGGGGGCAAATACATTTTTTGGAGCAAATTCATTTTTTCATAGGACAAATTTATTTTTCGTGGGGCAAATTTTTCAATCTTTTGGTTAAAATTTACCTTTTTCACAAAACTTTTCTGATAAAAAAATTTATATCAAAAAGAGAAAAATTTGTCCCATAGAAATATATATTTGCTCCAAAAAAGTATGTCTTCCCAAATCCATCTCCTCTCCAAAAAAGTATTTCTGCCCCAAAAAGAAGTATATTTGCCCCAGTAAAAAGTGAACTTGCTCCAAAAAAAATTTTGCCCCAGAAAAAAGGATTACCCTCCGAATTCCTATGGTTTACTTTGAAGGAGCATGGTCACCTGTTCAAAATTTGTCACCGCTAATTCAAAATTTTTTCCTATACATTGAACTTTTGTACGGATTTCAGCTTGGTTTCCAACAAAACTAAACCTAAAATTAAATTCTAGGCCTTGTTTTATTAGGAAGCAAGCTGAAAAATCCGTACAGAAGTTCAATGATTCGGAATTTTTTGAATTGGCGCAGACAAATTTTAAACAGGTGACCATGCCTCTTAAAAGGAGGTTCGACTGTAGTACAGTTGAGCTTTTTTATACCACTCGCAACAGGGTATATTGAATTCAAGAGGCACGTTTTTCATATTTTCTTATCTCAAATTTCATAAGCAAAAACAATTTCTTAGCGGTTTAATATTGTGGAAGTGGGCATGTACTATAGTTGGAATACTCTGAAACTTTTACAGTCAACTTTCGTGTTCAGTTCCACATTTTAGCATTAATCAAACCCATTTTGTACCCAAACCAAAAAATTCAACGATTTTTTGTGAGAAAATAAAAACGGGCGTAATCGTTTTGCCAATGAGATCTTTTTGCCAATAGCATCTTTTTGCCAATGAGATCACTTAGCCAATGGTATGTTTTCGCCGATTGCTTGTTTTCTCAAGTACTCTTGTTCTCTTGTCAAGCAAATCACCGCTCATTTTGTAGCCTATAACACTGGCTAAAAAATAAGTGGTAGTTTGACGGACAAGGCGGACAAAATACTTGAGAAAAGAAGCTATTCTTAAAAACGTACCATTGGCGAAGTAATCTTATTGGCAAAAAGATCACATTGGCAAAAGTCTCATTGGCAAAACGATTACGCCCCATAAAAACATTGCTATTTGTTTGCATCAAGCTAACCCACCAAGGTAGTTGACTGGCACTCCATCATGGGCGGAACAGTATTCAAGACACTTTCCACTCACCCCTTTGGCCTAAATAGAAACTTTATTCTGAGAAAACCATTACAAGGAATGGTATACCTCACAGCACTTGGTATGATCTTTGCGAGAAGATGCACTAAAATGTATATTTTATGTACAGCGAAGCACAAGTAGTTGGAAAATGCACTCACCAATCCCACCTACAAACAAAAGAAGAATATTACCGCTAAACAAAAGTAGTAAGCTTTCACTTACATATGTCCAACAGTATCTCCACGCTCTTAAAAACATCAAATAATATAATTGGATTTTGTCAAGTTAGCTCACAATTGCACCTACCTGTGCACTTGGATAAATAGTTTAGAACCTAGAAAGTAGTGATATAAATTTTTTATTACTTTACAAGTAAAATACATTTGTTTGAGAGATGGCATCAAAGTCGCAAAAACGATCTACACAGTATTTGTCATCGGCTGAAAATAAGATATACAATAAAAAGTTTAATTTTTTTACGTTGACAATTTGGAAGTTTGGATCAAAATTAGGAAAATAAAACGTTGAAAGACGGCCGTTAAAAAAGCTTTAAAAATAACTCAAATTGCTGGAAAGGTTTTCGTAAAAAGGTTTGTGACTTTTGGTAACATTAACATTCACATGCGTATTATATCTTTTTGTAGAGAATAAAATACGCTGGTACTTATTAGGTTCGAAGGGGTGGGAGTTCAACTGTTTTAAGAATAGTGCTAAGACATCTTTTAAGTAACTTTTATATGCTAGAAACGATGAACGAATTTTTTTTCGACCAGAATGTGACTTTTTGCCTTGGAGGACCAAGGTAAACATCCTTATATATAAGGCTTAATATAATATAAGGCTTATACTAAGGTATTCTACTCCGTTGTGATCACTGGAGCCGTGCAAAAAGCCACTACAGTCCACTTTCGACACAGTGTAGCTCCCGGGGATTGGAAAAATATACACTATTTAGAGAGTCGCACTGTATCGAGAGTGCATTAAATCGAATTTTTGCTTGAATTAAAAATGAAAAAATCATTTTCAAAGGTAAAATGGTTGGTTTTATTGAAAAATGCAGTCGAAAAAGGTTAAGACGATCAAAATCTCAGCATAAGCATAACTTTTATTTTATTGAAGCAGTGTGCTAAAAATGCTGTGCGATTTTGAGCGATTTCACATGAAAGAATGAAATTGATTTTTTGGTCCAAACCAACTTGTTCATTTGTACTTTTGTAAAAAATTAAATATGTTTCAACGATTAGAACGTTCTAAAATACTTTTTTTCTGCTTAATATGATAAAAAAAAACAATTATATATAGCTTCTGATCTAAAAATTATAACTTTTATCGAAACATTTTTACTTAACTCCTGAAATGTGGATGATATTTTTAGGATATTTTTGACTAAAATTTGGTCAAATGCAAGTGAAAGGGATAGATTTTGAGCATTTTTGTAGTCTACTTTAGGATATACTCTAGACTTAGGCGAGGGTAGGCCAGCGTATGTTAGGACTTACTCAACTCTGCTTTTTATTACTTATCAAAACATCGAAAAGCATGTTTAAGTCCATCCCAACATACCCTGACTTTCCCTTGCCCAAACCTAAATATGAAAAATTACTAAAAAAATGATTTTAATTCACCTCGAAAAAAAATCCGAAACTATTTAGAATAATTTCTTTTATCGTATTACGCAATTAATGACAAAGTGCACCTAATAAGTATTTTCAAATAAATCGTATCTAATTATGACGATTTTTTTACTAGATATTTGCTGGTCTACATACATTTAAATACTTTGAGTATAACTGATCCTATTAGAACAGGAATGGGAAATATCTCGTCAGAAATAGAAGCGAAGATTTCCGGATAAAAGTCAGAAATGTCGCAAGGACGAAAATTTTGTTCATAATGTGTTCATTTTTCAAATAAACAAAATGTGACCCACTAACTGTATAAGTACCCAATCGCCCACGCTGGGCACGAATCTGCCCGCAAAATTGGGATATTGTCAAATATTAAGTTCAAAAAATTGACATTTCGTGACCACTACTTGACTTCTTTTTGACTGACTTCTTGGAGAGACATTTTTTTAACTTTTTTTGCTTTCCCTTTTAATTTAATTTGTCATAAATTTATTATTAATTTATGATGATTTTTATGAAAGCACTTGTTATTATATTAAATTTATTATCATTAATTTATCAGTCATAAAAAAGTTGGACAGGACCCTTTACTTTTTTGTAGAAGCCTTTGTAAAGCGAAAAATATGTTGAGCGAAAAAATTCCCCTTTTTAGGCTTTTTTATTAAACTTTTTTATGTTACATGCCAAATATTTTTTAATAGTATGAAAGCGATGTCAATTCTGCATCGAATAGTATATTGTTCGTAAATTAGAGTCACAAATAGACTGATAAGCATTGAAAAGAAAAAAAGCACTTCCTTTTTAGCTATTTCTAAAAATACTTTTTTTAAAAGCGCGCCTAAGCCTTTCAATGCAATTTGTGAACCGAAATCAAAGTTGTTCAGGATAAGTCAGGGAACACGACCACCCGTTATGAAAAATTTGGCTAAAAATGAGGTAACAAGGTTTCCTTCAATATTACAAAAACGTCTTTTAAAAGCCTTATTACTTTTCCTGATTTTTTTTCTTTCATTTACACCAATGTGTTCAGCGTAAAATTCTGCACAAGCACGCACCAAAGCTACAAAGCATCTTTCTAGTGTTAAAGGGCATGCCCACGCTAATAAGAGGTGGTGCCCGGGAATTCAAAAATTTTTCCCAATCGTTGAACTTCTGTAAGAATTTTTCAGCTTGGTTTCTAACAAAACAAGGCTTAGAATTTAATTTTAGGTATGGTTTGGTTGGAAACCAAGTTGAAAAATCCGTACAGAAGTGCAATGATTAGGAAATTTTTTGAATCTTCGCGCACCACCTCTTATTAGCGTGGGCATGCCCCTTTAAGGCACGTTCACAATAACCCAAAATCCCACACCCACACACAGGTGTTCTCAATTAAATTTGAACTAGTCAAAAGTGACGAGTGCGGGTGTATGTGTGAGTCTGTTATAACTTTTTTCTAGGTCATTTTTCAAAATTCTAGATTAACAGATAGATTTTTCTCGCTGACAATATCTATTCGGTATATAATGTCGAAATCATGATTTTTTCCGGTCCTCTTGGTTTGAGTCCTGGTGTGTAGATGGCCCTAAACCACAGGGGAGACTACGCCTAAATCGTGTTTTTGATATTACATACCAAAAAATATCGTCGGCCAGAAAAGTCGATATGTAAAAAAAATTAAAAATGACATAGATGAAAAAGTTAAAGACGTTTTAAAAAAAGGGGAATTCCTCATTACACCCTTTATAAAAAATTTGGACTAAACATCATGTGTCAAATATAAATACAAATGTTCTTTTATATTGTTGACCTAACAACAACCGCATTTTTATTTTTAATAACATACTTGTGAGTTTTGCACAGCACTTCTTGAGCTTTGAATTAGGATCTGCAACCACACAATAAGCTAAGACAAACAATGGCAGTAGGGTAGATACGGCATTCATGGTGCTTACGCTCATTCTCTTCTCGAATTGAAATGGAACAGGAATTAATGTAATCACAGTCACCCGGTTTATTAAATAACCAACGAAAACTGATTCGGTGATACACTGAGAGACGTGACCGAGAATTTGTTATTATAAAGTGGGTTTACCTTCCTATATCATTTAGTCATTCTTTAATAATTTCAGTTGAGATGAAGGAGGAAAAGTCTCTGACCTTTTGATCGTTGATGACAGCCTCTTAACGGTGATATTAATAAAAAAGAGCTCGGTGACCTAGAAACGGCGATTATTAATGTTTGAATAAGAAGATAAATTATCAATTATTCGAACAATTTCTCTAAAAGATTATGCCTAACACAATAATTAGTTTGAAGATGCGATGCAAAATAACGCAAGGCGCAGAAAAAACGTATAAGACGTTTAAATCCGCAGTGGTCTGCAGGACAAAACGTGTCACCACATCAACACTTAAAGGCTGTCTGTACTAATGCGAGTGCTTTGTTCAGAATATCAGGCTGAACAAGATAGTAGAAAATAATTTTTTTTGAAAGGGCCATTGCCATCTGTTTTGAATTGCCCCCGCCAATTCAAATTTTTTTGCCCTATCATTGAATTTTTGGCGCTACTTGCATAACCCCCCCCTCCAAATCAACTTTTTTAAAAGTGTTTTAAAATACCCTATATCGACTCAAAATCGCCTCAGGAGTTCGAAAAAGAGATTATTTTTGAGTTCTGGTCAATAAAAAATTTAGTTTTGGGCACTTTTGAATTTCGACTTTTTACCTGTTTTATCATGTTTTGGTCACTGGAGCTGGGCAAAAATAGTCTCTAAATGCATTTTTGATCAAAAGTCTTGCTCGGAATTTTGTCTAAGGTATCTCTAACCAACCAAGCCCCCTGCGCCCCGTTCAGGGGCGCACGGGGCTTGGTTTCTTGGGTTGAGATGCGCACACCCTCATACCTTAGACACAAATCACTCGAAAGTGACTCTGGATGCATGAAAAAGCATGCATACCAGAGTTTATTTATGCGGTAGGCCCCAGTCAACAAAACTATGTTCAACATCTTCTTTTTGTTCAAAATTGGTCCCTTTTTGGTCTGTTTTCACCCTAATACAGCCTTAAATCCCTTCGAAAATGGTCAAAATGGGTACTTTTTGGTGGTCCAGAAACTCAATTCTTTATTGACCAGAACTCAAAAATAATGTCTTTTTTGAGCTTCTGAGGCGATTTTAGGTCAATATAGGGTGTTTGGGAACATTTTAAAAAAAGTTGATTTGGGGGGGGGGTATATGCAAGTAGCGCCGAATTTTTGTACGGATTTTTCATCCTGGTTTCTAACAAAACAAGGCCTAGAAATTAATTTTAGGTATAGTTGTGTTAGAAACCGAGTTAAAAGTCCATACAGAAGTTCAATGATTATGATTTTTTTTTTGAATTGGCGGGGACAACCGTTGTCGGAGACGGCAATGGTCCTTTAAAAATGCTCTTACCATGGAACCTTCAGGATTTGATTATTGGAGATTTCACAGTTTAGAGTTATTGCGATTATTTGATTGTACTTTTTTTATACGAGAACAATTTAACACAGCTGAAACACTTATCAGGTGAAGAATTTAATAACTTTCAAATAAATACAAGGTTACTCGAAATATTAGCACTTTTCAAAAATTCTTTGAAATAAAAAATTCAGTTCTTTTTTGTAAGCATCGAAAAATCGTTGATGTCACCGTTTATTTTGAAGCACTTGACTTTGACAGAAAGCGCAAAAACTACAGATCATTTTGATTAACACTTTACTTGACCTACTCT
Organism: Ditylenchus dipsaci; assembly: GCA_004194705.1. NCBI lineage: Eukaryota > Metazoa > Nematoda > Chromadorea > Rhabditida > Anguinidae > Ditylenchus > Ditylenchus dipsaci. Next base: position 1,912,428 of record SADC01001275.1, on the reverse strand, counting down.
GGCCTTACAAATTCTGCCTCTCTTTGTTTTTGATGCTGTCCTCCTTCACTCTGGCCTTAGGTATCTTCTCTCTTTTGTTCCTTTTTTCATCCTTCGGTTTAAATCCCACCAGGCACTATTTTTCACCACCTTGAAATGTGTAGGCACAAAACGCCTAAATCTGTACCATGCTCACTACATATTTGGAGCTGTTTGTAAAGTACTCAGGATCCGCACCAAAAAAGAGATTCCTAGCATTTTGCCCACAATGAACAATTTTCCACCAAGCGTGGTTGGAATCTCGAGTGATTTTAGAAAATCATGGTTTCTGCACCATTTACGTAACTGATTTATGAAATTTTCTAAAATAGCCTAAATACGAACTGCTGACAGTACGTATTCAGAGCAGTTCCGACGAGTCAGGATCAAAACGTGCTCACCGTGACAAAGGAACCTCACATAGTGTCCGCGGCCTATTGAAAAACAGTATATACCATTCGATAGCTCTTCGAAAATCCTTATTTGACTTAAACATCCGTTTTTGCCCACGGCTCAATTTTGTAATGTATTAATCGTTTGAAATATAATATACAGTAGCGGAAAAAAGTCTGCGAACAAGCATGTTTTCTGCAGTCTTTGCGTTTTAACTTCCGGCAAATATTTTTTTTTCGCATACCTATCAAAAGCAAAACTACTTCACGGAATCTCGCCTTCATTTTAAGTACAAAAAATGTTTGAGTCTATGAAATATTTTGTCACTAAACAGCTCTTATATTCTAATGACCGCTTTTTGAAGGCGGAAAAAAGTCGGCGAACAAAACGTTTACTTGTCTGTTTTCTATAGTTTTAAACTATTTTCGATATTTTTTAGCTTTTGTTTTTTTTCAGCCTTCGGTTTGAACTCTTTTTCAGCCTTCGGTTTAAATCCCACCATCCCCTATAAATGCATTAATGTTTCAGATTTCCGGGAAAGAGCTTGCTGAAGGAGTGAAAGAAGCCATCGTTCGCGCGAAAGTAGGAGGATCAACTTCCTTGACTCGAGACTGTCGTAAATCTCCAAGAAGTGGTTGGCCTCGCAAATTAACCGAAAGAATAATCGGGCGCTCGTGAAAAATTGTCAAGGATGATCTGAAGAAGACAGCTACTGATGTGACCAAATATGCAAATGAGCGTCTCAAGCTTGGAATGACCACTCGCACGGCAAAGAATATTCTCAAGTACTTTTTATTTTGGTAAAAAATATTGCCCTTATGTTTATCTCTAGATATGCCAACTTGCCTGCTGCCAAACCGTCTAAAAAACGGATGATTTCGAAGAAAAATCTCAAAGCTCGTTTGAAGTTTGCACGTGCTCATCTGGATTGGTCTGTTGCTGACTGGAGAAGAGTGCTTTGGAGCGATAAAAGCAATTTAAATCTGTTTTCTTCTGATAAAATTTGATGTGTTAGAAACAAACAATCGAAAATACGGCGCTAGTAGCGAATACCCCCTCCCCAAGAATCCACCTTTATAAAAGCTGTAACTACCCTTGCAAACAACAAGTTTACGATTAGCCCTTAGGCTTGGGGTAGGCCAGCGTACGGAAGTTGTGACCAATAAAGAGTTCACGCATATTTTCCGGGGTCTGAAACATAAATTTGGGTACTTTTTACTCAAGTAAAAAAGGTGAAAATCGTTAGGGGGGGGGGTATTCGCTACTAGCGTCGAAAATACCAAGTTACGACCTTGAAGCATGGCGGAGGTTCAGTTTTGATTTGGGGTAAGAATTGACAGATTTCGGTTGGTATGATTTGGTTGTTTTAAGGTGCTTTTTCGAGAGATAGTGTGGGTTATAAAGCAAGTACTGCAGAAAACATGCTTGTTTGCAGACTTTTTCCGCTACTGTATCTCCTATATAGTATTAGAGCTGTTTTGTCTGTCGATAATTGATGTTTCAGTTTGTTTGATATGTTTATCTTTGGTTTTTCGGTCCACTTTTTTAAAATTAAAGCTAGAAATCTCAGGAGTAAAATGGTTGTTTTGGATTTCGGTTTTGAGATTTTTTTTGGTTTTAATTTTCGGGTTTCAGTGAGCAAATTGTGGTTTTTGTTCGAGAGTCAAATCTTGGAGCTAAGTGGGTGATACGGTCAAGGCACGCAATGCATTTTGTAGCGCTGAATCTCAGCTTTTATTTAAAAAAAGATCGGCAAGAAATTACGACTTTAAATAGGGAATATGTACTCAAGTATGGAGGTGGCCATTTAGAGGGATTTTGATTTGGCTTTTTTGAAATTTTGTTTTTTGTCCCGAGAGGAAAGTTGTTTACTTATAATTTGCAAGCTGTTTTTTGTTTGTGTTTTATTTTTTCGTTTGTGTTTTATTTTTTAATGGTACCAGGAGAGGGAGTGAGGGTATATGGGAGTGGGTAGGGGCGGACACGGAAAATTCGATACAATGACCGATGCGATACAACTGCTGAAAAAGTGGACGATTCGATACAACTGATATGAAAAGGACGATTCGCTACAAGTCCTTTAAAGGGACAATTCGATACAATTTTGGCTTTTCGAATTAATCTTTTTCGTCTTACCAAGAAGTCTTTTCATTTTAAATATTTTCTATAATGCAACGGTTCGATCCCAACCCCAGTTCTGATTTAAAATCCTCCGCAACCTAACCAAGTGATTGTCCGTTTGGTGCGAACTTTTTTGTGTTTATCAGGTTTTGAAAACCTGTTTTCTGAACTAATTATAGCATTCTTAAGATGGGTTGACAGTAGTAAAATGTCGTTTTATGAGGTCTTTTTGAGTTTTCGTAAAATCGCTTTACTTACAGTCCACTACTCAAGAACCACCTTTAGATTATCTAAATAAGTGCGGCTCTATATGCATTCGCATCTCTGGAAAAAAGACGCCTTGGTCCTCCCTGTTGATTTTTTTTGAAAATTTTTTTTTTCTTCCAAAAGTCTCAAAAGTGTTTATGTTCACTTTTTTAGCGTTTTCAGGCAAAAAATTTTTTTGGTGAAAATTCTATTTTTTAAATTTTTTTGCCTTGTCCCCGTATTGCTTTTTTTGAAATTTTTGTTGGATTCGAACATAGTTTTGTTAACTGGGGCTTACCGCATAAATAAACTCTGGTATGCATACTTTTTTATGCATCCAGAGTCATTCTCGAGTGATTTGTGTCTAAGGTATGTGGGTGTGCGCATCTCAACTCCAAGCCCACGAAGGGGGCGCAGGGGCATGAGAGTTAGAGATGCGCACACTCACATACCTTAGACATGATTCCGTAGAGTACTCTTGATCATAATATGCATACAGAGTCTCTTTTTGCACAGCTCCATTGACCAAAACATAGTGAAATATCACGTTTTCAATCTCTATCAGTGTAAAAAATCCCGTTTTTAAGAGTATACTACCTCGTTTGGTCACTGGAGCTAGGCAAAAATGGCCTCTATATGCATTTTATGATCAAGAGTATTGTTCAGAATCATGTCTAAGGTATGTGAGTGCGCGCATCTCTAACTCTCAAGCCCCCGCCCCCTTCGGGGCTTGGAGTTGAGATGCGCACACCCACATACCTTAGACGCAAATCACTCGAAAGTGACTCTGGATGCATGAAAAAGCATGCATACCAGGGTTTATTTATGCGGTAGGCCCCAGTTAAAAACTATGTTCGAATCCAACAAAAAAGTAATAGGGGGACCAAGGCAAAAAAATTTAAAAAAAAAAATTTTCACCAAAAAATTTTTTGCCTGAAAATGCTAAAAAAGTGAACATAAACACTTTTTGAGACTTTTGGAAGAAAAAAAAATTCAAAAAAAATCAACAGGGAGGACCAAGGCATCTTTTTTCCAGAGATGCGAATGCATATAGAGCCATAAGTGCTATATGTATTCTATACTAGTGTAAAAAAATCTTTTTGAAGCCAAATTATGATAAAAAGAATTTGTCCGAAGTGGAAATCCAGATTCATTACTTGTATTAGAATATGGATTGAGTGGATCAATGCAGTTAACTTCCTTATCTTAGCCTATCCGCCGAGGTATCGATTCATTAGAGGCATTTATTAATCTTCAGATATATCCATACACCTAAACCACCTGAGCGTTAAGTACTAGTACCCAGGCACTTCCATCTGAGCATCGATACCGGGTTACCTAGGCACTTCCACTTGAGTACTGATACCTAGGTACAAAACCTGAGCACCACCTGGAATGACGTTCGGGCAAGTCAAATCGATGTTTAAGCATTATCAAACCATGTTTGATTTTAGATTATGTACAATGATTTTCAAATATTTTTAGCTAAATCTAAAATTTCGTATTATGGAAGTGGATACCCATTTAGGAAGGCACCAGCGAGTTCCCTTATCAACTCTTAAAAAAACTATAGTACTGCTATTAAAATATAAACAATGTCTGGGTAAAATATAAATATGAAACAAATATAAATAATGTCTCATTATAACACCAGGATCCAGATCTGTAACCTCAAAAATTTAAAGTAGGAATTTACCGATGGGAATTTACCTAGAGCCAACAAATTTATGGAATCGTCCCTTTAAAAGACTTGTATCGAATCATCTTTTTAAAACAGTTGTATTGAATAGTCTCCTTTATAGCAGTTGTATCGAATCGTCCTTGTATCTAATCGGTCGTTGTATCGAATCGTCACGTATCGAGTGGGTAAGGATACATGAAGAGTGAGTAGGGGTGCCATAGATGTGAGTAGGGGTACTTTTTTTTAGAGAGTGGGTAGGGCTACCAGGAGAGTGGGTAGGGCTACCAGGAGAGTGGGTAGGGGTATCTGGAGAGCAGTGTTGTGCATTTTCAATTTTTCTCGTCCTCGTACTTCGTACCAGAAATTTTTGGGCTTCGTAGTTCGTACTCGTCCTCGTACCGACTTTAAAATTCGCTCGTACTCGTCTTCGTCCTCGTCTTTTTCTCGTCCTTTGTGTTTCGCTCGTACTTCATACTTAAAAGCCAAAAAGTGAGTTTTTATTTAAAAAAATTCACACCTTTGCTTAAAGCTTGTGTATTTAATGTTTAAATATAACAGATCCGATTTCCTCAAAGTAATTTCAAGATTTGACTTTTCATTGAAAAACTACAAAATAGGTACACTGCAATTTCGTATTTAAGTCGTATTTACCCTTCGTCTTCCGTCCTCGTCCTTGCCCCTTCGTCCACGTCCTCGTCCTCGTACTTGTAAATTTTGAGCCTCGTACTTCGTCTTCGTCCTCGTACCTAGTTTTGGAGGTGCTCGTACTTCGTCTTCGTCCTCGTAGTACTAGGACGATGACGAAGACGAGGACGAGAGACGAGGACGAGTGCACAACACTGCTGGAGAGTGGATAAAGGTACCTGGAGAGTGGGGGCGAAAAAAAATTGAAGATGTAATGGTTTTGGCTATAAGAATTGGCCGGAGTATAGAATCCCCCTGGCCGAAAAACCGGTTTAAACCTCGTTTTTACGCGATTTGATGACTTTTACGTATAGAAAAAGAAAAAACAATTGGGAAAACACTTTCCACTGAAAAATTTTTTGACCAAAAATCGACTTTTTGGCCGTTCTGGAGGGTACTCAGATACTTTATTTGGTGGTTTTTACGCCGTTTTGGTCACTGGAGCTAGGCAAAAAGAGTCTTTTATGCATTTTTGATCAAGAGTCTTGCTCGGATCATGTCTAAGATAAGTGAGTGCGCGCATCTCTAACTCTCAAGCCCCCTGCGCCCCCTAAGGGGGCGCAGGGGGCTTGAGATGCGCACACCCACATACCTTAGACGCAAATCACTCGAAAGTGACTCTGGATGCATAAAAAATGTATGCGTACCAGAGTTTCTTCATGCGGTAAGCCCAGTTAACAAAACTACCTTCAAATCTTATCTTGTTTGGTCTTTTAGGATGTCTACGTACCCTTTTAGGTTGAGTTACCTTGGTCCCCAAGGCAAAAATGCAAAAAAAAATGCTAAAAAGTGTCTTCCCACTAATTTTTTGTTGCTTTTTCACGTTGAAAGTAGCTAAAATGCTTTAGAACACCATTTTGGCCATTTTCGGGCAGGGGGATTGTATACTTTAGCCTAGCAATTTTCGTCGGAAATAATTTGGGCGGAAACGTGGTAGAGCCACTTTTATTGGCTAAAATAATTTTGAGCCTCAGGATTGGCTAGGGAAACCACATTGGTCATGTTAACTCTTTCTCTTCATTTTTATTTATTTTTTTTCAGCGATTTATTTGTCTTCAAACGAACTGATTTTCATCCAACATTTGCTTTCAGGGTGAAAAGAAAATAATTTTTGTAGAGCAGTAGTTATTCTTGTATTGTCATAAACTTTACTCCAATCCACAAAATGCATTCTGTCTGGGTTGCTTTGTATGCAGCTCTTGTTTTTGCTAACTATGCTTTCGCAGGGATAAAGTTTTGGTGTTGGTGGATAACATGGCCATCAAGGAAACCCATTCTTGTTTTTTAAATCTTTGGAGGAAAGAGGTCATACCCTACAGATCAGCATGGCTGATGATGCGTCATTGTCTTTGATCAAATATGGAAATTTCTCTATCAACACTTGATCATTTTCGCCCCCTCTGTCCAAGGTAGCTATATGTTAATTTAATATGAAGCTGATATTAATTTTCAGAGTTTGGTGGATCAATCAGTGTCCAGAGATCGCCAGTTTCATTGATGGAGGTGGAAATGTGTTGGTTACAGCTGGCACCAACCTTGGAGAGGGAATCAGAGATTTAGCTGTGTGTTTTAGATTTAGTACAGTCGAACCTCGTTTAACCGATGCCTCTGAAAGTTTGTTTTCGGCTAAGGTTCGACATTTTGCTAAATGTGATTAACCGATCTAGTCTAAGAAATCTCAAAGATTCCAGTTTCGTCGATCGTTTTTTACGAAACCATTTAATTCTGCATAAAGACCTCGACCCTCAATTAGCATTATAAACTGCCGCCCTCTTTCCGTATTTATAGCAACAAAAAGGGTCTAAAAAACGACCATCAAGATCGACCGACGATTGCGAATAAATTTCACGGGCCAAGGAGAAGCTATTGCTGAAAATAGCGCTAGGGCCGAGGGATATGGCGGATTACCCGAGCCGCTGCGACTTATTGAGAGTCGACTATATGTAAAAGTATGACTGTAAACTTATTTTTTGCAGACTGAAGTTGGGTTCGAATTTGACGAATCCTCCACTCAAGTCATTGATCATCACAACTATGACTCCGTCCTGGTAAGTTTTTGTTTTGTTTGATATCGTATAATGTGAGTGATGTTTGAGTTTTAGGACCAGGGATATCACACCACTATTGTTGTGCAAGGATCACAATTGATTGGGTGAGTATCTCTATTCCTCACAACTTGCTTATGTTTTTTCATTTGTTACCAAAATTCAGAGCTGAACTCATTTCTGGCAACAAGGCGAAGATTAGTCCAGTTCTGTTCCGTGGAATCTCTCTTGTATCAGATGCTAGTAACAAGCTGAGATTAGAAGTCATGACAGCTGCTACCACTGCTTATTCTTTTAACCCCACTGCCCTATTGATGAGGTGGCATTTTAGTAGATGTGTCGGTTATACTTCCAAATATTTTAGTACCCAGCTGCTGTGGGAAAATCAACCATTCTAGTGGGAGCCATTCAGGCCAGAACAATGCTAGAGTTGTGCTGACCGGGTCTTTGGACATGTTTTCCAACGCTTTTATCAATGCCAACGTCAACAAAGCTGGTTCCGCTGACAAGTCAGTTTTTTTTTCTGGAGACCTATCTGCTTAGAATAAACCATCGACTTTAGACCTGTCAAAAGTGGCAACCTGGACATGGTTACCTCCCTTACCAAATGGGTTTTGAAAGAAGCTGGTGTGCTCCGAGTGCAGTCCGTCAAACACCATTTAGTTGGCGAGACCAAACCCCACGTGAGTACACTATTGAGGAACAAGTTGTGAGTTAGTTTATGATGACTAAAAAATTATTAAGAAGTGGTAACATTCTATGTGTATTCAGAGCTACCAAATCGACATTGAAGAACTGCAGAACGGAAATGGGTGCCTTTCCAAGGCAAAGATGTGCAGTTGGAGTTTGTGAGAATTGATCCATTTGTCCGAACAACTCTCCAAAACAAAAGTAATTTTTACTAGCTTTTTGGTGATGGTACGGCAAGGGCAGAAAGCCGTATTCAGGAAAAGATTTTTTCAAATTATTAGATCTTTACTTTTGAAATTTTTAGACGGAAAATTGTCCACAGTTTTCAAAGTGCCAGATGTTTACGGAGTGTACAAGTTTTGTGGTGGACTACCGTCGAGTTGGCTACACCCACTCTTTGACGTCCAGCAGGTCAGTTTAGGCTGTTTCTGGTGAGCGAATAGCGATTTCAATACTTTTAGGTGTCTGTGCGCCCGCTGAAACACAACCAATATGAGCGCTTCCTGACTGCCGCATACCCTACTACGTGTCCGCCTTCTCCATGATGATTGGAGTGTTTATTTCTCTTTTGTGTTCCTCTACTACAAAGAAACTCCTATTGCTATTTCTACTGCACCTGTGGCAAAAACCCCTGGTGGTGGGAAGTTATCCAAATGAGTATTTTATAACCACTGTTAGTGCCTGAATCGGAAAAAAACTACTAAAAAATGTTATCAGCTTAATTTATTGCTTATCTTATCTTGTTAATTTCATGGTTATTTACGAAATAAAAGTTTGATGGTCAATAAAGTGTTTTTTTTTGTTTTGGTCAAATAAAAGGTTGTTCTTGTTTTTATGGTTTACACTGGCGGTAACTTGCTACACTGATTCTACCTAACATTTGGTAGTAGTTTTTTGGTTTTTGAGTGTTAATGATTTATTTCAGTGTAAGTTTGTCCTCATGCCACACCAACGTCATCGATCATCAGATATAAAATTGAGAGAGTCACAACTAAGTTCAGTTTTATTATAATGAATTTTTTCTATACCCTCATCAATTTGAACACCCCGAAATGGCTGTAACTATTTTTCTTTCAGGCTTAGGCAGCGTATGTTAGCTGGGGCTAAAAAATGTCTTACGCATTTTTTCCGGTGTCTAGGACTACTATTTCAGTACTTTTTACTAGTGTTTTGAAGTTTTTTATGGTCTCATAAAAGTTACCGATAATTTTTTCGAAAGTAGCACAAATAAAGAGTTGCAAAAGTTCCATGATATTCAATATTTTTCAAAAAGTCTAAGTTTTCTTTCGCATCAGCTAGTAAATTGGATTTGAGCTATAATAATGTTGAAATTACTTTGCAGTCATTCATCAAAAACCAGAAAGGTGTCGCCTTCTCCTCCACCAGACCACAAGAAAAAATCTAAGCACAAACAGAAAAAATCCAAAAAAACAAAGTCCAAGTCACGGGACCATGGAAGTAGTAGCCGCAGATCATCTGGTAATTCCTATGACAGTGAGCCTGAGTCTAGTGCTGAATCGACCACTTCAACAGCCAAAGACATCCCTAAGAAAAAGCATAAGCGCGCCAAAGAAGGCAAAAAGTCCAGATGGGAACCTCTTCCACTGGACATAATCGAGGACTATAAACAGGATAATGGTCAATAGTTTTGCACATTTCGAGTGTACGAAAAATATTTTGTTCAGATCCATTTCGACCATTGACGGAATTTGTTGGAGATAGACTTAAATTGGCCAAGGAAGTGTTGAAGAGTGTAAATATGGATACGGTCAATGAAATTCTACCTGAATTCAAGGTACATTATTGACTATTTTACCAACTTTGTGATTTGAAATATTTTCTCTGAATAGAGCATAGGTCCACAAGGTAGGGGTCTGGGTGGTATCTATTTTAGATAAAATACGGTAATTGGAAATTATCCAGGGCTCCAAACTCAAATTTCGAAAACAATTGCATTTAAAATAAGGGTATTTTATCAAAATTTGCTATTTTATCCAATGATAATTGCTCTTTTGTTGCTAAAAATAAGATTCTGGCGTAAAATATTTTTAAACAAAATATGATTTAGTGTTCTAAAATAAGTACAAATCTTATAAATAAGTACCGTATTTGCTATACTATCTGCCCATGGGAAGTTATTTTTCAACTGTCCTGGGGAGTGCGGAGTAATAGAGAAATACGGTACGTTTCGATATTTTTAAATATTTTTTTTATATTTAGGATTCACGAGATGAGGAAAGAGAAAAGGTCATATATGAAATGCTCAAATTCATGTCAAGGAAAAGGATAATAGCCATTATGAAATGTTTGAGTTTATATGCTTAAAGTTTAAAAAAAAAAAAAAAAATTTAGGTCAAGATTTATCAGATAGTTCAACCACAAACACGGATGAAGACATTTTTTGGCAGAAGAAAAAGATATCAATTCTAAGCTAGAAAAACCTGCCATTCCAGTTGACAAAATAACTAAAAAAGTGCGAACCAAAGAGGAGCGGAGAAAGAAGTGCCGAGAAAAAATTGTCACCAAAGACCCAGAAGAATTGGAAGATGGTGAGATACGCTCTGAGTCGGAGAGAGTGCTGCGAAAGAGATCGCGATTGAGGCACATTCCACATGCACAGGTTGGGTATATTTCTCAAAAAATAAATCAAAAAATTCCTATCAATATTTAGACTGTATGAAATTTATTGAAACATTGGATTTAAAAAAAAATTCAATATTTCTCCCATAACACATAAAAATACCATTTAAAAAAAAATCTCCACCCTTCCGTTTTTTAATCTATGCCTTATGTCAGTCACCTAGTTTGGTTGCACGTTTGGTTGCAAGCCGTTTTTTTTCAATTCTAAGCAAAAAATTCGAGCCACAGGGGATATATCGTGGTTTTTTATTCAAAATTTCAAAAATTTAATTGGCACCTTTTGAATTCTTGAAAGGAATAAAGGCTTTATCGGGAGGGTAAGGAGAAAAGGGCCACTTTTATGATCAAATGGTAAAAAAAGGTAGATGATTGTAGTTTTTGGCTGTCTTACCATGTTTTTAAAAATTGGCCATGGCAAATGAGACTCTATATGCATTTTATAATCAAAAGTAGCCTACACTGTTGTTCGAAAAGATTTTTTCTCAGAATCCAAAAAGCAGTAAGCTTTCTCATAAAATCGGGGTCGAGAAACACGAATATCAGGTTTTTTACTCCATCTTAGTACTCTGCGGAGGGGGGGGACTCGAGACTACAACCAACTCCGTGTGGGCGCATGCATCAATTATGTTCTTCACTATTAACTTTTTTGTAGAAAAACCATCAACCAGCCTCTCAAATGTCCCAAAAGAGATTGAAATGCCAAATTTACAAGCAGTCTCACCATTTTCATCGTCCCGGTCTATTTCGAGCGGCAGAGAAATAGCTGATTCAACTGGTGCAGATAATCAGAATCAAGTCGAGGTCGAGAAAGAAGTTGAGACAGAAGATTTGAAGGAATCCACTGATTCAAGGCAATCTTGTATGTCTTTTAGGTTTTTCAATCAATCGCTTATCTTGAACATGAATTTTTTTAGTACCACAGCAAGTACCAGCCATATCTACAACAACAGGCATAGATTGCACGGATGATGAAGATAATGATTCAGAGGAGTACCCTGAATATCCCGAGTTTGAACTTGAATAAACATCGGGTTTTTGTATACGAGTACTTTTGCATGTTTTGTGTTGATTCAATTCTTTGCTACTGCTTTACAACTGCTTATTTTAATTTTTGCTTAATTTTGGAGAATAAAAATCTTTTGAACTCATTGATCGCCCATTTGGAACTGTTAAGCAAGGTAATATCCCATCAGCTGATCGAATCGGAACATTTTCTAACCAATAAGCTAGAACTTAAAAAAATCAATCAAATTAAAATCCCGAATCAAATAGAAAAAATCCGATTAAACAACTAAGAAAACTAAATATCAACAACTGTTTTAAACCGATAACTCGTTAAATCCGAACATACGTGTGTGACCCATCAGTGTTTTCAATAGTCAGGGACAGAATCAGAAAGGTTCAAAATCAGAATTCAAAGCAATGTCAGAAATCAAAAACATAGTCAGAAAAATTAAAATCAGAAGCAGAATGACAATCAAAGGTTCTGACTTTCAAATTTTCTGACTATCACTTCTGACTCTGACTCTGAAAAGTTCCGACTATCACTTTTGAATCATTTCTATTATACTTCTCCAAATATGGCTTCCACAGTAACGGTTTAATGAAAATGGACCATTAAAAAACGTTGATAAGTCAAAAGAAAAGCTAGCAGAAATAAAGTGGAATAATGACAGAAAGTAATTAGGGTTTAAAGTCAAAAATGATAGTCAGAATTTTGAAAGTCAGAATAAAAAATCATAGTCAGAATCATTGTGATTGTGATTCTGACTTTGAAAAATTCTGACTCTCACTTATGATTTTGTAAATGTTGTCATTCTGCCTCTAACTATTGAAAACACTGGTCTCCATGTGTCAAAATTAGGGTTGTCGAATCGAGTACTCGAAATCAAGTAATTTCGAGTATCATTCGAAATTTTTCGAGTATCGAGTCGAGTACTCGAAAATATCGAGTACTCGACAACCCTAGTCAAAATAGAAAAAGTGCAAACTTACTGTGGCATTCTGTTTGTACGAGATTCGAATTTTGTTCTCATTTTTTCCGTGAACATTTTTTATTTTTAATATTGCACTTATATGAGTTATTTATTAGATGGAATTTGCAGTAGCTCAAATTAGACCAAACTTAACACGGTATAGGCTGAGTGCTCCGACCTATGCGTTTTGTGCAGAATTTCCCGCTGAAAACAATTTCGGAAAGAGAACGGCTTCGAACGGGTAAAACGGTAATTTTTAACTATACCACACCACCTAAAATTTGATCAAAATTTGGGTGCTACTCACTCAAATGAATATCGAAATGCAAGGCTTAATCAGGGCTATATATTGCGCACCAACTTCTATCTGAGTGATTATAATTTTAGCGAGAATTTATAATTATTCCTCTAAAAGCCAACTTTTGGAAATCCTCAATTTTGACTCTAAATTGGCCATAACCTTGTGTAGAGATAATGTCTAGCAAGATTTTTCAAACAAAAAAAGGACAGAATGTCTCGGTTATTACAATCCCAAAATCAATCTTAGCACAAAATTTTGAAAAAATATGCAAAATAAGTATATACCGTAATATCTCCAATAAGGCCCACCTTCTAATAAGGACCATAGTGGGGCGCCCGTCCGCCGGGCCCGTGCCGTCCCGTCCTGCACGGCGTCGGAAAAGTTGACGGCCGGAGGCAGACGACAGGACGGCGAACGGCCGGCCGGCGAATGGCCGGACGGTCGACCGAGATCGATCCCGACGGGGCCGCGAAGGATGGAAGTATCAACAAAATTTATATACGATCGTAATTTTTAATGATTCTGTCTTTGTTAAGTCCAATTTTCAATCCTTTGTCATGTGTACGTCAATAATTTTTAGGGGGTATTCTATACCACGGTCAAACATTTTGCGTTATAGACGGCGAACGGCCGGCTACGAAGAAGCCGGCCGGCAAAATTTTGGACGATCAGCAGGACGGACGGGAAAATTTTTGAAAATGGGACGGCCGGCGAAAATTTCAAAAGATGGGGACGGGACGCCGTCCAAATTTCAAAAATTTGCCCCACTATGATAAGGACCCATGTCTTAAGAAGTGTTTTAAAATGAGGCGTCACCTGAAAAAAGGCCTAAAAAGGCGACTTCTGATAAGGCCCCAACGGTCTCCCAGAACCCCAACCTCAAAGAGGTGTTGAAAAGTAAAGCCCTATGGGCCTTATTAGAGATACGAGATATTCTCTAATAAGCTTATTAGAGAGTGGCGATTTTTTCAAACTTTAAGTGACCTGAAACTTCTGTTTTCATTAAATTTTTGAGCTCTAAAAAGTGCCTGTTAGCTTTTAAAATCCCTCGCAGGCACTTTTTACAGAGCTTAAAAAGTTAATGAAAACAGAAGTTTCAGAGCACTTGAAGTTGGAGCGGGGGGGGGGGTGTTAATTAGAGAGGGGGCGCTTATTGGAGAAAATACGGTAATACGGTAAGTTGTAACACAAATTGTCCTTACTTTTTCTGAGGATAAAAGGATAAAAACTGGATTGATATAGGTTGATCAAGGTTGCAACCGATGCCCCAACGTTTCAGGATTATATTGGAACCGCTGTACTTTTGACAGAAGTTTTCAGAAGTTTCCATTGTGGTCCATGGTAAAATTGACTAAAAGCTTCAATGTGGTCGGCCAGAATTGGTCACGGAATGCCCAGAAAAAATTGGAATACTAGTTGAAAATTCTGATCTTATTTCCTCCAACATTTTTCTAGTGTGAATACAAAACGTTTTTAACCGCGGTGAACAAGAACCTGTAATTCTATATGTTTGATTGACATTAATATCTGTTCTCCTTCTTAATAATCAGTTAATCAAAAGCAATAGTAGCTGGCTGTTTGAATTGCAAAAGGGGGAAAGGACGTCCCTTTAGCTGCTACTACAACTGTGTGTATAACAGCTAGCTAGCTAACTGGCTGGTTAAGCAGCTCTAGGAAAAGAACTACTATTCCCCCTGCCTAGTGGTGATTGAAAAGAGGGCAACAAGGAAGGAGAGAAGTGAAAAAATGTGCATAAAAAGAAGAAGGAGATGATTTGGTCCATATACTAATTTTGCAAAGAGAATAGGCAATGGCCATTCCACTTCTTTGATGAACAATGACTAATGCTTCTACTACCACCGACTTTTGTGTGGAAGTCAAAGTAAGTTGGCTGCAAAACAGCAGCTTGTTGCTACAGCTAGCACATATGTTTTTATTTTGGTAATGAAGAGTGAATAAATCGCAACCTTTTTTGAGATGGAGAAATATTTGGCGGAACTGACGGATTTTTTAATAATTTGCACAAAACCTATGAATAAGCTCTACTTGAAATAAATACAGTTTTTACCATTGTTATAATAATATCGTCCAAATTTTCAGAAGATCAAACTAATTGCTATGGATCACAAAAAGAAACAATGGAAACGCGAAAAAAGCAGGCAGGCAAAATTTCGCCAAATAAATGACGTAAAATTACTTTTTTTGAAATCTCATATTGACACAAGAGAATTTAGATCGTGCACGAGAGAATTCAGGTTTACATATTTATGCCTTTTGACAAAAATAAATTTCCATTTCAGGTGTTTCACCCCGTTCAATTGATAATTGACACGCCCGAATTCCAGCGTCTCAGGCATATTAAGCAGCTGGGTATCTGCAACTTGGTGTATCCATCTGCTGACCATTGTCGTTTTACACATTCTCTAGGGTAAATTTCAACATTTATTATTAGGGTTGCAAATGGGTCGGTAATTTGGCCTACTTGGTTTCTGGCTAACCGGGTTTCGGGCCCGTAATCTCGCCCCAAAATCTGCCTGGAGTGTTTGCCTTTGTGTAATTACAATTGCGAAAATTATAATTTATTAAAAGTTGTTTTCCAGAGTCTACTCACTGGCAGATTGTTTTGTGAAAGAACTAGCTGAATCCTCTCCACAGTTGAACATAACTGCAAATGACGAATTGTGCGTTGTTATAGCGGCTTTGGTTCATGATTTAGGTAGATTAATTAGTATTTTGTGAGCTACTAGCTTGAAAATACGGTTTTAGGGCATGGTCCATTTTCTCACCTCTATGAGGAATTTCTGCACGTGGCAAATCCGTCTGCCAAATTTCGTGTAAGTTTCAGTTTTTGGGACGAAATTCGTTCTACATACTGTCGAACCTCAGTATTATGACTAGGGCTGTCAAATCAAACGTTCGATTTCGAACATTGTTCGAAATATTCGAGATTTTTTCGAACGTTCGACTTCGAACCGAACGTTCGTTCGAAAATTTTCAAACCCGAACTTCGAATCGAACGTTCGATTCGAAATATGTCGAACTTCGTACCAAATACTTTCAATAAGAACTTAGAAACACGAAAAAGATTCGGCCAAACATGCGCAGCATCATAAAAAAGGCATCGAAAATGGATTGGGCTCGTTTTGAAGTTCAAATTCGAAAAAACCCAAAATTTTCAAATCGAACGTTCGAAAATTTTTGAACTCGAACTTGGAATCAAACCAAACGTTCGAAATTTTCGAACTCAAACTTCGAATCGAACCGAACGTTCGAAAATTTCAAACTTCGAATGTTCGTCGAATCGAACGTTCGAAAATTTCGAACGTTTGACAACCCTAAACATGACCTAAGTCAAATATTACCTAAATAAATGATCGCTTAAGATGGGTTTGGTGTGAGCGAAATACAATAACTTGTTGTAATCGTCTTATAGAATGACTCCTCACAGTCAGTTCTGGCTCAGGCAAATATCTATAAGACCATATATAATTACTTCGTGACTGGTCGAAGAAGGGTTGTTATATCAAACTTTCACTATAACACAAGCTGTTCTTTGCAGCATGAGACCAATTCGACCAGAATTCTTGAACTGATGTTCAAGAACAACAGTCAATTAAAGCAAGCTCTTGATGAATATTTGGATGAGGAGGACTATGAGTTTATTTATGAATTAATTGATCCTCCACCGCCACCTTTTGTAAGCTTAAGTAAATTTCTTATTTACTCGGTTTTTTGACCGAAAATTTTTGTTTCAGATTTTAAACGGAGAATGGAAGGTAAATTTAAAATTTCGTTAAAAAACTAACGCGAATCTTATAAAAGCAATTTTAAGCTGAGAGGAAGACCAGTGGAGAAATCTTTTCTGTATGATATTGTGGGTTTTACATGTGGCTTATCAAATCTTTCTTTACATCAAAATAACTTCTAGGTTTCTAATAAACACGATGGTCTAGATGTTGGTGGGTATATAAACTATCCCAATTTTAGAATACTCAATAACTAATTTTCAGACAAGTTCGACTATTTCCTCAGAGATTCCAAGCTGGGAAACTTGCCTATTCCATTCTCTATGGTAGTTGTCTATTAATTTTTTAAATTTCATCGCTGAAAAACCACAGCTTGTAAACATTTTTAGACAACTGTAGGCAGAATCCGAGACAACTGTAAAGCATTGTTTGATGACCAGTTAGGTTATAAAAGACTAGTCTTTGCCGAAAAGGTAAATTGTTTCCATTTCGTGAATGCTACTAACCGAAAACAATTATTTATTGCAGAATTTGGATGAGATTAAAGACGCATTTGAGTCGCGAGTAAAATTGCACGACAGACTCTACCACCACAAGACTTGCATTGCTGCTGAGATATTGTGGGAAAATACCTCCAATTAGTTAAACAATCAGATTCATTTCTAGATTGATTGAAGCCCTTCGTTTGGCGGATCCACATCTCAAAATCAGGGGTGGCAGTAAAGCACTGTGCCTCTCCACAGTTTTCCTTGATCCATTGGCCTTCCTGAAACTGGACGACCGGATTATTTACCAGGTTAAAATACAGTTGTTTTTCATCATCAATTTATTATTATTGCAGATTATGATGTCGGAGGATAAGAGCATGCTGCCAGCTCAAAACCTTTTATCTCAGCTCCAGCTTAGAAGATTTCCTCGCTATGTTTGCTCCATTTCCCTTGACAATTATGAACACCTTGTGCGTCTCGATAATACCCGACTAACAATACGTTTTCATTTTAGCCAACGACTCCCGAAGAGGTCAAAAGAGGGATTTTGCTGCAATCTAAACTGCTTTCCGACTCGGATGTCATTGTTAAGGTACAAAAACTAAATGCTCTCTTGTTTGCTCAAATTTATTGTTTTTATTTCAGGTGCATTGCATCCACAGAGGACTGGGTGCGTTCAACTCTCCGCTTGCTTTTGTTAGAGTCTATAACAGAGGACACCAAGTGGCAACGTCTTCCACTAAGCTCATCAGCAAGACTTGGGTAAGTCAATGCTTTATTTTCTTACGTTAATTAACTTGGTTTTTCAAGCTGAAATACAACACACTTCCTATGGGTGGCAAAGGAGTCGCTAATATTTACGGTGAGCTTTTGCTTTACATCAGGGCTCCGGAATGTCCCCATTTATAAGATTCGTCCTTTTTTATAACCCCAAACCTGCTATATATTTCTTCGTAATTTCACGTCAAAATATTACTTTTAGCACAATAAAATAGCATATTTTTGCTAAAATGATCTCAAACGTCCTTATTTTGAGAAAATGTCCAAATTTTAAATTTTGAGCTTGCTTTACATCAATGTTTTTGGCTAGATGTTTATCAGCGTAAAAAGTATGAAAGTCTTGTTTAATTTCAGCTCCTTTTGATACCACTGAAGCCATCCTGAAGGAATTGCAGACGGCCGCTAATACTTATGAGGCTTTGCAGAGCTCTTCAGAGGTTGAATTTTTACTGAATTTAAATTGACTAACTATAGAGGTGGTTTAGAATGAGAGTAATTCTTGAACACATTTTCTGGCAGCCATGCAACTCTATTCAGGAAGGAGTCATGAAACTTAATTGTTTAATTATCGTACAAATTTTTTTGGTACTGGGCATCCACTTACTGTACTAATTATCTCAGGTGTTTTATCATACCGACAATTTCAGTGTAGCTTTTTCAACTTCATTCTTTTGAATTTGTTTTATTCTCTGCCATGTCTATGTGCTAGTCTTTCTTTAGCTCGAGTCTCATTTCTTTTTTTCGGCGAATGTTTTAAAGGGACAAAAAAAGTAAGGCGGGGATCAGCAATTTTCTATGAATCGTTATATTGTTCTGCGGGTATTTATGCACCTTGACGCTCCATTT
The DNA here is from genome assembly GCA_004194705.1 of Ditylenchus dipsaci. NCBI lineage: Eukaryota > Metazoa > Nematoda > Chromadorea > Rhabditida > Anguinidae > Ditylenchus > Ditylenchus dipsaci. Next base: position 1,893,773 of record SADC01001275.1, on the reverse strand, counting down.
AAAATTTTCTTTTCCTTAGTTGTTTTTCTTTCTTTTATTTCATGTAAGGCTTAAACGAAACTGATAACACTAGAAAACAAAAAGACTAATACTTTTTGCAAATCCAATATTTGCTAATTTGGTTCCAGGAGAAATACATTTTTAAAAGCCTAAGCCTTTAAATAAGTGTTCTCATATGTACTTTATTTAAAGATTTGTACTTTATTTGGCACCCCAGATCTTTAGAAATTTCGAGATTTTACGTAAAGATCTTTACATTTGGCGCTCAAAACTCAACTTGCACTGGATAAAATGGCCCTTTTTTGCTAAAAATCACCAAATTGTACTTTATTTGGCGAAATGTACTTTATTGCGAAATGAGAACCCTAATTTAAATATTTTTATTCAAGGAAATTTTTGTTGTCGCAGAATCCTTCTTGGGTCGATGTTTAAGCTTTTAATGAAGACTTTCGGTCTTTTGTGTATAGCCTTTAACAGTGTTTTGATTAGTAAACACAATTGTATGACAAAAGACAAAAATTTGGAATGAGGTGTGCATAAGTACCTTCCTTCGTTTTGCATCAAATATGAACGATAATAAAATTATGTTTAAAAACTCGACAGAAAACAAAAAATCTAAATAAGAACGCCAGCAAAAGTTGTTCGAGAAAGAAAAAACTGCTAATCCGTGTTTTGTTACGTATAATTTATACATTTTAAAAATCAGTGCCACCTTTCCTCTCCCCCTCCCCGCCTTTTTTGAACACACACGTACATGCCCCTGTTAACACTAGAAAGGCTGAGTGTGCCAAACTATGCGTTTTGTGCAGAATTTCAAGCTGAGCATGACGGCTGAAAAAAAGTTTCGGAAAAGGACGGATTCGAACAGGTTAAACAGCACTTGAAGATAGGTAACCTTCACCTCTTCCCAACCACCTGGAATTTGAGCAAAATATGGGTGGTGCTAGCTCAAACTCACGCACCACCTAGGTGTGTACATCTAAAATGTAGAGCGTAATCAGGGCTATATATTGCGCACCAACTTCTATCTGAGTGATTATAATTTTAGAGAGAATTTATAATTATTCCTCTAAAAGCCAACTTTTGGAAATCCTCAATTTTGACTCTAAATTGGCCAATTGTGTAGAGATAACTTCTAACCATATTATTCAAACACAAAAAGGGCAGAATGTTTCGGTTATTTCAACCCCAAAATCAGTGATGTCTTAGCACAAAATCCTGTAAAAATATGACCAGCATAGTCAATTTGCTTAGAAAACTGCTCTTAGAATTCCAAAGACAATGTCAAATTTTGACTTCCTCTCAACACAATAAATGTTTGATTTTCAATTTGAATGTTTAGTGTCTTGAGCGGAATTCATAATCGGACAGTAAATTTGGTATTTAAAGAGCACTTTTTACGTAAATCGACCACGCTGAACACGAATCCCATGTTAGAATCAAGGAGTCTTCTAGCAGGGACTTTCCAAAAATTTTGTGTAAAATCGGGACGGCCACATCTTATCACATAAAAATGAAAGGAAACATGAACGGTCGCCTAAAACTAAAGTATAAAAATAAAACTGATTATATGATGTAAAATAAAAAAAGCTATCCATAATGAAAAATATGATTAAAATGCAAGACGGCAACGAAAAAAAATAGGACGGTGTAGGATGGAAGGAAACGGCAGAATTTGCCGTTCAAACCGCGGCAAAAACGGTAGATTTTGCCGCCTTGACCATTGCGAAAAAGGCAAAATTTGCTGTTTCAGCCACGTGTCAGAAACATACATATTACTGTTCTCGTATAAACCACCATCGCTTGAGTTATCCCGGTTATCGTAAAAAATGATCGCTTTCTCGATTTGTTATATTGGTTATATGTAGGGCGGGGTGGTCACTATGATTACTGGATTATAAATTGAAATAATTGAGACATTTTTTTCACACTTTATGTTTGAAGAATTTGGCTAGACGTCATCTTCACACAATATTAAGGCCAATTTAGTGTCAAAGTTGAGGATTTCCCAAAGTTGGCTTTTAGAGAAATCATTGAAAATTCTCTGTAAGATTGTGATCACTCAGATACAAGTTTGTGCGCAATAGTTATATGCTCTGAATTTTAAGATATCATACACCTACGTAGTGGATTTATTTGAGGGAGTACACCCATATTTTACTCAAATTCTAGGTGGTTGGGAATACAGTCGACGCTCGATTTAACATACGGCCTAGGGACTGACCCTAACCGTATGTTGAATCGAGCGTATGTTAAACCGAGCGTTACTGTTCCTTACAGTGACCCGCTCTATGTTAAATGGAACTTTTTTTAGAAGAGATACAGAGTGTCAAAGAGTTTTATTCACCAACAACGGCAATTACTCTGTTCTACTCATGTTTGCCTCGACTAGCACAGCAATTCGTTGCTTTCTTTTCTTCCCAAAAGTGCACCTCTCACCTAAAAGAAAAGATTATACCAATGAGTCGATAAAAATGAATCAAGCAACCTTGGAAAGGCAATGTTTTGTTGGGAAAGAGAATAGACCAGTTTCGTCAGCATTAAAATACCATCGGGCGACAATTTTCTTATTTATACCGCAGGACTTCTTGCTGCCAGTAGCCCAGTGCTTCCATATCGATTTCCCACGCTTCGCCTTGATTGTTTCGGCATGCGATTGAATGACGGTGTTTGAACTTGCCTAGCAAGCCTTCACTTGCTTTCAAACCTCCGACACTGAGAAGTTCTGCCAATTCGTTTGAATTCAAACAATCATACATGTATTTGTTTGACCAAAAGACCCGTGACTGAGACGTTTTGGCTTCTGACCGACTTGACCCAACGCAGGACGGCCTCATCCACATCTTCGTGCTTGGCTGCCTTCAGATGAACTCGCTTCGCCACCATCGTTGATTGCTTTGAGAATTTCTCCCTTTCTCCGAGAATGCTTTGCAGCGCCCCTTTTGAGTGACCAAAGTTTTCACCCACTTCTGCCATGCTTTTGCCTTTTTGTAAAGCTTCGATGATCTTTTTTTCTCCAGAGTGATGGCGCTGCTCTTCTTGCTTGGAGCTTTAATTTTTTGGACCGCCTCCAAGGGGGCTTATATTAGAGGGGGGCTTATAATATTAGGGGGCTTATATTAGAGGAAATTACGGCAGGCTTTTTTCAGTAAACTGCTATTCAAATCATCAAAAAGACAAAGCCGGCACTGAGGATCGAAGCCGATACAATTTAGACCGGTAGACGCACTTTACCACTGCACGAACAAGTAACTTATTTGAGTACCCCTATTTTAATCTAACAAGTTAACATCAACAGTGGGTAATTCACCAATAAATGCATTATCACAAGAGAGGATCAATGAGCGGGAATATATCTCTAAAATCAAACCCAATGAAAGTAAATTAGAAGAAATAAAGAATATCATTTACTTCCTTTCCCCCGTTGATGGGGATTGACCCAAATAAAGACGTTCTATTTTAAGAGGTGACGACATACAACCTTTGTTCTGCAATCAATCTTACTAATTCACTTTAACTGAACATCATTTTTAAATTTACATAAGCCCATGGAAATTAGTAGAGGAGTCACACAAACTCAATCTTTTCCCTCATCCCTGGTTTAAGGAGAACTCACCATTCGGAGCTAGAAAACAGTGGATTTACGGAAGCGGAATCTGTTCACTATGGAGAGAATGCTTCTGCGCAAGCCCAAAACGTGAGTGAAGTGGAGGGACAAGAGCAACAATTATTGGGAATTTGTGATGTCATGCTTTTCAATGTAAGCATTTTTATATATGCAGTTGAGTTTTGAGAACCGGACAATCTCAATTAATTCACTTCTTGCGTCTAAACGTTCCATTTTAGGGAGTTTTAAAAAGCCGTACTATCCTGCACTTTTCGAAATATATCAATTGTAAAGAAGCTACACGATAGTTTTCACCATTATTAAAATGGATAATCATTTTATATAGCCAAATTTTTTTTCTGTGCGCAAATACACTTTTTCATGGGGCAGACTTTTTTGTCACAGATTCCGGTCCGTGACAATTTGTTTTTGCTTTAAAACTACAAAAATTAAAAAAAACCTTTTTTATTAGGAGGGGGCGAATATTTCCTTTTTATTGGGAGGGGCGACTTGTTCCTTTTGTATCTTTTATTAGGAGCGGGCGAATTGTCCTAGGGGACGAATCGTCCATATCCGACAGATTCACTTTTTCCTGTCACAGATTTCCTCATTTCTGTCACAGATTATAGTTTTGCCTGTTTCTTTCAAAGTTTTTACTATTTTTTAAATAGTTATCACATCATCTGGTAGCAATGCGATTCTTGTTTCTGGCAAAGTATCATTTATTGCATCATTCTTGCAAAATATAACACAAATAAGTAAAAGTATGAGGCAAGTCACAAAAAAAATTGGTTCATATCCTTACCTTTTTGTGGGGCGGCATCGAATCCATCGACACTTAATTCATCCACAAACGAACTCATCGACAATGGAATTCATCGAAATCAATTCATCGACACATTTTATTTTGGTTACGGGTTCTTCTCAAGTGCCCAAACCACCCCCCCCCCCCCCCATCAGATTTTTTTAAAACGGTGTAGGTAAAATGGCCTAGGGGACGGGGCTGATTCGCCGTCACGGTTTTCGCCGTTGACAAAATTTGCCGTCGCAAAACGACGAATTCAGGGCAAAATGGCGCAAAACGACGTTTTGCGACGGCGAATTATGTCAACGGCGAAAACCGTGACGGCGAATCAGCCCGTCCCTGGCCTGGTGCTCCCTCCGTCAGAAATTTCTGCGTAGGCTACTGGTAGTGATACTTGTCGGTAGTACATTGTAGTTTCTAGGTAGTGGTACCTAAATGGCATGCATAAATGTCGATGAATTCACCTAGTGCCCTTTTGTGATATATTTTACAGAAGGGTTGCAGCGAAAATTACCTCGCCAGAAACTACAGAGTGTCCCAAAAAAAATCCATATGCTTCATGAGCACCGTACGACCATTTTTTTATTTCACTTTTTTAACGATATGTCATTTTGTAGCGCTGGAAATTCTCTATCGAATGGTATATCGTCATTTTATTACTGAAAGAAAATTATGGATAAGTTGACAGGACAAACTCTGAATCTTATTTCAAATCCGGGAATTTTCAGTTTTTATTAAAACAAAGAATTTGTAGCTAACTTTTAGGCTGCTTATTGGTAGCCAATTTTTCATCGCAAAAATGTTTCAAACACATGGTTTTGTAGCTCTTGCGTTTCTTTTTCGATTGGTACATAAACCTCTTCTAATTTTTTTCGAAAAGTCACCAGTTGGCTCCTAACACATTTAAGGGTCATTTTGGAAGTCGACAGGCGTTTCAAAAACTTGGGGTTTTTTTTTCTCAGTTTTTTTTTCAGTTCTTTTTTTATTCTTTTTTATTCTCATATTATTTTTATTCTCTTTTTTTCTCTTTCGTCGTGTCATTTATCCACAATTTTTTTCAGTAAAAAATGTTTATATACCATTGTATAGAGAATTTCCAGCGATACAAAATAACACATCGTTTAAAAAAAATGAAATGCAAAAATGGTCGTGTGGTGTTCTTTAAGCGTAGGATTTTTTGGGACACCCTGTAGAATTGCAGTGCTACTTAAAGGACCATGGTTTTTGGGCGCAGTGGCATGTGCAAAATTTTATTTGGCGGGGGACGCTTCTCTTTCGTCTAGCACTATACTCCTTGCAGTAATGTCGAACGACTCGAAAGAGTAAAGTTTGAGACCAGTGCTGGGAACTCGTCCTTGGCTCATCCTTGATATTTTACGGTCTTTCTTATCGAAAATGTCATTAAATTTCAGATGTTTGATTCTAGATCTGCTTAAATATATATTCTCTACAAGTCAAGAAGATAACATTCCTGAAAAAATGCATAAAGTTACACGAAAATGACACTAAAAGTCTAAGGACGAGTAAATGGACGAGTTTGAGACGAGTTGCTCGTCTTTAGACTTTTGACGTATTTTTTGTACAATTTAATGCGCTATCTGTGTTATGTTTTCTTTGCAATTTTGTAGAGTAGAGCTTCCTTGACGAATCCATACCAAAAGATTGAAAAATACACAACATCATTGATGAAAAATCTGTAAAATATGATGGACGAGGGAAGGACGAGGCAGGACGAGTTCCCAGCACTGTTTGAGACGAAAGAAAAGTGTCCCCGTCAATTCAAATTTTGCACATGGCACTGCACGCAAAAACATGGTCCTTTAAAGGCACGTTCATAATGAGTGTGGAACTGAATGCGAGATTTGGCGTGTTTTTAACGCGGGAAAAGCTGCACTTTTTTTCTTCATTGAAACTTTTATTTTGTTGGTACCATGGTAGCTAAGCTGCCCAGTTCTTGTAAAAAAGTTCCCAGTCTTTGTGATGAAAAAAAGCCATTTTTGTGAAATGTGCCCACTTCTGGATACACCCTGTTCTATTTATCATGCCTTAGATAAAGCGTGTTTCTTCCAGCTGAAACAGCAACAAATGCTACGCTTACATATGCTAGTCGAGGTCGAGCTCAAAGTGCTTACGTAGGCAGGTCGAGTTCGTGGTCGGGCTCGAGCTATTTCATTCAAAAGTCTAATTTCAAAAATATTTGAAAACTTTTTTCTTGCACCATGACCATGCGGGGGGGGGGGGGGGTATAAGGAAAATTTGGTCAAAACTTCTTCTTTTAAAAGTTAGGGAGGCCAACCCTATTGTAAATCTTAGAATTGCGGCACCGGCACCAGCTCACGGCACCGGCCCAGTTCATGGTACCGACCCTTAAAAATTACAACACTGTCCACTACACACAAAAGAAATTAAAAATTGAATGATAAGTTCCAACTTCTTTTCGAGACAAAAACATTTTAATTTACTGAAGTTTAGTGCTTACTGTGGTCCTGATTTGGTGGATCCTAATCTACAAATCGATAGGAAAATATTTGTGTGCATGATAAATTTTTTTCATTGACAGCCAAGATATGGCGCTACAACGTAACAGAGAACTTTTTTAGTTTTTGCTTTCGAAAAATCCAAAAAACCCGATCTACCAAAGAACGTGACTAACGGACAAACATAGTACCAATACTATATAGAGATGGATCAAATTGAATTTCCCCACCAAAAGTGTGAAATTCCCCACCAAATTAATTAAATTCCACGCCAAATTCAAATTCGTTCTAAAAATAGTGAATTTCCCCACAAAAATTGTGAAATTCCCCACCAAATTAAAAAAATGATTTATGCCTTTTTCTGTCCAAGACCAACCAAATTTTGCATTATTTTGCAAGAATCCAAATTTTTTAGCCTGAAAATGACTTGGATTGCTTAGAATCCCACCCCGAAACGGCCAGAAGCCCCTGAAAGTTGATTTTTGGGGGTTCACTGAAGGAGTGTAAACTTTTTTAATCGCTCAGAACTCCACCCTGAACCACTCGAAATCATCCTAAACCTGGAATTCTGAGCGATTAAGCCCATCTGACTGAAATTCTGATTCGCCCAGTCGATTTTTTAAACATGTGATGAAAACATGAGAAACCGAAATTCCGGCGGCATAATTACTAGAACTGCCTTCCATGAACGAAAAAAGAGACAATGCTCGACTTTTTATACACGATAAATAGCACACACAATGAAATAAAAAAATTGGTGGGGAATTTCACAATTTCGGTGGGGAATTTCACAATTTCGGTGGGGAATTTCACAATTTTGGTGGGAATTTCACAATTTTGGTGGGGAAATTCACTATTTTTAGAAATAATTTGAATTTGATGGAGAATTTAATTAATTTGGTGGGGAATTTCACACTTTTGGTGGGGAAATTCACATACAGCCTATACAAAGCCTATATACCGTATTCCTGTAATAAACGCCCCCCCCTCGTTCAAAATCGTGATCTTGGCATTGTGTTTTTGACCCACTTTTTGAATACTTCTCTTAGGCAAATTACCCCTCATTTTGTAGCTCATCTCACTGGTTACAAATGAGGGGTAATTTGCCTAAGAGAAGTATTCAAAAAGTGGGTCAAAAACACAATGCCAAGATCACGATTTTGAACGAGGGGGGGGGGCGTTTATTACAGGAAATACGGTAGATTAAACTTTTCGAAATTTAAATATTTGTTGTCTTGAACAGAATTTGAAATTGTACAATGATTTCTAAGTTTTATAAGCAAATCAACCATCCTCATCACGAATTCGATGTCAAAATTAAATAATTGCAAGCAGGAAGTAAGTTTTGGTAAAAATTTTGCAAGAAAATCGAATTTTAAAGTTTGAAAATAACTCACATCGCTCAGAATCCTACCTCAGAAAGGCCAGGAGCCGCTGAAAGTTGTTTTTCGGAGTTTACTAAAAACGGGTGAACTTTTTGCGAAAATTCGATTGCCCGCATCAGAATCCATCTTTGATCGGCTTAATCGCTTAGAATCTTACCCTGAAGCATCCAGAATCGGCCTAAACCACTCCAGTCTACCCTAAACACTGGTTCAGAGTACTTAATTACTTGCTGGGAGTGGTTTAGAGTGGTTAAGGGGTGTTCTGGATGGTTCAGTAAGATTCTAAGCGATTAAGCCGATCAAAGTAGGATTCTGACGCGAGGAATCGAATTTTCTCAAAAAGTTTACCACCCTTTAGTAAACGCCGGATAACAACTTTCAGTGGCTTTTGGCCTTTCTGAGGTGGGATTCTAAGCGGCGTGAGTTATTTTCAGACTATAAAATTCGATTTTCTTGTGAAATTTTGACCTAAAACTTGCGCCCTGCTTGCAATTATTTAATTTTGACATCGAATTCGTGATCAGCATGGTTGATTTGCTTATAAAACTCAGAAAACATTGTACCGTATGTTTCAATTTTCGTCACCTTTTATTTTGCTCATAACTTTTTAAATTTTCGGTGTTTTGAAACAAACTTTTTTTGTTTGAAAGCTGACATTCTAGGCAATCGAATGACACCTTATTTGTTTCGTTATCATTGTTTACAGATGGAAATTTTCGAAGTTAAAAAATGTCATAATTTTTCTCTAATTTTAGGCAAAATGGACTACACTATTGAGCAAAACATAACACCCTTTATTCAATTCCTAGCATAACAACAGACAAGAAACACAACAAAAACTGAGATTCACACATTTTCATATGTTTGCTCGGCACTTCTTCTTTCACTTCAACGAACCGTTGAAGACGAGGCTGGTAGGCCATAATGGATCGATTGATCATCGCCTGAGGAAGGTTGTTAAAGCACTGCTGAATTTTCTCACAAAGCTCTTCCAAATTGGCTGGCTGAGTGCGGTGAACAATTGACTTGACGTAGCCCCACAAGAAAAATTGCATGGTGTGTGTGATCAGCTAAGTATGGCGGCCACGGTAAATTTGGTGAGCCTTTTCCCTCCAACGACCAAGCAGATTGTTATTGAGCCAATTTCGTACTGAAGGTTCCAATGCGGTGGGGCACCATCCTGCGTAAAAACGAGTTGATTGCATCTTTGACAGTCTTGAACCACTCATGAAGCAGGGAAAGATGGGAGGCCCTGCAACATGAACAGTAAGGGCTCACCCACAATGGGATCGTCATTTTTTGCCACCTTATTCGGAAATGGCCATAACTTTTTTTTTTTAATTTTGAAAATTATTTTGTTGTGCTATCTTGTAGCTAAGATTCAAGGCTACAAAATCGTTTCGGCGTTTCATGCATCCGTACCATATGAGACACCAAACCTTCTGCTCAATAGTGTAGTCCATTTTGCCTAAAATTAGAGAAAATTACGACATTTTTCAACTTCGAAAATTTCCATCTGTAAACAATGATAACAAAACAATAAGGTGTCATTCGATTGCCTAGAATGTCAGCTTTCAAACAAAAAAAGTTTGCTTCAAAACACCGACAATTTCAAAAGTTATGAGCAAAATAAAAGGTGACGAAAATTTGAAACATACGGTACAATTTCAAATTCCGTCCAAGACAACAAATATTTAAATTTTGAAAAGTTTAATATTTAATAATTGTTGTGTTAAAGGGCCATTGCCGTCCCCGACAACGGTTGTCTCCGCCAATTCAAATTTTTTTCTGAATCATTGAAATTCTGTACGAATTTTTCAACTTGGTTTCTAACAAAACTATACCTAAAATTAAATTCTAGACCTTGTTTTGATAGAAACCAAGTTGAAAAATCAGTACAGAAGTTGAATGATTAGGCACGAAAGTTTGAATTGGCGGGGACAGTTCAAAACAGGTGGCAATGGCCCTTAAAGGAGCATGCCCGTGCGTTAAACGGAGAAAAGGTGGGAACCAATAACTTTTTTCTTTCTTGCTAAATTTTTTCATGCGCTTTCATCTAGAATTTTTAAGTTTTCTGTCTAACTTTTAAAAGTAGAATAAGGTCATCAATATAGATCGAACGCGAAACGAGTGAAAATAGGATGATTCAAAGAAAACGGTGGTCCCCATAAAAAATCGCTGCCTTAATTTTTTGAAACGCACGGGCATGCTCCTTCAAGGGAAATTTGGAATTTAACGCCGATTTATGAATTATGAATCAAATCGACCATGCTAAACCTGAATTTGATGTCAAAGTTATGCGCTTCTCTAGTGGGGTAAAAGTTTTACGACAAAATCTTTTTTAAAATTTTCAAGAATCTTCCTAAGCGCTCTCAGAGCCTTTTTGTTATTTTGATGCACTTTCTAGTGCAGTTTTACAGAATTTTCTGGCATAGATTTCGATGAAATAGGTAGTTCATACATCTGCGCGACATTTTTGAAGAAATTTGTCTAACTTTCTTTGAGTTTCCCCAAACTCTCAATTTTGCAATGTCTGTGATTGAGCTTGGTTGTATACGTAAATTTTAGAGGTCTGCAGCAAAGTGACTGCACTAAATTGGGAACTCAGTTTATGAGCCGTCGAAAACGAGTCCCTCGTGGGTGCTATGAACAAAGTTTAAAAATAAATTCCGAAAGTTTAGCGAAAAGATTGAATATCTGGCTTGTCAAATAGGTGTTGTGTTAAGAAGTGTTGAAAAATGTTTTCACACTGTTTAAATATGTGCCCCTAGGCCTGCCTTGTTCTCTGCTATTAAATTCCCTAAAAATATATGAAAAAGTAAAATTGGGATATTCGAGCTCGACCTCGACCCGCCTATGTAGCACTTTTCTAGATCGACCACGACCTCGACCCCCTATGTAAGCACCTCTTGTCGAACGAGCTCGACCCGGACCTGGGCCTCGACTCGCCTATTGGCTCGCACGGGAAAATATATGTTCTATCACACGGTCGCCAAAAATATGCCGACATGGTCCTCGATCTAGAGGGTTTTCTCAAAGACTGGCACATTTTCACAAAAACTGGCACTTTTTCGCAAAAACTGGGCAGATTTTGGTCTTTTTTAGCTAAAATAAAATAATATTTAAGAGCAGTCTCAAGGAAATGACTACGCTGAACATAAATACAGTCAAACCTCGATATAGTGCCCCCACCTCAAGTTCGTTCCCACCTAGGGTCCGACACTTTTTTTAACCCAATTTCGAAATATTTTATCTATTCTGTTTTGACAGTCTGGTCGCAAATATCGTAAGGATTCCGATTTTGCCGATCGTTTTTAATAACTAAAAAGTTTTTGCATTTAAAAAGCAAACCTCGATATAGTGGCCCTCTAATTTTTTTAAGGGGGCCACTATATCGAGGTTTTGCTTTTTAAATGCAAAAACTATTTATTTATTAAAAAACGATCGGCAAAATCGGAATCCTTACGATATTTGCGACCAGATTGTCAAAACAGAATCAATAAATTATTCAAAAATGGGGTTAAAAAAAGTGTCGGACCCTAGGTGGAACGAACTTGAGGTGGGGGCCACTACAGTCAAACCTCGATAATCCGCCACCCCGCTAAACCGCCACCCTCGATAAACCGCCACCTTCAATAAGCCCGATTTGGTTGGCCGTCAGAGAAACTCAACAAAGTTTACCCCCGCTAAACCGCCACCTCGATAATCCGCCACCCTCGGATCGGTCCCATGGGGTGGCGGATTATCGAGGTTTGACTGTATATCGAGGTTTGACTGTATAGTAACCAATAATTCGCCAACTAGTGTTTTGAACTTTCAAGTAATAACTATACTCGCTTACTAGACAAAAGAGGTTCTTTTCGGTTATCGGCACCCCACCATAAATGGATGAACGAATCATGGAGACAATTTATAAGACTTTAATAAAAAAAATAGTGGGGTGCCGATAACCGAAAGAACAAAAAAAAATTTGCTCGGTTTTTGAGAATTTTCTCGAAAGGATTTTGCTCGAGCATAATCCCAACCCTAATCGCGACGAAAAATTACTATTTGAACTACGAACATTTTTTATAAATTTTTGTCTCAGCTTGATTTGTCGCGATTTGAATTGTCGCAATGTGATTTTGTCGCTGTTCAAATTGTCGCAAGCTATCGCTGGCCTAAAAGTGTATTTGAGCCGAAAAAAAGTTTACTTGCGACATAAAGAAGTGTCTTTGCGCCAAGAAAAGTAAATTTGCGCCGTATAAAACGAGTATCCCATTAAAATGGCCTGTGTTATTGATGGGTTTTGTACCGATGGATGACTCATGTTACAAACACACCCGTAGACTGTGTGAGCTTTAAATAGCGTATATAAATTGCAGGTGAGGGGAGTAATTGAACGAATTTTGAAAATTGTGAGATGGACTGAACAATGCAATGGAGGAGATTCCCACTATATTCTGAGTGAATACGAGGTTGCATAATTGTTTTACCAAACCCTGAAAAAGAAGTATTGAAATTTTTAGCAAAAAGTATGGCCAAGTCTAGAGGAAGTAGATTCCAAATAAAATTCTTTCACAAACTGTTCGTCAAGCCATTGACTGTTGTTCCATTGAAGAAAGCCAACTAGAGTGGTTGCTCAAAATTCACAAGTTTCAGGTGAATCTAACATAATTAATTGGCTTTCGACGCCAATTAAGAAATTGATATTCAGGTCAGCATAGAACATACCATAAACAACTTAACAGGTAAAATAAACGATGACATTGAACGGGTTCTTAGACTGAAAGTGAGAGGTGGTGGACTTATTGGTCTACGCCTCCATAAACAAACTGTGGAAGAAGTGAAGGCAATGCAGTCTGATATACGCACTAAAAACTTCCGCATCTGAGAAGAGAAATGTTTTACAATAAATACGGTTGGAGAGTAACAATAAACTATTTGGACGATATCGTAATTTTTTTGTATTTGTAATTCAAGTGCCCTTACTAGGAGTAAAATGAGTGAAATCGGACAATAACACACATTTACAATGAAATAAATTATTTCGAGTCTCCCTTCATTGACAATCTTCATTAAGGCATAGCTTCAGTGATCTGTGCACATCTTTGGGCAAACGGAATAGAGCAGGGAACCATAACTGGACCTTTTTCGTAGAAGAATCTTCCTTGGGGCGCCTGAACTGGGATGTTTAACAAAAATTGGACAAAACTTAAAGTATAAAGTACCTTTATGAAATTGTTGAAATTATGTATACCCGAGTTAGAGCTTTGTACTGGCTTGTCCTTTCTGATGAGGTCGGTGAAAATAATGCAGCTGCCGGATAGATTCTAAAAGTTTGAAGAATGATAAAGACAGAGCAAAGCAATTTTCAGTGCTTATACCTTGTTGATCACTGTATCGAATACGTCGCTGATTGTGGAGCTCATTATGCTCGTCCTTTTAGATAAAATCTCACTTTCGCCTTCAGAATTAATCTTTCTTTTTCTGCGCTCTTGCATTTCGTTTTGAGAGTCTTAAATTTAGCAGAATGAAATACTATCTCCAGCTAAAAATTTCTTCACTATCAGTCGACTGCAGTCAATTTATACTTCAAACGGCTAGGTAAGATCTGGCAAAAACGAGATCTGGCAAAAACGAGATTTGGGAAAAGGAGGCTTGGCGAAACGAGGTTTGACAAACCGAGATATGGCAAAACGATTTTAAGCCGATATCTGTCGCTAAACAAAGTAGCTAAGCAGATTCTGAGCATGGCTTGGCAGCCGAAACGGTGGAAAAAATGCTTTCAGGTGTTTTTGAACTAGGCAATGTAGTGTACTCACGATATACCAACGACCGGATAGTTTCCGGCGGATACACATTATGACCGAGCACAACGACCGGGTAAAGTGCCAAATTTTGCTTTGGTCCCCCCTGTTAATTCTTTTTAACTTTTTTTTTGATTTTTGGACTTTTAAGGCACTTAGGCTTAGGCAGGCCAGGGCCCGTTAAGGCGGACTCAAACGTGTGGTTCAAACGTATTTTTTTTAACTTTCACAAAAACTGTACCCGTTGTTGTACCCGGTCGTAAGTCAGTCGTACTCATGCGCTCAACAGCTCAGCTAAGCTCGCCAAATATCGTTTTGGCAAATCTCGTTTTTGACAAATATCATTTTGCCAAATCTCTCCTAGCCGTCAACCCTCGGTTAGGCGGCTCTTTTCTGCAGTATCCTACAACAATAAAAATTCTGATTGAATATCAATTAAACTATCAAAAATTTTGATTCAAAACAATCAAAAAATTCATTATCAAAAATTTTCAAAAGTTGCTGAATTTTTGAGGAAGGAATATTAAACTCCCGCCAAACAAACTTATTTGACTATTTAACTTCAAAATTTCAAACTGTATTTTGAGTTCAACAGATGTACTGCGAATAGTCTTTTTAGAGAATATAACACGCCTCGTTTTACACTATTTGAGTTTTGAGTGAGAATAGGGGTAAAAAAGTTGATTTTTACCGGTTCTTTCTGACGAGACAAAACATCTCTGATTATGCCCGAACAATATCCAAATTAAGTCAGCTTTCCGACCTGGCAGGAAAGGACGCGGCCGGGGCAAAACCAACCAACCATAAATATGGACTGATCGTGCACTACGAGTGGTGCATATTTAGTCGACTCATCAACTTTGCACTGAGTGTCCTATAAGTAAACATAATCAGTCAACATCAAGAAACTGATAGATCTTGCTCCGTTATAGGGACAGATCTCAAGATATTTACGAATTTACGTATTTGGACCTACTCCTATGAATTCAGAAAATTTGCTGAGTAAGAAGATGTCTCGAGACATTTGCTGAGTCAGAAGATGCCTCGAGAAATTTTCTGAGTCACGGAATGTCTCGAGACATTTGTTGAGTCACGGAATGTTTCGGGATATTTGCTGAGTCAGAAGATGTCTCGAGACATTTGCTGACTCATCAATTGTCCCGGGGCATTTGACGAGTCAGCAAATGCCTCGAGTTTTGAATTAGAGAAATAAAAAGTGGGGACCAGCATCGGGGCTCGATCCGACGACCGTTCTGCACTACACCGCTGCTCTACCACTGAGCCACCGAGGCCATTAGGTGCCTGCGGTGTTTTCTAATACTTATACCTGAATTTCGTGTGAATTTTATGAACTGGTCGGCATCCAGAAGCTAGGGTGAAATTCTGTCTAAAGTTTCAACAAAGTTTTATCAATAAATGATGGTAGGTATCCAGGTAGAAGACCTTAAAAAAAATTAAGGTATAAGTATTAGAAAACACCGCTGATACGTAATGGCATCGGTGGCTCAGTGGTAGAGCACGTAAAAGTTGAAGTGCACCCCCCTTGAAGTGCACCTGCCTGTAGTGCACCCCCTAAGTGCATCCCCCTTGAAGTGCACCCCCCTCTGGTAGGGGGGTGCACTTCAAGGGGGGTGCACTTAGGGGGGGGGGTGCACTTCAGTCATTTTTCATATATTTTTTATGTTTTTTTCTTGAAGAGAAAGTCATAATTTTATGTATTTGTAACCAAAATATGACTTTTTGCCTTAGGGGACCAAGGTGAATGCTTAAATTTTAGGTAATTTGCAAATACAGTTGCAGATGCCTTACCCACTCCAACTTTAAAATACTTTGCTACTCTTTCGTATATCTTATTTTCTTTAACCTTGTGGTACTTGAAAAAGATACTTTCACGTGTAATCGAAATAATTAGAGTTTTTTTGCTTTAGCGCTCTCTCCGCACAGCACATAGTCATATTATTTCGTGCCATAAACTTGGGAGTACGGTACAAATCACTTGATTATGAGAGGAAGTTTGGTGCTTAGCCGATGTTACTGTTTTTGTGGTGCAACGTTTGAGCCGTATATTACGATTGATTAGTTTTATACAGGGCTGGTATCTTAATTTTTTGTAAATAAGTACATTTAGGGTATTTTGGTAAAAACATGCTATTTTACACAGTCTTTATTGCTCATTTGTTGCTAAAAAACATTTTTGACCTGAAAATCTAAAAATAAATAAAATTTAGGGTCTCAAAATAAGTAGGAGTCTTATTAATGAGTACAGATACCAGCTCTGGTTTAATACAATTCAATTACTTGCGGTCGCAATAAATATCATATAACCTTTATTAATCAGCTAACCTATTTTTTGGAGACTATTCTCAGACTTATAGATTGTTCCCAATGTTTCCTGGGTTGTCTCTAAGCCACCTAGAGGGCACAGAAACTATCGAAAATATATGTAAAAAAGGAATATAAACCGATTTCGATAAACATGGTAGTTGTGAATAAGAGTGGATAAGAGGATAATTTTTGCTTTTTCTAGGTCACAGGTTCAATTCTCTTTGGGCGCATTTTTTATCTTTCTAGGTTATTGGCGGTCGAACCACATGGATAGTACCTCAAATAATTATTTTTTATGCAACTGATATAATGTGCAAAACAACTAGCTTGATCTCAAGCTTATGTGAAATAACGTTTTGAGTGTAAATAAATACTTAAAAGACAGAAAGACGTAAATTAAAGATACCGTAAATCCTCTAATAGAGCCCCGGGGGCTTTATTTTTCAATCCCTGAAAAATCTTGAAATTGTCAATCAAAAATGGTGCTAACTCTGAAACTCTAGTCAAATATCGAGGGGGGGGGCTCTATTAGAGAGGGGGCTCTATTAGAGGATTTACGGTAGTTTACTGAATGAATCCGAACAGGGCTCTTGATCAAATGTACATAGAAGCTTTGCCGTATATAGAAGCTTTGGCTTGAAATATAGTTGAATACCTTCTAAGCAACAATTCACCTTGGTTACCTTAACACGTCAAATACCGTTGTTACATCGGTTTATTTCGACGCAGAATTTAACGCTGAGCACGCCTGTGTTGTTAGTTTTTCAAAATTTGCGCCAAGAATATGAGAAACGGCCCATTTTTGAAAACTTGTTTTTTTGGTTTTAGTTCTATCGTTATTTTTCATTTTTCTTACGGTTTCTGTGAGTTTATCTATTGCTTTTAACGCCATCGGAAAGCCCAGAATTAGAGCTTCCTAACGGTATATCACACCGACAAAAGTAATTCGGAAATGTTGTACTACCAACAAAAATAATGATTTTCGTCACTTTTTGCAAACATAATTTTTTGAATAAGAAAGCAAAATTTTTTGCGATTGCAGAAATTCTTAAGTCTCTACTATAGCTCGAAGGAAAGAGCAATTCAAATGGAACATTCTTGTGCAAAAAGTAAAGTAAAACATGGCAGAAAACAGGCTTTCTTAGTGTTTAACAAGACTACCAAAAAGTTTTGGTATTCGAAATTTCACAGCAAGTTGTAAGCTTTGAGGACAGTTTCATATGCAATCAACCATGCTAAACACGAATCCGATGTTAAAAATCTAGGTTTCTCTAGCGAAATTATAGTTTTACGTGAAAATCGTTTTTGAACTTTTTTGGTAGTCTTGTTAAACACTAAGAAAGCCTGTTTTCTGCCATGTTTTACTTTACTTTTTTTCACAAGAATGTTCCATTTGAATTGCTCTTTCCTTCGAGCTATAGTAGAGACTTAAGAATTTCTGCAATCGCAAAAAAATTTTGCTTTTTTATTAAAAAAATTATGTTTGCAAAAAGTGACGAAAATCATTATTTTTGTTGGTAGTACAACATTCCGAATTACTTTTGTCGGTGTGATATACCGTTAGGAAGCTCTAATTCTGAGCTTTCCGATGGCGTTAAAAGCAATAGATAAATTCACAGAAACCGTAAGAAAAATGAAAAATAACGATAGAACTAAAACCTAAAAAAACAAGTTTTCAAAAATGGGCCGTTTCTCATATTCTTGGCGCAAATTTTGAAAACTAACAACACAGGCTTGCTCAGCGTTAAATTCTGCGTCGAAATAAACCGATGTAACAACCGGTATTTGACGTGTTAAAGCAAAATTCAAATTTCGGTTCAAAATACAGAAAATTATGACTTTCCCTTCAAGACAAAACATAAAAAATATATGAAAAATGACTGAAGTGCACCCCCTGTAGTGCACCCCCTAAGTGCACCCCCTTGAAGTGCACCCCCTTGAAGTGCACCCCTACCAGAGCGGGTGCACTTCAAGGGGGCAGTGTTTCCAAAAAGCAGAAGCGGATCGCCACAATCAGAAGCAGAAGCGGAAATTCTGTTTCTGATTCTGTTTCTGCCTTTCAAACATTCTGTTTCTGCTTCTGCTTCTGCTTTTGAAACTTTATGCTTCTGCTTTCTGCTTCTGCTTTTCAAACTTTCTGTTTCTGCTTCTGTTTCTGCTTTTGAAACTTTCTGCTTCTGCTTTCTGTTTCTGCTTTTGTAAGCTTTCTGCTTCTGCTCGTGGCAATCTGCTCCTGCTTTTGATTTTTGCTTTTCAAAAAGTGTTTTTGCTTTTTTCTGCAGTTTTTGTATATTTTTTAATATTATTCCTTAACGCTTACTTATTCAACGTTCAATAATGATTATAAGCCACTGTAATCTGATAACCTTAATAACGCGAAACTTTTTTACCCAAATGAATCAGACTTTATGTAAATATAACGTTTTTCCTGTAAAAGGACGTTCTTCTCCATAAGAGACTCCTCGACTCCACAGACTTATTTCTCGGTTACTACTCATTTGGCCGCACCTCATTTGTCCGCCATTTCGCATTTTTATAAGAAAATTACCACTGCCGTTAATTTCGACCTTTTATTGACGAGCGGTAGTTAAGTCATCAACTAAAGGCTATTCTACCCCGTTTTGGTCACTGGAACTGGGCAAAAAAGAACTCTGTATGCATATTATGATCAAAAGTCATGCTCGAAATCATCTTTAAGGTAAGTGAGTGCGCGCATCTCTAACCCATCAAGCCTCCTGCGCCCTTTTCGGAGGACATAGATCAGATTCTTCCTCTTATGAATTTTTCACACACATTGCAACCAGTTTTCTGCCTAGTTTTAAATTTTTTCATAAATATCGGTTAAGACTCAAATCTTTTCAAATTTTAAATACCATAAAGTCACTTGATTCAGGGCTTATTATGATACAAGAAGACAGAAGCATCCTTCGATGCGCGCAATATCCTAAAGTCTATACCCGATAATGCACAAGCCATCTACTACCATGACAAAATCCCTGAAGCCGAAGTACATGCAAAATATGTCAGCGCATGGCCTTCAAAAGCAGATTTATTGAACAGCAGTCAACATCCATAACAAAGGTAACGGAAACAAACAATTAAAGATAAACAATTTCCATACTCAACATTTTCTGTCTGAACCAGACGATCAGCGAACGAGATTGAGATAGACCTCATAGTAATTGATCAGCGTCTAAGAGAATCAATTTTAAGCGCTATAAACAAAACTGGTAAGATGACTAACCAATGGAGACTGCTCTGCCAGCTTAGCAGTTGCGATAAGCTTCTCCGAACCATCTGAGTAGCGCACTTGAGCAATTGGGCAACGTCCATCTGCCCGCACGGCTAGCACTGCAATAAGGCGTACCACCGAATCATCTGAAAAAACTATATATGGAGCCATACTGAAAAGCAAATAGCAGCAAGGTGTACCTTCAACCGAAATGTCAAGAGGAGCATCATCATCGACAGGTGCATTGACCACTTCCTCGGCCATATTCTTAGCGTCCAGACACTGATGCTTGGCCGGAAGAGACTCGAAAATCTTGCCCGAAGTGCGCTTTGGAGGAGAACTGACCGCTTCGCCACTTCTAATCATCTCCTCCAGATGGAAGCTTCAAAGACTTGCACCAAATCGACGCAGCCCAGCAAAAAAACTGGAGCTGATGGGAGCAGGAGACTTGATAGAGCGTAACTTCCGATCCGAATTGACATTGGACCTGGGAGCAGCTGCTTTCTTGGCTGGCGACTTCTTGACAGGCGCAGCATCAGGGACTCTCTGCTTGATAACGCTCTGACGAACCGGCTTATCCCACTTGCCAGAGTCTTCCACCTGAATAGTCGGAAAAGTTAAAGGCTGCATTGAAAAGTGAGAGTAGTTACCTTCTTAGTCGGACTGTCAGGCGTTGATTCAATAACCAGCAGAAAACCACTCAAGTCAGCAGTCTTCTCGGCATATTCAGCAGCACTTTTCCCAGTATCTAAATCTTATTTTAAAAATAATATGTAAAAGTCAGAGTACGATCAAAGGCTTGAAGAACGAATAAATAAGTCAGAACAGAAAATAGGTAGAAACTGAATGCAGAAGCAGAAAGTTTCAAAAGCAGAAGCAGAAAGCAGAAGCATAAAGTTTGAAAGGCAGAAGCAGAAGCAGAAACAGAAAGTTTGAAAAGCAGAAGCAGAAAGCAGAAGCATAAAGTTTGAAAAGCAGAAGCAGAAGCAGAAACATAACGTTTTGAAAAGCAGAAGCAGAGGCAGAAGCAGAAAAGTTCAAAAGCAGAATCATTATGCTTCTGCTTCTGTAATACTTCTGCTTTCTGCCATCAGATTTCTGTTTCTGATTTCCGCTTCTGCTTTTTGGAAACACTGCAAGGGGGTGCACTTCATATGCTGTCGTAGAGCAGCAGTGTAGTGCGAAACTCAGTCGTCGGTTCGAGTCCCGATGCTGGTCGCCACTTTTCATTTCTCTAATTCAAAACTCGAGGCATTTGCTGACTCATAAAATGCCCCGGGACGATTGATGAGTCAGCAAATGTCCCGAAACATTTCGTGACTTAACAAATGTCCCGAGACATTCCTTGACTCAGGAATGGTCCCGAGACATTCCGTGACTCAACAAATGTCTTGAGACATTCGGTGACTCACTAAATGTCTTGAGACATCTTCTGACTCAGCAAATGGCTTTGTTTCGACCTTCCAATCTTTCTAATGTTGAAGAATTTCGTCCTAATTTAGGACTAATATTGTCTATTTCAGAACATCTAAATTTATGACCTGGTTCCAGGGCACAAACTAGACGAATCCAAAAGTTGACTAAATTTGTACTGTTCACCGGGGCAAAATTGTTCGACCGTAAGTCGTTTCGGATTATGTCTCGGCCAAAAAGACATTCAATCCCAACTTTTGGCGCTGACATTAAATGCCCTGGCGGGGCATGAAAATCTTGAAACCTCTATTTCAACAAAAAACTCAAATAGTGTAAAACGAGGCGTGTTATATGTTACGATGATACAGTCAACCCTCGGCATAGCGGCTCTTTTCTGTTTTTGTGTGCTGTATCACCTTTGTACTCTATCACCTGGCTACTAATTTCGATCGTTTGATACTATGATATAACGATTATTCAAAAAGAGTTATGAATAGGAAAAAAACCATAAAAATGGGAAAAAAGTGTGCATGTTCGTAGTGGCGTTCGAACCATTTGACTATAAAATATACCACCCTTTAACACCTCGAGGACGGTTTGTGACAAATGTGTATTCTGGTGCAGAAATTCATGCTGAACAATTCTGCAAAAACAGATTTTGCGTGTCTCGAGTCCAAAACCTGACAACACACCTTTTTATGATTTTAGTCACAAAAATGGATGTCGACGTTAAAACGACTATTTGACTATTTTTTCAATTTTTTTTATCAAGTTAAGTACTTATTCAAACCGCTATTGTTTGCGCTTTCAAATCAGCCCTTAACCTAAAAATTGACATTTTAAAAAGTTGAAAAATAAGTGAAAATAAAGAGAATTTTTTTTCCGAAAATTAACTAAATTCACTAAAAGTGAATTTTCTCCGTGACAAAAAATCGTTAAGAATGAGAGTTGTGCTGAATTTTTTTTTAATAACAGTTTTTGCTAATGGCCTTATCACAATTGTAGGTGTAAGTGTAAATGTAATTGTGAGTGTAAATGTTTTTGGTATTGTGAACACCCCTTACATTTACACTTACATTAACACTTACATTTACACTGACATTTACATTTACACTTACAATTGTGATAGAGCCATAAGTAAAAATGTCTTTATTTCGCTAGTTCATGACTCAATGATACACAGATGACATATCATTCATAAGCGCTGAATCTCAGTTATATTTCAAGCACAACTCTCATTCTTAACGATTTTTTTGTCACGGAGAAATTTCACTTTTAGTGAATTTAGTTAATTTCGGGAAAAAAAATTATCTTTATTTTCACCTATTTTTCAACTTTTAGAATGTCGATTTTCAGGTTAAGGGCTCATTTGAAAGCGCAAACAATAGCGGATTTAATAAGTATTTAACTTGATGAAAAAAAATTGAAAAAATGGGTTAACTAGTCGTTTTAAAGTCGACACCCATTTTTTCAGGTTTTGGACTCAAGACACGCAAAATCTGTTTTTGCAGAGTTGTTCAGCATGAAATTCTGCACCAGAATATACATTTGTCGAAAACCATCCTCGAGGTGTTAAAAAAGCATGCCGTGCGTTTCAAAAAGTTAATGCGGGGACCAGCAATTTTTTTCGAACCGTTCCATTTTTCACGCGCTTTGCATCAAATACGATATTAATGACCTCATACTACTAAAAACTAGCCAGAAAACTTAAAAAATCTGGCTAAATTTACCTATAACCCCACCACTCAATTAACCTTGACCCCCACCAGAAAATCTTTTTGGCCTCAATAGATAGCCCTGATCAGGCTCAACATTTTAAAATGTCACTCGCATTGTTGAAATAAGAATTTAAAGGAAAACTACCGGAATAAAGTTAACAAATCAATGGTATGGGATGTCATGTTTTCACAAATTTTAAATGTCTATATAGTATTTGGGACGGGGGCGTCTGTCTGTCACCAATTTGAGTGGTTCCGTTGAGCACTCAAAAACTTTTTTCTGGGCAAGAGTTTAATGGGCAAGTTTGGTCCCATCGGAAAGCCCTTTCGACGGCGAAGGACTTTTTATTATAAAATTTTCGACGCTACTGTCATATACCCCCTCAAAAAGCTACTCGGTTATAACAAACCCCCCCCCCCCCCGAAAATCAAGATTTTTGGGAGTGCTCAAAACCCATTTTAAGTGATAATTTTGCTATAAAAGGTCCAGAAAAGTAATTTTAAAAGGGAATAAGGGCTGTATTGGGAGGGAAGGGAATAATACAGGGGCCACTTTTTTGCTGCTTACCATGTTTTTCAACTCGGGCTGTGGCAAAAATAGACTCTTCATGCATTTTAAGATCAAGAGTGCTATTCAGAATCATGTCTAAGGTAAGTGCGTGCGCGCATCTCTAACTCTCAAGCCCCCTGCGCTCCCTTCGGAAGCGCAGGAGGCTCGGGGGCTTGGAGTTGAGATGCGCACACCCACATACCTTAGACGCTTAGAGAATTAATACTCTAAGGATCCCAACCATCTCAAAAAGTGGCCCCTGTATTATTCCTTCCTCTCCCAATACAGCCCGTGATCCCATTTAAATTGCTTTTCTGGTCCTTTTATGGCGAAATTATGGTAAAAAATGGTTTTTAGACACTCCTAAAAAAGTCGGTTTTCGGGGAGGGGGGGGGTGGTATATGACAGTAGGTCGATTTTAGGGGGGGGGGTGACGAGTATATTACAGTAGCGTTTTTGGGGAAGGGGGGGGGTTTGGGAGGATGAGTATATTACAGTAGCGCCGGATTTTCGTTTTGAGAAATTTAAAATTTTGCCTCTTGAAGTTGAAAAGTGAAGTTTTTAAGAAAGTCTCGAAAAATTTTAAATGAAAACCTTTTTTTGAGTTGGCGCTATTTAAAAGCTGTTAAAAAGCAAAGCGAACACGCCTAGCAATATTTGGTTGTCAGAAATAAGGTACAGTCAACCATCGATATAACGGCCCCCCCCTCCCCGATATAACGGCCCCTCCATATAACGGCCCCTTTGGCCCTATTTGGTTGGATATTACTGAAACATAAGAAGTTATATTCTCGATATAACGCCCCTCGATATAACGTAGGAAAAAATCGGACACGGACAATTCCCTGCCGCGCCAATTCCCTGCCGCGGCCGATTTCCTGCCGGACAATTTCCTGCCTGAGACAAATTCCTGCCGCGCCAATTCCCTGCCGGGAAATATACTAGTAAAACATATCCAATTAATTTCCCAACTTAACAAATATGGGACTGAGCCTAACCGTATGTTAAATCGAGCGTCGACTGTGCTATAATTTGACCTAAATCGACGCTCTACACAACGGACGCTCTCCATAACGGACAATAAAGTCAGTCTCTTTGGGTTCTTTTATGGAGAGTGTCGACAGTAGGCACAATTGCCAATGCCCCTCTACCCCACTTCAAGAGAGCCTTATCCCTGCTTTGAGGGCCTCTGAGGTCAAAATCGGAATAGACCTTTGGAATAGACATATTTCTATAAATCGGAATAGACCTATTGTAGGACGGTTCTCGTATCTGCAGTCTTCTGCCGACAGATGAAATGAAAACTCACCGCTATGACGATGCCAGATCTCTCTACGAAGGCGCAAGTCGAGGTGCTCGTGTCTCAACCAATGGACCAATGCTCGGCTATAGAATCAATCGAAAAAACGGAACACGATCTCATTTTTGGATCAGCTACTATGAGCTATAATTTGCTTACTTGCATTGGTATCACGAGTCTACATATTTTACAACAGACGATTCTGGGCATTGATCACCCGACGATTGGCCGATTACTCGGAGAGATGAAGAAAGCTCAGAAGCTCAGTGACACCTACAAACAATTCATCCAGCTGTAATATATTCGCGGCCTGACCCACAACTTCATTGAGCATCAGTAGTACGTGGAAATGTTATATTGTAGTGCTTTATTTTCGTTTAAAGAGTTTTTTGTCATTTTTGTTCGAGTTGGTTCTCAATTAAGATGCAATTTGTTTAGTTGGGAATTGATTGAGTATGGTTTAACTAGTATATTTCCCGGCAGGGAATTGGCGCGGCAGGGAATTGTCTCCGACAGGGAATAGTATCCGGCAAGAAATTGTCCGGCAGGAAATTGGCGCGGCAGGGAATTGTCACGTACCGGGAAAACATACCCTCGATACAACGGCCCCTACGGAAAACATGTGATTTTAATCGCAAAATAGTTTGTAAAAAATGTATTTCTATTATTATTTTCAATTTTTATTATTTTCAAAACCTACACCATCTACAATATTTATTCCTATTATTTGAAATCCTACTTTTTTCTTTTGAAAAACAGCAGAAGTAGGTCGTAACAAAGAGGTGTATTAAAAAGGGCATGCCTATTGCCAATGGGAATATTTTTTGATTCTAAGAATAATTTGCCAGCTGAAATTAAAAAGAATTGACACAAAATAGTTAATGTTGAGAAAAATATTTTTGAACTGGAAATTTACTACCGAACCCACTGCCAACTTTCAGTGGTTTCCGATGCTCCTACCAATAAGCTATCTAGACTAATATATTTTTTTGGTAACACTATAGAATCCACACCCCCCCTACCCAGCTAGAAAAAAAATTACTTTTCCTTAAGGGGAAAGGACCCGTCTCATATTGTTTCTCGTGCTCTGAAACGGCACGGAAACACTTTGGTTTCCAAAAAATCGAAAAAAAAATTTTTCGATTTGCCTTGGTTCTCCAAGGTAAAAAATTTAAGAAAATTAAAAAAAAAACATTTTCTTGAATTCCCGCCAAAAAATTTTCAAGGGATTTAAGGCTGTATTGGGAGGGGAAGGGAATAAAAGGGGCCACTTTCATGGCAAAAATATTAACGAAGTGAATTCTGGACTATTTCGGATGTCCTACCATGTTTTTTAACTGGGCCGTGGCAAAAAGAGACTCTATATGCATTTTATGGTCAAGAGTACTTCTCGGAATCATGTGTAAGGTAAGTGAGTGCGCGCATCTCTAACTCTCAAGCCCCCTGCGTTCCCTTCGGGGCGCAGGGGGCTTGGGGCTTGGAGTTGAGATGCGCACACCCACATACCTTAGACACAAATCACTCGAAAGTGACTCTGGATGCATGAAAAAGCATGCATACCAGAGTTTATTTATGCGGTAAGCCCAGTCAGCAAAATTATGTTCAACATCTTCTTGTTAGTGGGC
The DNA here is from genome assembly GCA_004194705.1 of Ditylenchus dipsaci. Lineage (NCBI taxonomy): Eukaryota > Metazoa > Nematoda > Chromadorea > Rhabditida > Anguinidae > Ditylenchus > Ditylenchus dipsaci. The sequence goes on along the minus strand of SADC01001275.1, from coordinate 1,867,547 downwards.
TCTGTGTGATTAGTGGCCCTCTTTTGTCCCTTCCCGTCCCAATACAGCCTCATTCCGTTTAAAAATGTTTTGGCGGGAATTCAAAAAATATTTTTTTGAATTTTCTTAAATTTTTTACCTTGGGGACCAAGGCAAATCGAAGAAAAAATTTTTTGATTTTTCGGAAACCAAAGTGTTTCCGTGCCTTTTCAGAGCACGAGAAACAATATGAGACGGGTCGTCTCCCCTTCAGGAAAACTACATTTTTCGCTAGCTGGGGGGGGGGGATTCTATAGTATAGCGTTTTTTTAATAAGTTCCAAAAATAGTACTGATTGCAAGGTATTAAGGTATTGAATAAGTTCATCCCTTCAGTAGTTTACAGTTAAAAAGGTCAACCCTCGATATAACGGACCCCTATGACAATTTTGTCAAGAAAAACTCGATATAACGGCCCTCCAATATAACGGCCCCCTGCGGCCGGTCCAAGGGGGGGCCGTTATATCGAGGGCCGACTGTATTGTCTGTTACGAAAATATCTCTATAAGCGCCGATAGGCGCCTTCTGACCCTTGTTACCTATATCTCCTCATTTTAAATTATAATTTTAAAGGGGGGGGGACTTTATACTTATTGTAATTATTTGTTTTGCTCGTACCTTCTTGAATTCATTGGGAAGGAGTAGATTGCGCCATTTCGATTTGCGCCCATTCAATTTGCGCCAATTCAATTTGCGCCAATTCAATTTGCGCCACTTCAATTTGCGCCCTTTTCGATTTGCGCCCCTTCAATTTGCGCCCTTTTCGATTTGCGCCCCTTCAATTTGCGCCCATTTCAAATTGCGCCCATTTAGATTGCGCCCTTTATTCCAATAGGTTCTCATGTCAATATGTGTTTTTGTTTTGCCATCAATTGCTGTACTTCATACCGTTTTAATCCATTTTCAATTTGCAATTTTGACGCTTTTTTAGATATTGCTATGGAAGATACAAGCTATACGAACAGAGGAAACGTGCTCGGCATCTCTGTAATCTCTTTTAGTGTCTTTTTTGAGCGTGTTTCTGTATTGATGATTATTCCATGTTGTTTGTAAAATATAAGGAATAAGTAATAGAAAATCCTCTTTTACTTTGTTTATTATCTAAAAGGGTCGAAAGACCGACTATGATGCATTAGTCCATTACTTATCAAGCGTAGAAATTGATTATTTCAACGTGAAAACGAAAACACATGTTGGACGTATCAGTTGACATGAGAACCTATTGGAATAACAGGCGCAATCTAAATGGGCGCAATTTGAAATGGGCGCAATCTAAATGGGCGCAATTTGAAATGGGCGCAATCTAAATGGGCGCAATTTGAAAAGGGCGCAAATTGAAGTGGCGCAATTTGAAGGGGCGCAAATTGAATGGGCGCAAATTGAATTGGCGCAAATTGAATGGGCGCAAATCGAAATGGCGCAATCTACTCCTTCCCAATTCATTGTGTGTTCGAAGTCGTTTATTAGCTTCAAAACAGCATATAAATTTTTAGTTTTGTTCAGAAGGCTGAAAATAACCTCAAAAGTCTGGTGCTATTTTTAATTTTTAAACGTTTTAAGCGGAAAACTTCTTTTTTACTAAAAAAAACCAGAGTCTCTGACACCGGATTCGTGATCAGGGGACCCGATTTGCTTACAAAACATTTCTCAACATGTTAAATTAGCCGCCCTATTTTGAATTCCCTTCGAGACAACAATTTTTCAAACAAATTAATACAGTCAACTCTCGATAATCCATCACTCTCTAATCCGTCCCTCTCGATAATCCGTCACCTTCGTGACGCTTTGTTTGGTTTTGAATTAAATAAATACCGTATTCTCTCTAATAGAACCACATGTGGTTCTATTTTTCAACCCCCTTGGGGGTGTGGTTCTATTAGAGAGTGTGGTTCTAATAGAGAGTGTGGTTCTATTTTTCAACCTTCTGAAGATATTCAAGCATTGCAGCATACGCGCATAAATTCTTTGTTTCAGATCTGCTCTGGTGTAGAGGGGTCGCTCATTTATACTATACTTTTATTTATTTTTGTTTCTTATGGCAGTCATGGTTATGTCGATAACTTATATGAATAATTTAATAAGTAATTTTGTTGATCAAGGTGATTATTGTCACCCCGGTCACCATACTCAACTTAATCGACCTAATAAATAAAAAATATATATACAGTGAAAATAGGCGTCCCCCATAGACCAGAACAGGTCCCAAAACTTATCATCACTTTAGAGATATATCTTTATTATTTAACTATTTTTGCGCTTCCTCAAGACCGATTTCTTGTATCTGCTCAGCCAACTTCTTCTCATCTTTCGCGAGCTTCACCTTGCCTCGACCACTCGGAACCGGCCCAATTTTGCTGAAGCAGTGAATGGCGTCGTCCTCATATCCATCGGTGGCATTGGGAACTGCGCACGATCTGAATGACTCAACGATGAGCTCTTTTAGGAGATTCTCCAGGCTTCGACGATCCATCGGAGTTAGAAGGCCGTTGGCGCAGCTTGAGAGTGTTAAGGGGTGTGGTTCTATTAGAGAGTGTGGTTCTAATAGAGAGTGTGGTTCTATTTCACAACCCCCCTTGGGGGTGTGGTTCTATTAGAGAGTGTGGTTCTATTAGAGAGAATACGGTAAGGCTAATCCGTCACTCTTGATAATCCGTCACTCCACGGCGGTCCCAAGGGGTGACGGATTATTGAGAGTTGACTGTACGCGGTAATTTAAATATTCATTGTCTCGAAGGGAATTCAAAATAGAACAGTCAATTTTACATTTTGAGAGTTGTTTTGTAAGCAAATTGGGTACGCTTATCATGAAGCCGGTGTCAGAAATTCCGGTTTCTGATGTAAAAAAGAAATTTTCTGCTTAAAAGGGGGGAGGGAAACTTTATACACGCATCGCCTTAGGACACATGACCACTGGCTGCAGACCTTTTTTTTCCTCCTTTTATTTACAATTTTATTGTCATAATGTAGCCAAGGTTCTGGGCTTTCATTTGAGCTATCATACAGATGAAAAGTCAGTATAAAGTTAGGGCTAAAATATAAAAATACAATTCGATGAAATCCTCAATAGGACTATACCAGTACTTTTCGGTAGTATTCTGGAACTGACGTTTTTCCCAATTTTAATTTACACACTCATTTGCAGCCTTACACTCAAAATGTAGCCCTGCTTCTTGTCGTCATTTTTACCATACGGTTGTATAAAATAATGTAAATTGAAATCGCAAAAAATCTCAGTTCCTAGTACGCATCATTTTGGCTGGTTTACTCTAATTTTGGTGGTCATTTGCCAAAAATCGCAAAATTGAGGCAGTTGATGACAGGAAAGCAGTGCTGAAAATGGTTGCAATCGATTGCTCGATGATTTTTGGACCTAAAAGTCAAAAAACTTATTGAAAAAGTAAATTAAAACACCCCCAGAGGGACTAGAACTTTCGACAAAATGCGATGCGTATATAAAGTCCTCCCCCCCTTAAAAACTAATTGTACCATCGTGCTCAGCATGAAATTCTGCACCAGAAGCAACAAAAGTCATCACCCGCCTTTCTCGTGTTTAAAAACCATGGTCACCTGTTCTAAATTCTCCTCCGCCAATTCAAATTTTTCACCTCTGAGCTTCCGTACGGATTTTTCAACTAGGTTTCTAACACAACGATACCTAAAATTAAATTATAAGCCTTGTTTTGTTAGAAACCTAGCTGAAAAATCCGAACAGATCTCGAATTGGCGGGGATGATTTAGATCGCGTGCCCATAGCCCGCCATGGCTTGTTCACATTGTTAGAGTTAGAGTTCGGGATTTTGGTTACGTGAACACCTCTGATACTAACTCTAACTCGAACACTACCTCTAATTCGAGGGTGTTCATGTACCTCGAGTTAGAGCTAAAGTTTGAGGTTAAATTTGAAGGTGTTGATGCATATAACTTGGATTCCCTTGTAGCAAATCCCCAAAAACTAACTTTCAGTGGCTTTAGACGGCTTTGGGGTGAGATTGTGAGCTATCTAAGCTATATACATAAAAATTTCCAAGCTCGACCTCTAACTCTAACTAGATGTATGTGAACACCATCGAGTTAGAGTTCGGGTTTTTGAGTACATGAACACCTCTTACCCGAACTCTAACTCGAACTCTGACAACGTGAACAAGCCATTAAAGATTTGTCGACCCTAGCAGCGAATACCCCCCCCCCCAACAATATTTTTTTTCAAAATCAGGTTTTAACCATTTCTAAGTAATTTTTATGCGCTGAAAACGATAAAAAAAAGGGTTTTCGGGCATTTTCTGACCTAAAAAGTTGATTTTTGGAAAAAAAAATTTTGACCAAAATTCGACTTTTTGCCTTGGAGGACCAAGGTATTCTACCTCGTTTTGTCACTGGAGCTAGGCAAAAAGAGTCTCTTCATGCATCTTTGATTAAGAGTCTTGCTCGGAATCATGTCCAAGGTAAGTGAGTGCGCGCATCTCTAACTCTCAAGCCCCCTGCGCCCCGAAGGGGGCGCAGGGGGCTTGGTTGCTTGGGTTGAGATGCGCACACCCACATACCTTAGACACAAATCATGACTCTGGATGCATGAAAAAAACATGCATACCAGAGTTTCTTTATGCGGTAGGCCCCAGCTAATAAAACTATGTTCAAATCCCATCTTTTTAGGACTCTAGGTACCGTTTTCAGGTGGTTTACCTTGGCCCCCCAAGGCAAAAAGTCGAATTTTGGTCAGAATATTTTTTCCCAAAAATCAACTTTTTAGGTCAGAAAATGCCCGAAAACACTTTTTTATCGTTTTCAGCGCATAAGAATTACTTAGAAATGGTTAAAACCTAATTTGAAAAAAAAATTGTGAGGGGGGGGGGGTGGGGGTGGTATTCTCTACTAACGCCGATTTGTCTTTTATTTGAGACCCAAATCTTTAGAATTTTTAAGATTTCTTGTCAAAACATTTATTTTTGGTGCTCAAAATCAATAAATACTGTAAAAAATACAGGATGCTTCAAGAAATGTGGACGCTTTTAGCGCCATAACTTTGTTTATATGTAATTTTTCGAAATTCTGTGAACGCACATCAATTAACGATTTGATAAGAATTTTTTGGTATATAATGTCAAAAACAAAATTTTTGCTTGGTCCCCCGTGTGGTTTGGGTACCGGTCTATGGACGGCCTAGATAGGCAAACCCAAACCAAAAGGGTGACCAAGCGAAATTACACACAAAAAAATTCTTATCAAATTCTGAGTCGGCCTTATGCTTTCACAGATTTTTGAAAAATAGCTTATAATAAAAAGTTGTGTTGTTCAAAAGTGTCCACATTTCTTGAAAACCCCTGTATTCAGGGTCAGTGATGTAAAAATGTAAATTTTGGCACCGGCACCGCACCGGTGCCTGGTGTCGGCACCGGCACCGGTGCCGGCACCTGGCTGAACATTTGCACCGGTGCCTATCACATTCAGTACATTTTTCGAGTAAAAAAGTTTAATTTTCAACGGGAATGAGTTTTGTTGTTTCAAACACTTCATATACGCATCGCCCAAAATCGACTGTTCTTATCCCGCTAGGTGCACATTTTTTTATTTTTACTAAGTTTAGTGACATCTAGAGTCAAAAACTACCGTGCAATCGATTTCGATCATTTCTAGCACTGCTTCGCTGTTAGCAACTGCCTCAATTTTGCGATTTCAAGCAAATGACCATCAAAATCAAAGGAAACCAGCAAAAATGATGCGTACTCAGTCTCATATAGCCTGAGCCTCCACCAATTCTATTTATTTATCAACGCTTTTAGTGACTTTCTAGAGTCAAAATTTCATGGGGAACAAGATAGAAATTTTTTCACACCAAAATCACTTCAGAAAAGCAAGGTAGCTAGCAAATGTTTGACCAGGGAAGAAATAAGTACTATTGAGGGGTAGGATTTCAGTATTATTTAGAAACTGACATTTTTTGAGATTTCAATTACATAGTTTCATATAGGGTTGTACAATGGGAATATTCCCGGGAATATTTCCGGGAATATTCCCGGGAACATTGGAATATTCCCGGGTTTCCCGGTATTTTCCCCTATCTCTATATAGTATTTGGGTCGGGGGGGGGTCGTCCGTCCGTCACACTTTTTATGAATTTATGGTGTTCAAGACTGATTTTTGCTACTTTTTGCAATTTTATATTCGATATTTTTTCGGAACCCTCAAGTTCAACATCTTAGCTTTCTTTTAAGCACAAACACGTATAATTGAAGTTGCTTCTAAAAAAATTTTTCCTTGCCCTCCAAACTAGAGATGGTGGATTTTAGCCTGGATTTGAGGTGGCATTTTGTGTTCAAGCCACTTTTCTGCTATGTTTAGTTAACTCATGTTCGTTATTTCACCGGAACCCTGAAGTTTAACATCTTGGCTTTCTTTTAAGCTCAAACACATATAATTGAAGTTACTTCTAAAAAAAGTTTTCCTTGCCCTCCAAATTGGTGATGGTCGATTTTGGCCTGGATTAAAGGTGGATTTTCGGGTTTAAACCCACTTTTTGGCCAGTTTTTGCCAAATAATGTCAGATATCTCTGCGGAACCTTCAAGTAAAACATCTTGGCATCCTTTTAAGCACAAACACGTATAATCGAAGTTGCTTCTAAAAAAATTTTTCCTTGCCCTCCAAATCGGAGATGGTGGATTTCAAGGGTAGGCGAGGATAAGCGAGGATAAGCGAGGGTAGGCGAGGATAGGCGAGGGTGGGCGAGGGTAGGCGAGGATGGGCGAGGGTAGGCGAGGATAGGCGAGGTAGGCGAGGATAGGCGAGGGTAGGTGAGGATGGGCAAGGGTAGGCGAGGGTAGGCGAGGATGGGCGAGGGTAGGCGAGGATAGGCGAGGGTAGGCGAGAATAGGCGAGGATAGGCGAGGGTAGGCGAGGATGGGCAAGGGTAGACGAGGGTAGGCGAGGATAGGCGAGGGTAGGCGAGAATAGGCGAGGATAGGCGAGGGTAGGCGAGGATGGGCAAGGGTAGACGAGGATAGGCGAGGGTGGGCGAGGGTAGGCGAGGATGGGCGAGGGTAGGCGAGGATAGGCGAGGTAGGCGAGGATAGGCGAGGGTAGGTGAGGATAGGCGAGGGTGGGCGAGGGTAGGCGAGGATGGGCGAGGGTAGGCGAGGATAGGCGAGGGTAGGCGAGAATAGGCGAGGATAGGCGAGGGTAGGCGAGGATGGGCAAGGGTAGACGAGGGTAGGCGAGGATAGGCGAGGGTAGGCGAGAATAGGCGAGGATAGGCGAGGGTAGGCGAGGATGGGCAAGGGTAGACGAGGATAGGCGAGGATGGGCGAGGGTAGGCGAGGGTAGGCGAGGATAGGCGAGGGTAGGTGAGGATGGGCAAGGGTAGGCGAGGGTAGGCGAGGATGGGCAAGAGCAGGTGAGAATGGGCGATGATGGGCGAGGGTAGGCGAGGATGGGCAAGGGTAGGCGAGGATGGGCGAGGGTAGGCGAGGATAGGCGAGAATGGGCAAGAGCAGGTGAGAATGGGCGAGGATGGGCGAGGGTAGGCGAGGATGGGCGATGGTAGACGAGGATAGGCGAGGATGGGCAAGGGTAGGCGAGGATGGGCGAGGGTAGGCGAGGTAGAGTAGCTTAGTCAACAGGTAGGGTGGATGATCTACCCTAACCATTAACGCACTCGAAAGATAAATCTATCCGAACTACTAATGTACATGAACAACTAATGTTCCCGAACAACATAGGCGCCGATAGGCGCCTGCAGACCCTAGTATTGGGAATATTCCCAATTTCCGGGAATATTCCCGGTTTTCTATATTTCCGGGAATTTCTACAACTCTAGTTTCATACAACGTATGCTGAAAATGACGGCAAGTAGCCGGGCTACATTTTGAGTGTAAGGTTGCAAATGAGTGTGTTAATAAAAATTGGGAAAAACATCAGTTCCAGGATACTATCGAAAAGTACTGGTATAGTCCTATTTAGGATTTCATCGAATTGGACATGGTTCAATGTTTTTTGAATTTTAGCTAATACTTTATACTAATTTTCATCTGTATGATAGCTCAAAAGAAAGCCCAGAACCTTGGCTACATTTTGACACTAAACTTGTAAATAAAAGGAGAAAAAAATAAGGTGTGCAGCCAGTGGTAGTCGAACCTATGACCTAGGGCGGTGCATATATGAAGTGTCCCTCCTTTACTCGAGCAAAAAGTGGCATCTGCACTTCATGTTTTACTGAAATTGAAAAAAAAAATATTCGAATTTTTGTTAAAAATAGGCAGCGGTGCCAGCGAAAAAATTGGCACCGGCACCGGTGCGGCACCGGTGCCGGTGCTTTTCGATGAAATTTGGCACCGGCACCATCACCGGTGCCAGCAAAAACTTGGCACCGGCACCGGTGCCCGCACCGGTGCTTTTACATCACTGTTCAGGTTCACAGATCGAAAATCTCAAAAGAAGGATTTTGTTTCCAAAAAGCAGGAATTTAAACCAAACAATCTACGAAAAGCAGGAATAAGCTGTTATACACTCCGTTCAATAATTATAGAGCCACCCTTAATTTTTGGGTTTTGAGTCAGTAACATCCATTTTTTTATCAAACTTTCACTACAAAAAGATGTCTTCTAACGAGAAAACACCAATGTAGTTGAAAGAATCAAATTTTTCAATAGCGCACTCGTTGTTTGTCGAGAAAGTCGAAAACTGACCGTTCAATAATCATAGAGCCACCTGCTAGTTCTATTCATAAATGTTGACAGGTGGCTTTTATTTCATAAGCAATGAACAGGATGTAAGCCCTCTTCCTAAGCTACAATTTGGTAGGTCAAACTTTTTTTTGGATTATTCCACGAAAATTATGACCATCAAGATAAAAGCGTCGATTTCTAGTCAAAATAAAGAAAAATCGGCGCTAGTAGCGAACAGTGTTTTCATAACTAACACTAACCATGTTAGTGTTAGCCTAACACTAACCTAACACTAACACTAACATTTTAAACTAACCCTACACTAACACTAACATGTTAGTGTTAGTGTAGGGTTAGTTTAAAAATCGATGTTAGTGTTAGTGTTAGGTTAGTTTAAATGTTAGCCTAACGTTAGGTTAGTGTTAGGGGTTAGTGTTAGGTCACTGTTAGCCTAACACTAACATAGTTAGTCTTTACGCTAACTGTTGGCTTAATTTTAGTGTTGACTCCGACATTTTGTTCGACTAACATGAACCTTTTTTTCCGCCCTTGGTTTCAGCCCTTTGGTTTAACCTTTTTCGATGCTGCTTAGGGAGAATGACTTGATGAAAAGTATCTTTAACTAATTCCTAAACTATTTTTTTCAAGCTCGACTCGTACTGATTTTCTTATCGCTGGTCGAGTAAAAAGGCAATCCTGAAGATTCTATCCTCCACATGGTAGTGAACTCACAGTGACTTGCTTAGTAACACCATACACTTTTGTTGCCGAGAAACAGAGGTTGAATTCAAGAAATTTAGATTTGACGATTACAATAAATAAACAATTGGGAATTCAACAAATCAAAATTGGTTCTGTTTCGCTCCATCGGTCACAACTTTGAACATGCTCTCAACTTGGAGGCCGAATTCCTGCAGAATGAATTCTGTGTCCGCACGTATCGCACATCCGTGTGTGAACCTCTTATTTCGTTGAGACCAAGGAAGATCCGCTGAAGAGTGCAAGCACTGTCGCAGAAGTGGAACGTGAACCCTGAAAATACCTTTAAAATTGAAATACGAAATTATTTCTATAAATACCAATGTAAGAATGCTTCATGCCTCTGTCGGTCCAAATATCAGCAGTAATAGAGCCACGTTGATTCATTTTTGAGATTTCACTTTTGACCTTTGTCTTGATTTGCTCATAAAAATTGTCAGGAATTTTTTTCAATGTGGCGAAACTACTTGCAATCTGAAAATAACAATGTGGAGAGGTATTATCGTAGTTGCAAAAAATCTCCTCAATGTTTGGATTCAACTGATGGATGAAATTTCGCATGACAGGATTACGGAACAGGTTGATCGAATCGACGGAACGGACAGCACTTCTGCGAAAGCACTCGTGATTTTGCGATACCTAAAAGCAGCTGTAGAGTAACAACTACGTGTAGAACGTTATCTAGAACTAACCTTGTGACTGGCTCCTTCTTTTCCGGATCAACAGCAGCTAAGATTTTCTTCGGTGTCTGCATCTTATCCCTGTGTGCATTCTGCAGTGCCTGTCGAGAACATTTTGTATGCGGAAAGCTTCTATACAAATGAAGTCAACACAGGGCCTTGCTTCTAACAATATTTACCGTTGAACACTCCTTGCATTTCATCAGCTTGTTTCCATGGATATCCTTTCCTCGGCGTAGTTGTCCCAAATTGTACTTCGCAAGCGCTTTCGAGAATGTGGCTGTATTTCTTGAATGGAAGACGGGCTTTCTTCGATAGACATAGCTAAAATTATATCATTGAGAAGAAGAACGAACAGTCTTTAGATGGTATAGTTTGTACAAGATTAGCCAATAACCCGAACACTGACAGTTACACCTGAAACTAACCTAACACTGACATTCGAAACTAACCTAACACTAACACTAACATCTGAAACTAACCTAACACTACCCGCCATTTTAAACAAACCTTTAACACTAACACTAACATGTTAGTATACTAGGCATTCGCTACTAGCGTCGAAAAATCTAAAAAAATGACTGTTTAGCCACATAAATAATAGCTTTTCTCAAAGAAATGTCGGTGAAAATATGACATCCATTGCACCATTCGAAAGCTCTTTGATTTCTCTACAAAATAAGGCTAGGGGAAACTTGCCAAAAACGAAATTTGCCAAAACGAAATTTGCCAAATCGAAATGCGCCAAAACGAAATATGCCAAACGAAATTTGCCGAAACGAAATTTGGCCAGCGAATCACAGGGGGACCAAGGCAGTTTTTACGTTTTTTCGAAATTTTCGAAACTGTGTCCTAACTACCTAAAACCACCCCAAACAACCAAAACCAACTAAAACAGCAAAAACCACCCAAAATCACACTAAACAACCAAAAACACCTCAAACCACCCGAAACCATCCAAAACTACACTAAACAAAAATTTTGTGGGAATTTGAATTTTTAGTCTGAACCAACCAAACCAAGTGGTCGTCCACTTGGATCAAAAATTTTTTTTACGTTTTGGGTTCTAAAACCAGTTTTCTAGACTAATTCCTGCACGCTGAACATGGTTTGACAGTGGCAAAATGCCGTTTTCTCAGTTATTTTTGAGTTTGGCAAATAATTGATTTTACCAAATCAATTATTCCCCAAAACTCAAAAATTTCTTCATAAAACGTGATTTACCACTGTCAAACCATGTTCAGCGTGCACGAATGAATCCAGAAAACAGGTTTCGAACATGAAAAACGTAAAAAATTTTGATCCAAGTCGACGACCACTTGTTTGGTTGGTTCAGACTAAAAATTTAAATTAAATTTTTAAATTTAAATTTTGTTTGGTGAATTTTCGAATGATTTCTGGTGGTTTTTGGTGTTCTGGGTGGTTTTGTGTGATTTGGGTGGTTTTGGTGATTTTGGATGATTTTCGCTGGTTTGGGGTGGTTTTAGGTGGTTAGGACACAATTTCGAAAATTTTGAAAAAAAACGTAAAAACTGCCTTGGTCCCCCTGTTGGTTCGTTGGCCAAATTTCGTTCCGGCATATTTCGTTTTGGCGCATTTAGATTTGGCAATTTCGTTTTGGCAAATTTCGTTTTGGCAAATTTCGTTCTGGCAAAACATACGTTTGGCAAATTTCGTTTTGGCAAGTTTCCCTAGCCCAAAATAACACGTCGACTATCTGTTTATAAATATACAAGGCTGAGAAACGGACGGTTGAAGTTAAAAAAAGTGAAAACCCCCTCTTTTTGCCTTGGCTCAAATTGAATTGCAGCGGTAAAACTGTGAATTTCAACGGTAAATTAATTTTTTCAACGGTATTTTCAAATTTGCCATAAAACAATGAAATCCAACGGTAAATTTGTGAAATTCAGCGGTAAATTTATCGTAATGTCAACTTTACAGTCCTTTGCCTCATAGAAATGAGCCCTTTGACCGACTTGAGATTGCATCTGAAATAGTGCTAAAGTTATTTCTGCCTGAACAATTCACAAACATTGATATACAAATAAGGCAACGGACTGTAAAGTTGACATTACGATAAATTTACCGCTGAATTTCACAAATTTACCGTTGGATTTCATTTTTATGGCAAATTTGAAAATACCGTTGAAAAAAATTAATTTACCGTTGAAATTCACAGTTTACCGCTGCATTTCACTTACAGCCTTTTGCCTTATTTTTTAGCTTTTTTTTGTCTTGTCGAAATTCAACCGTTCATTTCTCAGCTCTGTATTTTATAAACAGATAGTCGACATGTCATTTTGTAGAGAGATTAAAGAGCTTTCGAATGGTGCAATGGATGTCATCTTTTCATCGACATTTTTTTGAGGAAAGCTATTATATGTGGTTAAACAGTCATTTTCCTTAGATTTTCCTTTATTTTGACTAGAAATCGACGCTTTTATCTTGATGGTCATAATTTTTCGTGGAATAATCCAAAAAAGTTTGACCTACCAAATTGTAGCTTAGGAAGAGGCTTGCATCCTGTTCATTGCTTATGAAATAAAAGCCATCTGTCAACATTTATGAATAGAACTAGCAGGTGGCTCTATAATTATTGAACGGTCAGTTTTCGACTTTCTCGACAAAAAACGAGTGCGCTATTTTAAAATTCGATTCTTTCAACTACATTGGTGTTTTCTCGTTAGAAGACATCTTTTTGTAGTGAAAGTTTGATAAAAAAATGGATGTTACTGACTCAAAACCCAAAAATAAGGGTGGCTCTATAATTATTGAACGGAGTGATGTGCGAAAATTCCTGCTTTTTCACGCACAAAAAGCAGATTTTAAAATCAAAAAGAAGGAAATTCCTGCTTGAAGCAGCACATCTGTGAACCCTGCCTGTATTACTTTTTGACCAAGTGTCCTTTATTCCATAAAAATGTCTTTTATTTTGAAATTTCGAGTTCCGAGTCCTGCCATAGAAGCTCAAAAAAAGACATAACCCTTTATAAGCTGTGGTCTATAAAAATTGAATTTTTGACACTTTGAATTTCTGACCATTTGATTGTTTTACCATGCTTTAAACATTTAGTACACCGCTATTGGTTCGATAGGTTGGCTTTTTTTTCTTTTAAATGTGATTCAGAAAATTAAAAGGCGCTTGTGTTTCAATTTACAACTTGCTTTTTCAGAATATGGGCTTATCGAACGATGAAGACGAATTCCGCCCCGAAATCAAAGTTCGGCCAAAAGTTTTGGAAAGCAGCAAGCAGAAGCCGCCTCCGCCACCTGCTGCAAAAACTACAAGGATTTTGAAAGTGGGAAACATTTCGCCGTCTGCTACAAAAGATGAGCTTCACGAATTGTTCTCTTACCTGGGTCGGATTGACGAATGCAAGGTTCTAATCTTCGAAAATGGGTTGTGGACAATTATTCTTTAAAATTTTTCAGCTTTATCCGTCGAGTGGCGCGTTGAATCAAGTGAAAATCGGGTATATTAAATTCGATAAGGAAAAGGCTGTTTTGGTTGCTCAGCATTTGACAAACACAGTTTTTATTGATAGGGCTCTGGTCTGTGTCCTGTGCAGTCGAGTAATTATTCAAAAACTTTTCTCCCAGTTACACTCTGTTCCCTTTTATTCAGGCATGATTCCGGATGAAGAAATGGCTATGCAAGTGGACGCATCGATTTCCGGTCAACGTCAGTTGCCTCCAAATGTTGTCAGTCAAGAGCAAGATGCTGGTGATGGACAGAAAGTTGTGAGTAGAATATAGCTTTATCGGTGGACACATAAATTTTTTTAGATCGTGACCATCGATCCTAATCTTGTCGCGCTCGGACTTCCGCCATATCCACCTCTGCCTGCTATTATGGAGCCCTCAAAGATAGAGGAAATTCGACGAACGGTTTATGTCGGCAATCTGGAAAAAAGTTGTGATGGAGACGAGCTTATGAACTTTTTCAACACAAACATCGGAGAGGTTCTGTTCTTAATGAAATTGTTTTAAGCGGATATTGCAATTTCTACTGTAGGTCATGTATTTGCGAATGACCACTGGAAGTGATAGCTTGCCTTGTGCCTACGCTTATGTTGAATTTTCCAATCAGACTTCTGTTTCACTTGCACTTCAGAACAACGGGATCGAGTACCAAGGGCGTACCTTGAGGTTAACTTTTTCGGACATGTTATGCTAGACCTTAAGGTTCTATTCCAGAATACAGCATTCGCGCGTAGCCATCATCAAACCGCAGCAAAAGACTGCAGATCAGGCCTTGGCTGAAGTGGAGGAGGCGATTAAGTGCAGCGTTGGTAAAGAGAAAGAAAATTCAGGTTGGGTCGATCATTTTCTTTTATTACTATTAGCCGAATCATCAATTTAGATAATTATGGTAGAGGTGTGAGCAAGAGAGGCTATTCAAATGAGCATGATAATCGATTTCAAAACATTAGTCACGAGTGGACCCGTAGCAGAAGCCTAAAAAGGAGTCGCGATAGAAGCCGTAGCAGAAGCCGCAAGAGGAGTCGTGACAGAACCCGAAGCAGAAGCCGTAAAAGAAGTCGCGACAGATCACGGTATTACAACTATTCATTTTCCGTAGTATGTGTGTATTACAACTATTTATTTTTCCGTAGTATTTTGTGAACTTATACAAGTTCTATGTTACGTCTTAGTTAAAAAAGTTCTTGAAATGTCTTCAAGTCTTTGGTAATTTGGCAAGATTGACATGAATATATGTAGGGTTGTAGCTAGGGTTGTGAACCAGCAACTGTGATCATTTTCTCATGTTTAAAAAACCTATACACGAAATACTAATTTATTGCCTTAAATTTCAGTTCTCCTCGCCGTTCAAAGAAGAAGAAGCATCGTAATTCCAAAAAATCCCGTTCAAGATCTCGTCGTCGTAGATAAATTCCCAAAGTTGTTGTTGTAATTTGTTGTCTGGTTGTTTGCTTTGGGTTATAAAAAAATGCAATTTTGTGTCTTTTCCATTGTTCCCTTAATGATCGTAATCATTTCAAAATGACCGATCCATAACGATTTTCTCATAAAGATCTTTTATCTACATATTTACATGTGAATGTTATGCCGAAACATAGGAACGGAGAGTTTACTTGTGTACACGCAATTGGATGCTGTACGGTTGATCAATACTGATCCATCCCCTCTCTGTGTTCAACGAAATTATTGGTTCAAACGTTTCAGCGCTACTGTTCCAGATGAATCGAAAGGCGATCCTGTCATGGTCTACGCGGAACTGCAATTCGTTTTCTAATCTTGCCAGAGCTTATTTGTCAACAAAACAGTTGATCTACAAAGAGAGGGGTGATCCATCTAAGGTGACTTTTCGAATGAATAATTTAATTTACAGGGTGGTCCAGATTTTTCTCCGATTTAGTTTAGCCCGTAACTTTTTTGAATTTTCAATTTTTTGACGATATTTTTTTTCATTCTAAAGAGGACAGCCTGTCATTTTGTTGACACCAAACATTCCTAATAATATCTCGAGGATCTAAATTTTGAACTTTTTACCTGATGCACGGACGTGTATCCTCAAATCTTAGCTTTCAACAAGACCCTATATAACTATGAAAGATTTTAAAATCTTCAAGATTTCTCTATCGACCAGGTTCCTCTATCCAAAGTCCTAAATCTCTAACTTTTTGAAAATCCTTCACTCAACAAAGATGTGTTCCTGAACATATGAGATTCAAGGCTACAAGATAGTTAGAACCAGGGTTTCCAATAATGACAGTGACACTGACACTGACAGTGACAATGACAGTGACAGTGACATTGAAGTGTCAGTGTCACTGTCACTGTCAGTGTCACTGTCATTTTGAAAAGCGCTTTTTTTAAAATGATAGTGACACTGACAGTGACACTGACACTTCAATGTCCCTGTCATTGTCACTGTCAGTGTCACTGTCACACTGACTACAGTGACGTCAGTGTCACTGTCACACGAAAATTGGAAACCCTGGTTAGAACTAAAAAAAGTCGGTTCTTATCCTTTATCCCGACCCCACCCAAATATAAGAAGAAAAAACACAGAATTGAGCAAGCTTTTGATACCTGGGTCCTATCAAATAAGCAAATCTTGCATGTATACATGTTTTACGTTATCAGAAGAATGCGATTGACTTGTATATGTCAAAATTTAAAAAAGCACCAAAATTTGGGTGTGGTCGGGATAAAGGATAAGAACCGAAGAGTCCGTACAATTGAAGAGAAAAAGAAAAGTTTGAAAAAATGAAAATTTTGGTTCCTGAGTTAAGTATTTTTGTACTTGAAAAACGTATCACGAGGATTGCCGGTTCGGGTACCCGTTATCGGTTTTTTATCCGAAACTGGGAAATTTTCGGTTATCGCTTCGGGTCGGTAACCCGAAAATTTCGGTTAGTGGTTTGGGTCGGTTACCCAAAAATGCAAATGTCGGTTACCCGCCAACCCTACGTATCACCCGTAATGTTATGGATGAAAGAATTTGCGATTTTATTTGTCAGAGTAGTTACTACATGACTGCTCGTTCTTTGGAAAATTATACTCCCCTGTTATTTAAGATTCTGCAGTTGCAATTAGACGATCTAGATTTAAATTCTCTGGGACAGAATGAAGTGGTGGTCCGATGGTTGGCCAGTCCTGTGAATCCTGCTGGTTGTCTTTTTTTCGCATTGTCCAAGTGTAAAGGAATAAAAATTTTCAATGCAGATATTAACCAGTTGCAAGGAGTCTATCCAGGTGGAATAGTTGTTGTTAGCTCATAAATCGATAATTTTTCTATCTCTCTAGTCAAACCAGAGCTTCCGGCTGTTGCGGGTAATGAGGTAGGTTAACAAGAAAACTGCCCGAACTGTAAAATCCAAAATGTTTTTTTGTCTTACACATTTTTATATGTTTTCCGGTGCGCTTAAAGGGGAGGGAGGGGGAAGAAAGAGCTACGTAGGTTTGAAAAAGTGGCCTCCATGGCGCAGTGCGTAAGTGTTTTTTTTTTCGAAAATGGTGTTGCAGGCTCGACCTCACATGGTGACATGCTGTTTATTTTGGCTTGTTTGACTACTTTAAGGGTTAATTTGGGTCGCTGATTTCGAATTTGGCGTCAAAAAAGTCTAATTACTTCTAAAACTGGTCAAATAAGCCGAAATAAATAGCATGCTACCACGTGGGATCGAACCTGCAACACCATTTTGGGCTAAAAACGCTAACGCACTGAGTCACCGAGGCCACTTTTTCAAACCTAAGTACCCTTCCCCCCTTTAATAGGAAATAATGCATTTAGCCATTCCTGGGATCGACCCCGAAAAATCAATGTTTAGATGCCCTGGTATCCCCAGCTGATTCTCGACTTTTTTTAATATTAAAAAAATCAGCTTGAGGGACTAACACATCCGAAAATTAAAGTTTTTTTGGCCGATCCCTGATTAAACTATACTCATGGTTTTCGTATTCAGCACATCGGAGAACATCTAAAAATGCTAAAAAAGTAAAAATTCGTACAGTTTACATTTTACGATTCGGGCTGTTTCCATGTGAGTTTCACACAGTAACTATTATATTCCTTCGATTTTTACAGGGGTGTGGCATTGTCGAAAAAGTAATTGCTTAGAACTTTTCGGTCAATGCAGATTATATTACTCTCATTTTGAGGTTGGTTCTAATGTAAATTTGCTTTCGACTGGTGATATGGTCATTCCGGCAAAATCTGGACTAGGTATAAATACTTTCACTGTTTTGTGTTCACAACTTAGTTTGTTTTTGTTCTTTCAGGGACTTGGTGTATGTATGGGTAGTTTCATACATTTAGTTATTGCAGGCTTCTTGTTAATGTCAAATAACCTCAGAAAATATGAGCAAGACAGACTTTATCGCATTGACAAGACTCTGCCAATGATTGATGCTGCTACTCTTCAAGTTAATCCCCCAACAGCTTATCGCATGCTAAGGGACTTTATTTCATTAGTAAGTGGGGATGTTGTCGTTCAAAATGGAGGTAATTCTTCTGTCGGTAAGAACTTTGGGAAATTTGTGTTGGACAAGAATCATGTTTCAATGTTCAGGCCGCTACGTGATTCAGGTTTTAATTGCATACCTTAAAGAACCTTGGTTCTAGCGCGCAGTGGTATGACAAAACTTTGAGTTGGCGGGGGACACTTCTCTTTCGTTTCGCACTGTACTCTTTGGAGTTATTTCGAACGACTCCAAAGAGTACAGTGAGAGACGAAAGAGAAGTGTCCCCCGCCAATTCAATTTTTTGTCATACCACTGCGCGCAAAAACCATGGTCTTTTAACAATAATCGTCTATTAGTGTAAGCAGTCCTAAGCTTATACTGCGCAAAACTTTGCGTGTAGTACGGTAAAAAATCCGATTACATCGGTATTGTTTAGATATGTCGTAATATGGGTTTGAAGTCAGTCAGTGTCGTCAGAGATCGACCAACTGTAACCGAATTGAAGACAGAATTGAAGGATTTGGGTGCAGATGATGTTTTTACGGAAGAGGAGGTAGTAGCGAATAGTTTGAATCCAGAAATAAGGACTTCAATTCTAGTTTGCCAAAGAATCCAGAAATATGAAGGGTGTCAAACTTGGGCTCAACTGTGTTGGCGGTCGCAGTAGCTTACTTTTGGCGCGAATACTGTCACCTGGTGGTTGCATGGTCTCCTATGGTGGCATGTCTAAACAGCCTGTGCAAGTTCCAACTGGCTCACTTATATTCAGCGACATCAGTCTGAGAGGTTTCTGGATGTCTAGGTGGTATGATAAAAAAGAAAATCAACAGGTTTGACAAAATCGGTATCCCAAAGATATGATCAATTGGTTTTAGGAGCGTGATCACATGTATGCTTTGGATGTTATTTTTAGTAGGGCGATAGACATTCATCTATCTTTACTTGATTTTTAGGTACAAAGTACTTGGCGGCTGGATCAAAGATGGAAAGTTGGTGTCTCCAAAAGTCAAAGAGAATAAAATTGAAGAATACACTAAGGCTATTTCCTCTGCAATGTCTTCGGACGAAATGAAGCAAATATTTGTGTTTTGATCTGTTTTGTGATAAAGTAAATTATATAAAGTAAATTATATTTTACGTGTTCATCTTGCTCACACTTACCTTAGACATGATTCCGAGAAGTACCCTCGACCATAATTGGTCTACAAATTATTTTAAGCTAGCTTTTTGTGTTTCGAGTTTCTCATTGCTATCCATGGGTGTTTCCTTCTACATTTTCCCTTCATTTTCCTAGCTTTTGGTTGGCTAACACCTCAAACTAACTTAAACCACCTCAAAGACCCAAATCGCCCAAAACTACCCAGATCATCCTGTACCACCCTAAATTACCATGCATATGCCAAATCATCATGCTTTTTAAAAACAAGATTGCTACATTTTGTTTTCAATAATTTCTTTTTATTTAAAATAATTTTCACAACCCAACAGCAGTTAAACCTGTAAATGCATCTTCGATCAAAAGTCTTGCTCGAAATCATGTCTAAGCGCCCTTTTCGGGCGCTTAGACATGATACCTTAGAAACATACCTTAGACACAAATCACTCGGAGCAACTCTAGATGCATATAAACGATATGGATTGTTAGATGGTTGCATGGTTTTTTAAAGATATATAGGCATACTTGCACGAGCGGCGCCGCTGGCGACGGCTAAAATCCGAACTTGTGAGCGGCGCCGCTGCCGCGGAATTTTCAAAATGGTCGCTGCTGCCATTCTTAAGTCAATTTATATTTAGAAAGTAGACGGTCACCCAAAAATAACATAGGCATACATGTTGGGAAGCGTTCTATCAAAGAAAAAGTTGGTGAAAAATAAATTAAGTGAGATATAAGCTTAAAACAGGACGGCGAAGAACTGCGCGGTCACTATGGAGATGACTGGGACGCTACAAGACTATTCGTTTTGTATTCTGCACAGCCTCCCCGAATTCTTTCTGGAATGGAGAATATCACTGCTCGTGTGTTCTGGGAGATCTGGGAGGCTTTACCATGTTTTGTTCTAGGAGATCTGGGAGGCTTTACCATGTTTTTCATTTCAGGCCGTGGCAAAAATAGACTCTACATGCATTTTATGATCAAGAGTGCTATTCAGAATCATGTCTAAGGTAAGTGCGTGCGCATCTCTAACTCTCAAGCCCCCTGCCCCCTTCGGGGGCTTGGAGTTGAGATGCGCACACCCACATACCTTAGACACAAATCACTCGAAAGTTTTTTCAATTTCGAAAATTCTGTTTTTTAAGAGAGGTTAGTACTTTTTGACAAAGTTTTCTTTGCTTTTTTTCTACAGATTTACTTTGAAAAACTGCCATTTACCACTTTTATGGCAAGAATATGCTTCTAAACAACCTTCACTACGCCAAATAAACTCAAAACGTGACATTTATTTCTATAACAAGACCATGAAAACGAAATTTCACAAATTTATGTAGAACAACAGCGAGAAGAAAGAGAATAAGGCAGAGCGACCACCTCGATTCGACAGACCCTTTTTCCAAGGCAAGACATCATCAGCAAAGTAGTGAGAATCACGGCCTAGCAAATCACGGCCTAGTTCTGGAAGACATCATTAAAGCTTTCTTCGCATCTATTTGCCCAGAATTTAATTTTGAGCACGCAGATCGAGTGGCTGAGAATTAATTCCCTTGAACATTGCAAATGTGAAAGCAGTGAAAATGAATAGATGAAAACCAACTTTGAGATCAACGACTAAAGTCCTCATGGTTTGCTTTCCTTCTCATTGCCAGACACCTGGTTCTTTAGCTCAGAGTGGTGAGGAAACGACGAGTGATGTATTCGCGTTTGGCAGCAGTGTTGTATAACCCTGAAACAGAAGAATTTAATGTGCCTCTAGAACTATAGAAGACAAACCTCGGTGTCATGTTTTCATAATCCGACCGGAGCATCTTCAGTCCTTTCGGATGCAGCATTAACGACATTCTTGGCACACTTCGTGCAGACGATCTTCCGTACTTTATCAGTCATTTGCTTAGATGAGACAAATAAGCAGAATGTAGAGCGAGCAAATAGCTGAAAGATGAACAGGTTAAAATATTCTGTGGTAGCAAGGAGACACTAGAACCTATTAAGGCACTATCTAAGTCCGAAATATCTATTACACCAAAAACTGACCTGTTTGAGTCGAGTGTTTCAGATTTTTCTTGTTCTTTTTGATCCATAGCAGCCGCTGTTGCTTCCACAGTCCTCAGAGCGATAGATTGCTATGTCATTGGCTCTTTTTGCACCTCAGTAGCACGTCATGTTCGCACCGACTGCCAACCGACTCGATACAAAAACTAACTCGATACACCTACTCGATACATTGACAACTCGATACACCAACTCGATACACTTTATAATCTTGAAAAACCCATAACAACGTTTACTTCGAAGCTAAGTAGAGAAAGGTCCGGAATTAAGGTTCAATTGAGATGTGGGGTATAGTTCAATTTAGCTCATAATTTTACGCACAGTGTCATTAATAAACTAGGTGCAACACTATCATCACCACTGTCGTATTTTACAAATTTCATAATTGTTTATGCATCATACACCCCCACCTGAGTACCATTCTCCTACCCTCTTCCTGGCTAACCTCCTCCCGGCTATTTTCTTCCTGTGTAATTCCTCCTGGCTAACCTCCTCCTGCCTACCCTCCTGCCTGCCCCCTCCTGGGTATCCTTTTCCTGGATACGCTCCTCCCGGATACCTCCTCCTAGCTATTTTTTAGAAGCAAGTTCAATAATTAGTATTGGTGCATAATTATTGTGCATAAGCATTATTATTATTGGTTAAAAGAGGGCTGAGATGTTAAACTTGAGGGTACCGGAAAGAACCCAAACGTCCATTAAAATCCAGGCCAAATGTCCACCATCTCGAGTTTGTAGGGGGCAACAAAAAAAATTAGAAGCAAGTTTGATTCTTCGCGTTTGTGCCTAAAGAAAGCTAAGATACTATATTAGAGGGTTTCGGTGATATATCTGACATAAGCTTGCAAAAACTGACAGAAAAAATGGGCTTAAAACACAAAAGTAGCTAGCCACCCACCCGCACAGGCCAAATACTATAAAGTGATAAAATACGTAAATTCTCATTTAATAAATAAAACAGAAAAAGAAACTCCAGAGAAGACTTGCTCAAAAGACGAGTAAGCGCGATTTCTGCGTCAAAGTTTGCAAAATGAATCGAATTGATGACAGCCAGATCAGAAGGCGCCTGCTTGACTGAAAATTGTTAAATGAACCGTTATTCTAGACATAAAGAGTTTACTTTTGTGTAAAATCTTTCTGTAGATGTCTTTCACTGTGATTTTATGATCAAATTTTCTGTGAGTCAATCTTCTCTACGTTAGTCATGGCGAAAACTAAAAAAGTTGCTGTAAATGACATGTGTCAATCAAAAAAGAACGACACAGCTTTTCTAAAAAACTCGTCAAAGAGAAGGACGAAAAAAAATGTCGCTTCAACTCGATTTTAAAAAGTGTATCGAGTCGGTGTATCGAGTTGTCAATGTATCGAGTCGGTGTATCGAGTTAGTTTTTGTATCGAGTTGGATGTATACCGTTCGCACTCACAGCCCCTTAAAATTCAAAATCATAATCAATTTACGATTTTTGCGCCAAATCAAAAATTCGAAAATTGACTGAGATTTCTATACATGTAACTTCAAGTAATCCTAGGTCTGTAACGGATTTCATTCTTATCTGTTTTAGGTAAATTTATTCTTAAAAGCTTCCTCCCATTCAGGACATTAAAATAAGTCATCACTCACCTCAAAGATAAGCAAATTTTTGAGTTTATAATGAAGTTTTCGAAAAATATACCGAAACACATCCTCTCGCTTTGCAACTATAACTGGTCTGAAATTCTGTGTTGTATTTGAAAGCTCGAAAATGGGGGCTGTAGCCTGACAGAAAAGTGAATTTGCTACGATTTCGTACCAAAGAAGTGTGCAAAAGATACAAATTTGGGTGGTTTTCAACAAAAGTTAGACAGAAAACGCAAAAACCCCTAATTTTACTCTTAAAAATACCATTTGTCTGCTTCAGATGACCTCTAGCTTTTAAATTTCTGACTATGCAAAAATCGGTCTGACTTTTCTTGTAGCTGAATGTCTGGGCTATCTTTTAGTGTATGAGCCGTACTAAAATCGACGACTTTTTTAGATTTTTTGACGGAATGAAATTTTGTATAATTTGTAGGTACCATGATGACTCGCAATTCAAGCTCGAAAAGAAACAAGGAACAAGCCCGCGATCAAGAAATAGTCAGCTAACTGGTGTGTCTCTCTCCGGAATTCGTTCAGCCGCAATCAAAAAAAGATGGAAGGTCAGTTTTTGTGCAATAGATGTTTCAGGCTTATGTAGGACCTCAACAGCGTATACTGTTTCCATGTTACCGCAGCATTTATAACGTGTCCGTCATTCAGGTATTCAATAGCTCTGCAGTCTGCTGAAGTGTCTCGTCTGAGCAAACGACTGCTAAAGCAGGAAAGATCGTGTCGATGAAGCGTGCCAAGGATGTCGTAAATGCTAGAGCTGAAAAGACTGGAGATGCTCAGGTCGAGTTTGTGTGAGTCTTTCTGATTTCCCAGGTAATGTTTTTCTGAGTTCGTTCGGAGCCTGTAGAGTTTCAACTGCTTTGCTTTCAGCGTCTGATAACGTATGCAATCGTCTTCTGGAAGCTTCCTTTGGTGCGCCGTCAGTCAGGGAAAGTTTTGACAGTGATTCTTATGTCCAAGTGCCGATGGCTCGCCCAAGAAATAGGCTGCGTCGAAAAGAAGGGGTTGCTCTGTCAGTATCAAGAAATAGTTATTCATTCTCGTTAATTTTATCGTTGTTCTCCACTAATTTATAGTATTTGTTGTTTACAGACAAATAAAGATAGAGTTTTGAGTCTTTTAAGATAGTAGAGGTTGTTGAGAAGCGGATCTTTGCCATTAAATCATTGAATCGCACATTTTTAAAAACTGTGAAAAGAAACAACATAACATTTTCGATTAAAAATTTGAATTTTGCAAAAAAAATATTCTTGTACTGCACCAGGATTCAAATTTTAGGGGGTCATGAAATTAAAAAAAACACACTAAAAAAGTATTTTTTAAAAATTCTTGGCGTTTTGCTGTTTTCAAAGTGATTATGGTTTTTATTTTAAGGGGCTGTGCACCATTAAACCACCTGAAAATGCAAAAAAATTTTGGACAACATAAACGACGGACGAAAAGTGCAAAATCACGGTCTTTTCACAATAATCTATTTACCAAAATTTAGCCTGTGCATTCAGTAACCAGAACAGTCAAGCCGATTTTCGTAAAGTTAAGATTTTAAAAACTAGAGACCATCAAAAGCAAACAACTGGCATTTTCCCGAGTAAAAAGATGGTTTTTTGCGTTTTCCATCTAATTTTTGCATAAGACACCGGTTCGTTTTATAAGACGCAAACTACGATTTTACCCACTCAGATGTCGAAACTTCGGGTAGGTACCACCTGGTCAAGTGGATATCCACTTGTATGGCCTGAAAAATCAAAGTTCAGTTGAATTCATAACAAACCTTTTCTCTCGCCTGGCAAAATCGGTTTGTAAAAAATAATTCGACAATTCGCCTCCAGGACAATTTACCTCCAGGACAATTCGCCTCCGGGCCGATTCGCCTTCTGAGACAATTCGCCTATAGGACAATTTGCCTCCGGGACAATTCGCCTCCAATTACATTTTTTATTTCCTGTTCAGTCTGTCCATTCACTCCATGAACAATAAGCTTATTCTTAGTTTGTATTTTTGCATTTAAAGGACCATACTTGTTGATCACAATGGAAATTTGGCAAGTTCAAATGCCCGCGGGACACTTTTTACTCCGAAATTATTTTTTTTAATCATTTATTATGTATTAACATAAATGATCAAAATAACATGGCAGACAGAGGAATTGAGCCTAAGATTCGACAATCATCACACCACGCCACTATACCACTGAGACTCACCTAGGCCACTTATACAAAATTCCGTTTCTAAATACATAATTCAAAAAATATTTTTGGAGTAAAAAAAGTGTCCCGCGCGCATTTGAATTGACCAAAATTCCCATTGTCATCAACAAGCATGGTCCTTTAAGGTAATGTTGTAGTTGTATTGCAATCATTTTTTAACTTTTTTTGTTAAAGGACCATGAAACTTGATAAGCACAGCAATTAGCGAAATTTGATTTCGCGCGGGACCACTCTAATTTTGCGTAATTAATTTGGCATTTTTAAATCAAAATTTTTTGTGTGTTTTTCATTTCTAAGCGTTTCATATGTGGATTTTCTTTCTCTCTGTATCTTTCATCCGTTCCATTCTTACGATTTCTTGAAATATTTTTCAGGTTTCGGTTTTGCCAAGTGCTGATGGTCTCACAAGCAAGGATTGGTCGTACCGACGTATCCGAACTGCCGGAATCGCTGGTGTTCGGATTAGATAAGTCTTTTTATATTGTTTCCGCCGTCGTTTGCTTTGTGGTTTCTTTTAGGTGTTCGTTTTGCTCTTACTTGACTCTCAAATTCTGGATTGCCAATCAAGCGAAAAAATAATTCTTCTTTTATGGACGTCGCCACTCACTGCGCTGGAAAACTTTCTTCTCAATCTCTTCACCTTTTCTCTTACCACTTGTTTTAGCTTGTCTCAGATAATTAAGTTGCCATAAGGCAATTTGAGTGGGCCCTTTAACCTACTTCTGTTCTACATTATTTTTAAAATATGTCGGTCTCATAATATAATTGATCTTGCTTAATTCATTCATTTAGACAACGTCGCTGAGGAATCGGTCAGTTGTAAGAGTTTTTGAAAAGATGCCATTTGCGCTTGAATCAGGTTTCAAAAAAGCTTCATTCCCAATCTCCCCATGCGCGCATTGCAAAATGACAGAAAATTTGAAAAAATTCACTGTTCTCAACTCTGAACCACAATCAAAGCATCGATGGAGAAGTCTCTCAAGTTGTGTTTTCTCGATAATGTAGAATTGAGCCTCTTTTTGCCGTCGATCTCCAACGGTTATGGGAAAAAGGGGGTCGCCAAAAGGGAGTCGGCAAAAAGGGAGTGGGCAAAAAGGGAGTGAGCAAAAAGAGAGTGGGCAAAAAGGGAGTGAGCAAAATATATGGGACATTTTGCGGTACGTGTCAATTCTTCCCGGCTAGTATAAAGGGACAATTGTTCCCGGCATATATAAAATAACCGATATTTCTCGGCGGCCGATCGTTTCCGGAGACCTGGTACCTCCTCTGAATAATTATCCACCTCCAGAATCCGAAATTTTGGATTAAGCTAAAAAGAATTAAAAATTATTGTACCCTATGCAGAATTGTGTCCTGAACACGATCTTATAATGCTGAAACAGCTATTTGACGTACAGGAACCCCAGTTTCGGATTAGTACACAAGCAGAACATGAGAACCACTGCTAGATACCTCCACCTGGATAGGTACATCAACCCCTACTTGAGTACCATCAGGGTAACCCCAACTAAGTCATACAACATAAGCATCATTACTGGGTACTAACTCTTGAGGGCCACTACCTGGCTACCATCACCGGGGTAGGAGTAACATCACTTGGGCAGCCATACCGGGGTAGAACCACATGGGAACCATCTACAACATTGTGGTTGTCTCAACGGAAAAATGACCACGTGGCCAAGAGAATAGGGAGGAGAGGAAGAGAGTAGCCAAGAGAGCTACAGTCGAACCTCGATATAGTGGCCCCCACCTCAAGTTCGTTCCCACTAGGGTGCGACACTTTTTTTAACCCAATTTTTGAAAATTTTATCGATTCTGTTTTGACAGTCTGGTCGCAAATGTCGTAAGGATTCCGATTTTGCCGGTCGTTTTTTAATAACTAAATAGTTTTTGCATTTAAAAAGCAAAACCTCGATATAGTGGCCCTCTAATTTTTTAAGGGGGGCCACTATATCGAGGTTTTGCTTTTTAAATGCAAAAACTATTTAGTTATTAAAAAACGATCGGCCAAATCGGAATCCTTACAATATTTGCAACCAGACTGTCATAACAGAATCGATAAATTATTTCAAAAACAGGGTTAAAAAAAGTGTCGGACCCTAGGTGGAACGAACTTGAGATAGGGGCCACTATATCGAGGTTTGACTGTATCACTACCTAAGTACCCCTACCAAGAATTCTTACATCCAAGAACCATCATGTGGGTAATTCCATCTTGCCAACAATAGCTGCCGGTACCACCACCACATCGGTACTGACGAAATGACCGTGTCCCACTCTATTACTTGTTGACTTGTTGCACTCAAAACTTACCTATGTGTGAAGACAGAGAAATATAAATTTTGCAAAAGATTCCCACATTTTAACCACTGAATTCGGGGTCAATTATTGGATCCACCATCTTGCCACTGAAATACTGGTAGAAAACCATTGGATTTCTAAACTTAGTAAATTTCCAAGGCAAACACATTTGAAAAACCATAATAGTAACAAAAATCAGTTGGTCACCCAGCAAAAATTTTCTAAAATTAAGCCGGAAAGTAATGTCCTTTTAATATGAGCCGGAAAAAATCGGTCGCCGGAAAGAATCGGTCATTTTACATATGCCGGGAACAATTGTCCCTTTTATACTAGCCGGGATGAATCGGCCGCCGGAAAGAATTGACACGTATTGCAAAATGGCCCATATATTTCGCTCACTCCCTTTTTGCTCACTCCCTTTTGCCCACTCCCTTTTGGCCCACTCCCTTTTTGCCGACTCCCTTTTGGCGACTCCCTTTTTTCTCATACCCTCTCCAACTCATCTTCTTCTGATCCAATTATCCTTGCTGTTGGATGAATTAAATGAAGCTTAGACGATAACTTGGAGTAAAATCACTCAACCTCAATCTCGCCATGCGAAAGAATTTTTTGATATATTTTTTTTAGCTTCAGGTGGGTCATCCTCAATGATCGAATTGTCGAAAGGTTTTGATACAAGAGTACTCGGCGTCGTCGTACGTAACAATCGGTTCCATTGTCCAATCCAGGCGACGTATCAAAGCATTTGGTCTAATTCCTACGGCAATGTTTAGTTCATTTCTAACAACGTCCTTTTCTGCGAAGCGATAATAGCAGATGTAGACTCGCTGAAGTTTTTTGGAAAGATTGATTTGTGCTGTCGGATTGAAAGCCACCAGACAAGGATCAGTCAACGACAACTTCGCTCTGTTTTTACTTCCAACGTTTTTATCACATAAGATGCAAGCCATTATTTCGAAATGTGAATTTATGCTACATTATAAAGTCCTGCACATTCATACGTTCGAAAAAACTATGTACATAAGCCATGAAAAAACCGCTACAAAGACAAATGAGCGACAAAAGACAATAAGGAATTTTATTGAAAATCGTCTAGCGGAACATAACATGAGGAATAGTTGAATTTCGGTAAGGCTGTCTATCGGCTGATTTTTCTTTAGGATTCTACAGCTTCGTATAGCAAGGATAGAAAGGATAGAATTTGAGAGTCAAGTAAGAGCAAAACGAACACCTAAAAGAAACCACAAAGCAAACGACGGCGGAAACAATATAAAAAGACTTATCTGATCCGAACACCAGCGATTCTGGCAGTTCGGATACGTCGGTACGACCAATCCTTGCTTGTGAGACCATCAGCACTTGGCAAAACCGAAACCTGAAAAATATTTCAAGAAATCGTAAGAATGGAACGGATGAAAGATACAGAGAGAAAGAAAATCCACATATGAAACGCTTAGAAATGAAAAACACACAAAAAATTTTGATTCAAAATGCCAAATTAATTACGCAAAATTAGAGGGGTCCCGCGCGAAATCAAATTTCGCTAATTGCTGTGCTTATCAAGTTTCATGGTCCTTTAATCCATCACCTGATCGCCTTAATTTTCTCATGTTGTTGTCCACATGGTTCATTTAGATAGTCTAATTGGATCATGGATGTCTCCAGCTAATCAAAAAAATTCTGAACTACTCAAATTTTAGATATGTTCATTAAAACTGCTAGATACATAAAATATTTCAAATTTAGGTGGTTTAGATAAGCTGACAAACATTTGACCAAGTGGACACTCATATGAACCAAGTGGATATCCATGTGGTGCGTTGGTGTTGCATCTCATTTAAATTGAATTTTATACCACGTATTCACTGGAAACCTGTGTAAAAACCTGTATAAATGGACAGTTGTTCCCTGTTCATATATAAAGGCATTCTTACCCTGCTCAGATAATAGAGAAAACAGTTATTTGACTTCAAAATTTATCGGGCTATAACCAACTTTATTTGCTTCGGTACCCATCGAGGATGGGGCCCAAAAAAATACTCTTCAAAACGACGTGTCTCCACTATCAACCATCTTCAGCATGCCCGAATTAGTCCAGAAAATAGGTTTTGAAACATAAAAAGTAAAAAAAATTTGCTCCAAGTGGACGAAAACCCGGGACGCGAATGTTGACTGCGACCTTTCAAAGATTACTTCTAATACTTTTTTGTACCGGAGGTGAATTGTCCTGGAGGTGAATTGACCCGCGAAACGAAGTGTCCCGGAGGCGAATTGTTCTGGAGACGAATTGACCCGCGAGGCGAATTGTCCCTTAAGGCGAATCGGCCCGGAGGCGAATTGTCGCGGACCCTAAAAAATCGAAATGCGATTTTACACATCTGGTCTCCAAAATCTGGGAGGGGTAGGCTAGTTGGGTACGGTGCAAGTTGGATGTCGTTCAATAAAGCCCCATAATAAGACCCTTCCTCAACTGTTAAGTTCTATATTTCGTGGTATAGTGAATACTTCGCATTGTTGCTTATAGCTCTTAACTGCTGCATTGTACTGTTATACACATCCTACAATAGTAGGGTCCCCATTTATCACTAAAACTTATCAAGATTAGATACCTATGCCACACGCTTTTTTAAACATTATTGTACCCCGGTATGAGATTGTATATTATTTTATTTTGGCTAGTTTTACAGGGTGCGCCAATTTTTTCGCACGTATTTGTTTTGGCCATAACTTTTTGTTTTTCATGATTTTGACGTAATTTTTTTTTAAAGAAAGCTGAGACTCTAGGCAACCGAACCTTACCAAATTTGTTTATGTTTGTTTGTCGTACACACTAAAAATTGTGACTAAGGAAAAGGTCTAGTTTTTTTTTTTTAGCCATGACCTACACAGTTCAAGACAAGGCAAAATTCGTCGAATGGTTCATCGAAGAAGGCAAAAGTGTCACAGCATTCGGTGTTCGATATCGAACGGAGCTTGGAAGGAATACTAAGGTGCCGGACAAGAACAGGCTGTTGGGTTGGTACACAAAGTTCAAAAGCCAAGGAAGTGCTGATCGAAAGAAGAAGACTGGCAATAAGGTTTGGTTACCAGCACAGTTCTTGTAACCAACAGCATGTTTAGTGGGTCCAAAGCCGAACTTTGTCAATGTTTGGTACGGTTCGGTTGCCTAGAGTCTCAGCTTTCTTTAAAAAAAAATTACGTCAAAATCATGAAAAAACAAAAAAGTTATGGCCAAAACAATACGTGCGAAAAAATTGGCGTACCCTGTATATAAGGCAATTTTCTTTTGGGCTTTTTTATTGCAACGTTATGTACCGATTTCGACATTCTGCTTTTAAATACCGCATTCTCATTAATAGCCGCTCCGGGGCGTCTATCAGATCTATCTTCTATAGAAGCAACTTCTTGAAGCTTCAAGTGGTCTGAAATTTTTGCTCTGTAAAAAGTGCCTGTTAGATTTTTGAAAACTTTAACAGGCACTTTTTACTTTTTAATGAAAACATAAATTTTAGACCACTTGAAATTAGAAGGGGACTTATTAGAGAGGGGCGGCTATTACAGGAAATACGGCAATTTTATCCCACATTTCACCAAAAAAAAGTTTCAAGAAGTATCCTCTGTTCTACCTGTTGTTAGAGACTTAGAAATTATTGCAAAAGCCCTGCAATCAAATATTTGCCGCTCAAACAAAACAAAATTCGAAAATCCTCCATTTATTTGACGCTCGAGTAGAAAAATTGTTTATGCTCTGTGGTGGATATTTCTTGGGAAACATTGCCAAACTTTTTCATAATCTCTGTAAATATCGGTTAAAATTCGGAGTTGCAACAAATTTTCACGCTTTCTAATATATTCTGAATTTTCAGGTAATAGGGAAATTGTTTGAAGGACTGACCTGCTACCATTGTTGAGCAAACCAATACATCTTGCGTCTGGACTTATTTCGCCTTGAGAAATTTGTAAGAAAGCAATATAGTTGCTTCATATCTAGGATGAGTTCCGGGCAATATCGCGTACTTCAGGTTTCCAACATCTCACCATTGCAAACAAAGACCAAGTACATGCTTTGTTTTCGTACATTGGTCGGATCGAGGAGCTCAAAGTTGTCTTTTACCATGTTGGTCTAATGTGGTCTTCTATTACCATGAATTCAAATTTTAGGTTTATCCGTCAGAATCCACTTCACAGACTCAGGTTAAATTTGCGTATGTCAAATTTGACAAAGAGAAGGCGGTTGAGGTGGGGCAGCATTTGACCAATACGGTGTTATTGACCGAGCTCTAGTTTGTGTTCCAGCTCCATCCAGTAAGCCATTGTTGTATTTCTCAATACATATAATAAATATTTCCTTTAGATTTCATTCCGGATGAGGAAACAGCTCTACAGAGTGGTGGCCCTCTTCTACCTGGTCAAAGACAACTACCTCCAAATGTGATCAACCAAGAGCAAGATATTGGGGATGGACAAAAATGGTGCGTAAGATAATGAAAAATTATGTATTTCTTAGGGAACTGTGTGTAACAACTCATTTTATTGCAGCTGCTCACTATTGATCCTAACCTCTCGGCGCTCGGTCTTCCTCCCTACCCTGCACTTCCAGCCGAAACTGAACCATCTAAAGTGGAAGAAATTCGGCGAACCGTCTATGTTGGTAATTTGGACAAAAACTGTGATGGAGACGAGCTCATGGAGTTTTTCAACACAAACATTGAGAGGTGAGAACACATTTTAGTAAAAGAAAAAATGGTACGCAATGAGTAGGATTGGTAGCATTGATAGCACTGTAGGATTGATAGCATTTGTGCACTTTTTCGATTGTAGTCAAGTCGATTCCCCAAGACGTCATTCCCTCAATTTAGACCTTCATCTAGGCAACACCGGATGTAACCACCCACTTTTTTTGTTGACTACACTGAACATGAATATGGTGTCAAAATGTTAAAATTCTGAGTTTTCATAACTAGGAAAATGTACATTTTTAAATAATTTTCTGGGTTTTTCGGGCTTTTTCTTAACACTGTTTCTCTTTACAAATTTTTCTTAAAACTCTTATTTTAAAGAACTATCCCATGCAATTCTACCTGTTACGATGTACTTTTTGGGAATTTTTTGAATTAGCGTCTTTTCTTAGTTTTATATTTTTGCAGTCTGGGATACACACTTGAAACTCGTTTTCTGTTTGAAGTACCCATAAGGAAATTTGTTATCTCAGAATTTTGACCCCAAAATTTTTTTACCTATCTTGTAGAGCAACTCATTGTGAGCAACTTTCAAAGAAACTGTCATGATAAAAAGTCGGTCTCAAACGGAAGATTATACTTTTTTAAAAAAGCAGGTGGTGGAGACCCCCAAAAAATGAGAAATTTTTATATTTTCAAACGCCTAACGTGATTTTTTCATACTTTTTCAGAGTGTAGTATGTCATTCGACGCAGAAATCTCAGGGCTTTATTTCTGTCATAAAAGATTGAAACGTTGAGTTGAATTTTTTTTATAAAAATGCATCTGAATGATGTGAAAAAAATTTAGGAATTTTTTTTCGACATAAAAAGTCATCTACGCAAATTTTTCAATTTTGCCTCAAACTTTTAGATTGCATATTTTGAAAGCCTAATTAATTCTGCACCAGATGGCTTATTTTTTTTGAGAAAAAGGTGACTCTGAGAAGTTACGCACGATTTAATAAACGTACTCCTAACAAAAAATTTATGTTTTACTGCTTCTTCTGCCTAGTTCTCCTCTAATATGAATTGTGAATACCTAAAATAATATGTTGTTTGACGCGGGAGACAAAGTTATTTCTTTCTGTTGAAAAAGATATTCTGAAAAGCAGTAAATTTTGTGACTAAAAGGTGTTTGTAAACAAAAAAGTCATTATCAAGTATAAAACTTTTATTTTTTGTCATTTTCATAAAAAGCTCAATCTCCCCCAATTTTCTGATCTGCGTCGAATGACATATTACACTCTGAAAAAAGTATGAAAAAAACACGTTGGGCGTTTGAAAATATAAAATTTCTCATTTTTGTGGGGTCTCCACCACCTGCTTATTTAAAAACGCGAAATATTCCGTTTGAGACCGACTTTTTAATATATCAGTTCTTCTCAAAGTTACTCGGAATGAGTTGCTCCACAAGATAGGCAAAAAATTTTAGGGTCAAAGTTCTGAGGTATAGGGTGTCGTTCAAAATTACAGAAAACTAGTTTTAAAGGGGCATGCCCACGCTAATAAGAGGTGGTGCCCGGAAATTAAAATTTTTTCCTAATCATTGAACTTGTTTACGGATTTTTTAACTTGGTTTCTAACAAAACCATACCTAAAATTGAATTCTAAGCCTTGTTTTGTTAGAAACCAATTTGAAAAAAACCCCAGATAAATTCAATGATACGGAGAATTTTTGAATTCCCGGCACATCCTAGGGGCGCAGGGGGCTTGGTTGCTTGGGGTTGAGATGCACACACCCACGTACCTTAGATTACATCCGGAGTCACTCGAAAGTGACTCCGGATGCACGAAAAACCATGCATACCGTAGTTTCTTTATGCGGTAGGCCACAGTTAACAAAACTATGTTCAAATCCTATCTTTTTATGGTATTCCAAGTACCCTGTCAGATTGGTTTACCTTGGTCCCCCAAGGCAAAAAGTCGAATTTTGGTCAAATCTTTTTTCTCCAAAAACGGTCGTCCGCGCCCCAAAAATTTCTTTTCTACTCGTTTTATGCCAAAACATCGGAAAAACATCATTTCGGGTCTATTTGAGGCAGTGCGTAATTGTATAGTTTAGCCAAAATCTCGAGCCATATCACCATTTTTGAACAACGGTTTGCAGATTTTAATTCTCCTAAAAATATGGCACCCAAACCAGCCGGTTTCACCATCAGGCTCTTTAAAGAGCGGCTGGCATATCCACTTGAATTCTTATTTATGTGAATTACATATTTATTCCTTTCTATTCTAGGTGATGTATTTGAGAATGACTACTGGAAGTGACAGCTTGCCTTGTGCCTATGCTTATGTTGAGTTTACCAATCAGAGCTCTGTAGCACTTGCACTACAGAACAATGGAATCGAATACAAAGGGCGTTGCTTGAGGTTAGATGTTTCTATTTTTCGCAAACAATTTATCAGCATTAACAATTTGTTTGTAGGATACAACACTCTCGAGTCGCCATAATCAAACCTCAACGCAAGACGGCAGACCAAGCCTTGGCTGAGGTGGAGGAAGCTATCAAAACCAATGAAGGCAAGGACAAGTCTTCGGATGGCATCTGTAAATAAATTTTGGAATAATATTCTAATAAATGTTAAGTTCACATTTTTAAGCCAGAGGATTTTCGCCTTTCAATTCTGGCAATAGTCCATCAAGAAGGAGGCGATCCCTTCGCTGCGCAGAAGATCTCGTGAGCGTCGAGATAGATCACAGTAAGCTTTCGACTTTTTTAAAATCTTGCTGAGTTAGTGATATAATGAAATTTTGCAGTTCCCCACGCTACAGCAAGTCGCCATCGACCAGAAGAAGTGGTCGTCGCTCCAGGTCGAGATCCTCTCGAGGTCGAGACAAGCGCTCTAAATCAAAGGATAGAAAATCAAAGCGGTCCCGCTCCCGGGACAAGGATCGCAAGTCTTCTAAGAAGAGAAGCAGCAGGGATAGGGAGAAGGCCAGAGACAAAGAGGCCGAACGTGACAGTCGTCACAGTCGAAGTGTCAAGGATAAGGACAAAGACAAGGAGCGGGAAAGCAAGAGCAGTAAGAAGGAGCGCAAGAGAAGCAGGTCCAAGACTCCTAAAAAGGAACGAAAAGACAAGGAAAAGGTAAGATTTTTTTCGCAACTTGGTGGTGGTGGGGTTTTTCAAGTAGCCACCGGTGGCGGTGTCGGTGGGTGACAAACACATCGGTGGCGGTGGCGGTGGGTGTCAGAAACATCGGTGGCAGTTTTGGTGGCTAAATGTTCGGATTTTTTAAAAAATTTCAGTAGTTTTTGCTTGTTTTATATTTTTTAAATTTATTTCAATAAGTTTTGCATAATCAGAAATACTATTGAACTCAACGGTTTTATCATTATATGACAAAAGGAAAAGCTAAAGATTTTAATGAACACAGTACGTTTCATGAACATCATCGTGCTCTAATGCAGAATACGTTTCTATTTATCACCTTGGTTCTCCCTGTTGTTTTTCCTTACAAATGCTTTGGTTCCTTGTTGCTTTGAAGGTGATCATGATAGCCATAATCACAATATCAACATAGCTAGAATTAACAGGGGGACCGACCTTAAATAAAAACCACAGGTGGAACCAATCAATTTTTTTAAAAAGTATTCTCAAAAACCCTATATCGACCAAAAAGGCATTAGGAGTTCGAAAAAGGCATCATTTTCAAGTTCTAGTCATTGAAAAATTGAGTTTTAGGACCACCCAAAGTCACAGATTTTAACCATTTCTAAAGGGATTTAGGTCTGTATTTGGATGGAAATGAACCAAAAATGGCCGATTTTGAACAAAAAAGAAGATGTTGGACATAGTTTTTAAATACTAGGGCCCACCGCATGAACAAATTCTATAAGTCACGCAATTCATATACCAAAATCTAGCCAAGATTCTAGGCATTCATTTGAGCCATGAATGCCTATTTGAGCCACTCAAAGGAAAAAACTAATATTTAGTTAGAGCTAGAATTGAATAGCATCCAATAATGTCTAATTCCGGCCTTTGGTGATCCGACAAAGTTTGGCTGCTAGGTTAGAAAATTGGCGCAGTGAAATTAAAGACTAATTTTTTTTCAGCCACTTTAAAGTGGTCGATGAATCTAAAACATGGTTTGGCTACTGGGGCAGGAAATTCTGGTATGCATGCTTTTTCATGCATTTAGAGTCACTTTCGAGTCATTTGCGTCTAAGGTATGTGGGTGTGCGCATCTCAATACTAAGCAGCCAACCGCCCGAGACTCTCGATCGAAAACGCATTTAGAGGCTATTTTTGCCATGGTAAACAGGTAAAAGTCGAAATTTCAAAAAAACTCAATTTTTTATTGACAAGAACTTAAAGGAAATATTTTAAAAGGCGGGTACCAGGTCAATTCAAACGCGAATTATTTTGAAATAAACTTGAGTTGAGTACCCTGCGGGGGAATAAGTAATGCAAATAGCTTTGATTACCTAACAGTTTACCGTATTTCCTCTAAAAGAAGCCCCCTCCTATTATAAGCCCCCCCCCCCCCACTAATATAAATTGTAACGGTATTTCGCAGAAAATTTTTGTTGGCTATACGTAGTTTACGCCCTCAAAAAACTGATTTACGCCCTCAAAATACTGGTTTACGCCCTCAAATCTATATATTGCCATTTTTTGTCAAATTTTTGTTGCCACTTTTTCAATATTTTTACACCAGCATGTAGCCCTGAATCTTGGCTTTCTAACAAGCTATTGACTGATTTTTTGAGATTTCAAAAGCTGGAGAAAAAAGTCTTTGTATGGAGCAAATTTTTAGAAAAATAGAAGATCTTTAGAAAAATTTGCTCCATACAAAGATTTTTTTCTCCAGCTTTTTGAAATCTCAGAAAATCAGTCAATAGCTTGTTAGAAAGCCAAGATTCAGGGCTACATGCTGGTGTAAAAATATTAAAAAAGTGGCAACAAAATTTGACAAAAAATGGCAATATATAGATTTGAGGGCGTAAATCAGTTTTTTGAGGGCGTAAATCAATTTTAGCCATTTTTGTTTCGTCTTTTTCTTTTAGATTTTCTGACTTTTTCTTTCAAAAGTAAATATATAGACAGCATCGTATAGCACTGCGTTAACAGTTCATAATAAGGTTTGTCAAATGGACCGAAAAGGTAAAATATAAACAAAATTATATCATACTTTTACTTTTATGTACCACATTTTGCAAAGCTATTACTCTAAACGAGGGTAGACAGGCGCCTTACAAGCGCCCAACTGTTATCGGAAAACATTATCTTTTAGTGAGATTTCAATTATAAATTTTTTATCCTAAAATATGTCCTTGAACATCAAGCTTTACCTTTCCTCTGGCGTACGTTCCCAGGCCACTACGACCCCTCAGCATCACTTTATTCAAATCAATTTCCAATGCGCCAGAAAAATGCAGAAAGAACGCCTCCAAGAGAATCTTGGTAGAGGGGTGAACTGGTAGACGAGTAAATGGTATTTATAGAAAAACAGTGGTTTTGATGTTAAAACGCTGTTTTATAATATTATGTGAAAAATTAGAAGTGATCGGAGGTTGACGTAAGAACATTAGGACACAGGATTTTTTCCGCGCCTTCGGCGCGGCGAGTTCAAAAAATAAAGACCCCCCTCTAATACAAGCCCCCCCTCTAATATAAGCCCCTCCTAGAGGGCATCATAAAATAGAAGCCCCGGGGCTTCTATTAGAGGAAATACGGTAGATGGCCTAAAGGTATAGCGGCGAAAGTTGGTCGTCTTTTAAATTTCCACTGAAGGTATAATTTTTCCTCGACTTTTCCAAAATGTTGTCAAATTGATTCTCGTTTGAATTTGGCTGGTACCCGCCTTCCAAAATATTCCCATCGGCGACGAGCATACCCTTTTAGATAATGTCTTTTCCAAACTCCTAAGGCCATTTTAGGTCCATATAGGGTGTTTTTACCTGAACTTCTGAAAAAACGAGTTCTTCTAAACTATAATAAG
The DNA here is from genome assembly GCA_004194705.1 of Ditylenchus dipsaci. Taxonomy (NCBI): domain Eukaryota; kingdom Metazoa; phylum Nematoda; class Chromadorea; order Rhabditida; family Anguinidae; genus Ditylenchus; species Ditylenchus dipsaci. Next base: position 1,829,493 of record SADC01001275.1, on the reverse strand, counting down.
CGTTTTATTGGAATTTGATTTTCAACTTCCGACTGTAATAAAGCATTAACCTGTTAATATTTTGAGTTTTTGCAATTTTCGCGTTATTTTGCGCCTTTTCCGTCGTTTTCGGGAGTGGTGTATTGTGGTGGCAGCCACCGGTGGCGGTGGCGGTGCCTGCCACACTTGCTGGTGGCGGTGGGGGTGGCTATTTTTGTACTTTTACCACACTGAATGTAGTCCACCGAATTTTCGGCCTGATTTTTTTTGCAATTTGCACATTTTTGAAACGGCTTAGAACTTTGAAGAATTTTTGTAGCAATTACCGAATCAAGACTAAAATAGCGATTTTCCAATTTCTAATATTTATGGATCTTATTGCAAATCTTAGTCTTGTTTATTTTAATTTCTGACTAAAGATTTTGTCTTGTTTGTGCAATTCACAGTTTAGCGAGAATTGACTGTATACTAGTTTTTAAATATTACTTTTTTCCCAGGATCGAGACCACAAGAAAAGTTCCCAAAGCGAAAGAAGGACAAAAATGGCTCCAGTGATACTTCGCCCGTCACCAAAACAGCCAAACCAATGGCTCAGGAGATGGAATTTGAGGAGGAGACTCTTCGAGAACGTCTTTTGGAAGAGTTAAACAAAAAAGCAACGGGTAAGCAAGGTTAACTAAACCGAACTACAAATAAATAATTTTTTAAATTTGCAGAAGCGAAAAAGAGAATGGCAGCAGGGTGTAGAGTTTACCAGGCGGGCGAAGCTGTCCATTCTTGCTATCTTCAATTACCTTAATCAATCGAGAATTTTTATTTATTTGTTGCCGTTTATTGTTGTTGTCCATGTCTTTAATCTCAATGTGTTCAACTATTAGGTGTGTGTATGTTTATGCGCGTTTAACAATCGCATGTTTACTTGTTGGAGACTTTTTGGTTTCCCCCTGGAGATATCTTACTCTGTATTTGAAATAAACTGTTTTCGTTGGTTTAAATTGGAATTATATGGCAGTACGTAGGAGAAAAAGAACAAGCCTGAAATTCGAGTCAATCCGGTTCCGGTGTATCAAGTTTTTCAGCTATATTTTTTGGCAATTTTCAAGAAACGGGTATACAGAAATGCGGGCATACCAGTATCTGATCTACGTTACCCCAGGGAATACGGTGCGTAAACTTTTTTCGAGCCATTTTTTAAGTTCGCGTTTTTTTTGCAGTTTGTACAGATATTTTGAGCCCGCCCTAAAGTCTTAGGCCTTTGAGCAAGAGGCTATATAATTTAAATAAACATTTAGCAACTTTTTGGCAATGTGCGTACTTGACTTTTCACACAATGCAGTCATCTACCAGCTGCCGGCCATAGTTTATACTTACCAATAGAACCTCAGAGTAGCCCCACAGCTGGGTCAACCAGTTAACATACTTGTTTCAGAGGAAATTCCAAAAAGTAATTCTTTTGCAAAAAAATGAAATATAATTATGAAATACAGTCAAACTGCGATAATCCGTCACCCCTAGGGACCGGCCTAAAGTGTCGGGTTATCGGGGGTGTGATTTAATAAGAATCTGTTTATCCAAACACAAAAACAACAATCATGACAAGCATTAAACAAATTTGAAGAAAGCGGTCAGTTTTCTATGCTTCTCGTCCTTTTTTATCTCGTGGTAAAAAGCATAGTCCAACTTGTCATCACAATTGAGAACGGTGGGATTTCTGTAGTTATATTTCACGTAGCGTTGGACAAGTTTAAAGGCATATGAGCTTCCAGCTGAGCGACGACTAGTCCTTCATTTCCTTTTTCACTGACTCGCTGTAGCTGAAGTCGCTGATTTCCTCATACACTGCTGAGATCCATGAAATATTTCCTCCAGAGTCAGTGCACTGTCTGAATGGAAAAGAACAAAATCAACAAAACTATAAACACTAAACCTGTGATTAGTTCCGTGTCAAATAGGACGAAAACGGACAAAGAGTGAAAAGCAAAAAGAAAGAAAAAATAATTAAATGATAAAATTCTTTATCAATTTCTGGTGAAAAAGTTTGAATATTATTGCAAAATATGTTAGGTGTCGGGTTATCGAGGGTAATTTTATTGGACCGGACCAGGCCCAGGGTGTCGGATTATTGGGTGTCGGTTTATCAGGGTGAAGTTTATTAAGTTTCTTTGTTGTCCAACGAAATTTTTTTAAAGTGTAGGTTTATGAGGGTCATCGGATCATCGGGCTGCCGGGTTATCAGAGTTTGACTGTATAAATATAATTAAGAGTGTGAAATTTGATTGGCTAAATTTTTCGTCAAAAAACCGAAATTGAGCAGGGCTCTAAGTAAATTCGCCCACATTAAATTCGCCCACGGTAAAAATAGCCCACAGGTAAATTTGCCCTACTAGGTGTGTGTTAATCAAAAGCTGAACAAAAGGGACAAGAGAGAAAGATACCTAAGGCCAAAGCGAAGGAGAACATCATAAACAGACAAGAGAGCCAGAATTTTTTTAAAACTACCGTATTCTCTCTATAGGCCGACACCCTCTAATAAACCGACACCCCCTACTTTGAGGGACCGTATCTCAGTCCGAAGAAAAAAAAATTACATCGCTGTTTATTGCGTTTTCTTAGTTCCACGAGCTCTATCGATTCCGCTTTTCGATTTTGGATTCACACCGAAAATGTCGAGTTCGACCCAAAATTTTCACGATTTTTGAAGGGTTGAAAAATAAACCGACATGTCGGCCTATTAGAGAGAATTCGGTAATGGTTTTAAGCTTCTATAAATTCGCCCACGAAATTTTTATTATTTCTTAAGGACAAATAAACCTCTTTCCAACCCAAAATTCCGTGCTGAAAACGGTTTGTTAAGACCGAAGTCCTGTTTTGACTAACCAGAATCTCAATACTCTGGAAGGTACCCACTCCAAGGTGGTCGAACCCAAAGTTTGGGGAGTTGTTTATAATAGGCCTGCAAATTTTTCTACTATATTTTAAATTAGGTGCCTAAGACAATTTTTAAAGAGAAAAACCTGGTTTTGACTAATTAACACATTCGAAACCCAGGGAGTCTCCCATCCTCCAGGTGGACGTCCACCTTGACAACTTGAGCACTGCCTGAAAATTTATCTACGAAAACCAACTTTCGATTTTTACTAACGTACTCAGGGCACCATTTTGGCCAAGATAGAACTGTTTTTCTGCTCAATCACAATGCTTCCTCAATTTTTAGGTCGAACATCTTGGAGTGGGTACCTTTTCAGAGCATTGAGATTCTGGTTAGTCAAAACAGGATTTCGGTCTTAACAAACCGTGTTCATCACGCAATTTTGGGTTGGATAGCATGGTTTTTTTGTTCCTAATAAATAATAAAAAATTTGTGGGCGAATTTAACTGTGGGCGAATTTACCGTTTCCCTCTGAGCAATAAATAAGAATCGGTCCAAACTTTATAGAGCTTTTAAAACAGAAATAATTTTCGATATTTGAGGAGCGAGTTGACCAAAACTGAAATGCATAACCTACTTTATTTATTCGGCTTTAAAGAATAAATTTTGATACAAAATCAAATTTCCCAGACGCATTTATTCCGCAATTTTATTTAATACAAATCAATCTCAATAAATAAATAATTTATCCACTACTTTCACGCCAAGCATCAATACTTCATTCGAGACCGAGGAACTTGTTGATACCCTAAATGTATCCAGTTTGTATGTTTTCAATTATTTGGATTAATCCACTTACCTGCACAATGAACACGATCAATGGCTGCCAGGCCACCAAGTATCGAATCCAGTCGAGCAATTGGCCGTAGAACAAATGAGGTTTTTCCAACTAAACAGCTATATGTCAATGGATTATGTATATGCAAAACATACGGATTCTTGAACATCCTCTTCAAATCCACTTTTTCCTTGCAATAAGGACAGGTTTGCAATTTGCCGACCACACACCAACCCCTTATGCAAAACTCATGGAAGGTGTGATTGCCTGAATTTGAAGACGTTATTTTGAGATGAATTCTTGAAGAAATGCAAATTATGAAATTCTCCATGAATTTGTACGCGCATTATTATGTTTTGTTTGCAATTTTTAAGGATCATCGCAGACTTTAAAATGTAAACCCCTGCTATTTTTATTTGCTCTTAGCTTTATTTAATAGCCTTTGATGCGGTGAATGAAAAAAAACATGCGTATAGCAATCTCTGGTTCTCCACAAATTTCCCTAGCTTTTCTGGGATGCCTTGCTTCCGAGCATAGTGGGACACATTTTTGAAATTCGGACTTTTTGTTTAGTCTTTTGAGATTTTCGCCGGCCGTCCCATTTTCAAAAAATTTCCCGTCCATTCTGCCGGCCGTCCACCTCTATAACATAAAATATTATGTTTGAATAATAAAACGGTAGCAGACAATAATGGGAATCGTAATTATGGGATGTTTTTCTTGTCATAACTTATACTTGAACCAGCTTTCATTAAGGCTTTTCTAATGCCTGCCTGAACGATATTTGATTCAGTCAAATTCACTCTTTTAAATTTAGAGATGAATATCGCCATTTTTTGGTATTTTTTTGAAAAAAGTAGGATACAGTCGAAACTCGCCAGTCGACTGGCTTCATGTGTGCACTACAGGGTGGTCCAGTATATTTTTCAAATTTGAAACGGCTCTATTTTTAAAAATTGTTGTTTGATTATTATAGTCTATAGCTTATTCGTCAGTTCTATGTTTGCCATTTCATTTAAAAAAAACCACAGCTCGTTTTTGTCAAAAATCACCAAGTTGTGGCTATTTTTGTGAAACCACTGTTTTTGACTGATTTTTTGAGAACTTTAGACCCGAGAATCAAAAAAAAAATTGATTATTGACATAAAAAATTCTTCATTAGCAAAATGTCATGAAAAAAGTTTATGTGACAGAACAAAACGAAATTATTAATTTCTCTGAACTCTGAAATCAGGAAATTGGTGGAGCCAGAAGAGAGAGCTCTCGCTAAAAATGATTAACAAGTCCATTCAATCATATCGTCATGTTTCCGCAGGTGTATTGCCGTAGAAATCGAAGTGCAGAGCAAAGTTTTGCAAAGTTCGATTAATAATTTTTATTTGTTCTGTTGTGTCGCATAAAATTTTTCGTGACATTTTGCTAATGAAGAATTTTTCATGTCAATAATTAACTTTTTTTTGATTCTCGGGTCTAAAGTTCTTAAAATATCAGTCAAAAACAGTGGTTTCAAAAAAACAGCCACAACTTGGTGATTCTTGACAAAAACGAGCTGTGATTTTTTATAAACGGAATGGCAAACATAGGACTTTCGAATAAGCCATAGACTATAATAATCAAACAACAATTTAAAAAAATAGAGCCGTTTCAAATTTGAAAAATATACTGGACACCCTGTATATCGAGGTGTACACTATATCGAGTGTTTATTCTAGTCATTTCGATTAACCGCTGGCCGAAAATATTACATACAGATATACACTATATCGGATGTGCACTATATCGAGCGTCGCCTGTATTGGTGTGAAACAGACAGCTTGAGATTTTCTTAAAAGATTGGGTCGAAATGCGTTTTAAGAAACACTGAAATACCATGGATCATCTCCATACAAATTAATCTATTTTAAAAAATTCACAAATCATTTTTTCCGTAGTGCCCAAAACACACCCTCACAGTCTTTTAAATAAAACTTAAAAATTGCCGACGTATACGTGGCAAAGGATTGAAAATTGGACTTAACAAAGACAATATCAAAAAAAATTCCGATCATATATCAGTTTTGTTGATAAGTCCATCTTTCGCTGTCCCGTCTGGATTGCCCTCTATCGGTCGTCCGTCCGCCGTCTTGCCGTCCGTTAGCCGGCCGTCCTCCCCTTTTTCTCCCGGCTCGGGCCATCCACTTTTACAGCGCCGTCCGGGATGGGGCGGGCGCCCCACTATGCTCCCGAGCTCGTTTCATGCACCAGTCAGTATTTAGGTATGATGAGCGATGGTCGATTTAATGCTCTGAGATTTTTGAATTTCTTTTTGATGTCTAAAATTAGTTTGCATTTTTTTGCGCTCTTCTATATTATAGAATTGTTTGAAACTTTGAAGCTCTTAATTTTGAGTCTCATGTTGTCCCGAAATAGCGCAATTTGTTAGGTACAGAGCTATTTACAAGAGAGAGTGTAAGTTTGCTCCTCATTTATGTTGACATTGTCAATTAGACTGGCATCTGATTGCTCTTGCTGATTGACCAGCCTGTATTCGTGGTTGTTGTTGGTGCTTGCAGAATGTAAATCATCTCCACAAACTGCACATATTCCACTCTCCAAAACTCTCTTCGGCAATCCCTCGTGTGTGAAATACTGAAATTGGCCATGGTTATTGTTTAATTTTTTATAACAACAAGATATTACCCAATTTTACAAGCTAGTGCATCTGTGCAGATGTGAGCGAAATCTCGACCGAGGACTCCTAAAAAGAATTGGTGTTGGGAAGCCAGGATCGACGGTGGATTACAGTGAAACCTCAATATAAGTACCCTTCAGTTTGCTCCCTCATAGGGTCCGATACATTTTCACCCTAATTTTAAAGTCTGTTTTTTGATTCTGTTCTGACAGCCTGGTCTAAAAAATCGCAAGGATCCCGATTTTGGCGATCGTTTTTTAAACAAGAGGTTTTAAACAACAGACAAACACCAAAAGTAAAAATTCGATACAGTGACCGGGGGTGGATCTTCAGCCGGCTGAGGTTGACGGCTGGGATAAAATTTTGTACCCGGCTGACGGCTGAGGAAAATTTTTTCAACTCAGCCGGCTGAGGCTGATGGCTGAGGTAATCGTCGAGTATACTACCATGATGGTGACATCCTGTTTCAAAAAAGCTGCCACTATGTCGAGTTTTTTACTTTTTAAAAGAAAATTTTTGTAATTTTGTGCTTTTATTAATAACACCTCGACCCTCAAATTTAGTGTTTGGGCTGAAACGAAAGCTCACGATGTGCTGATATGATAGCATCAAAATCAGCCATTTTTTCTTGAAAATTCGCCAAGCTGTGACCTCCCGAAGCTTGGTACTCAGAAAAACCAGAGGTCACGGCTCGGTGAATTACCATCTAAAAGTGGTCAAATTTGGTGCTATCGTACTCAGCACATCGTAGGCTTTCATTTGAGCCTAAACACTCAATTTTCCATATTCCGAGGGGTCCAACCAAAGAACAAAATTACCAAAGTTTTCTTTTAAAGGGGCATGGTCACCTGGTTTTTAAATTTTTGTCCCCGCCAATTCAAAAAACTTTCCGAACCATTTAACTTCTGTACAGATTTTTCGGCGCTACTGTAATATATCCCCCCAAAACCCTACTGTAATATAACCCACCCAATAATTTTAGGCTTAGGAATTAGGCTTAGCCCGTAGGCTTAGGCTTCGGGCTGTAGGCATTAGGCTCAGGCACAACACGTAATAATTTCACCACTTTTCAAAAAAAAGTATGGCTTTTGAAGTACCTGAAAAACTATTGGGGGGGGGGTATATTACAGTAGCTTTTTGGGGGAGGGGGGGGGGGAGTATATGACAGTAGCGTCGATTTTTCAACTTGCTTTCTAACAAAACAAGGCCTATAATTTTATTTTAGGTAAAGTTTTGATAGAAACCAAGTTGAAAAATCCGTTCAAAAGTTCAATGATTTGGAAAAAAATTGAATGGCGGGGACAAAATTATTAACAGGTGACCATGCCCCTTTAAATGGAACGACACCCAACTTGCGGTGATCCCAACTTGCGGGGACCGACTTGCGGTAATCCCAACTTGCGGGGACCGACTTGCGGTAATCCCAACTTGCGGGGACCGACTTGCGGTAATATCAACTTGCGGGGCCAACTTGCGGTAATTCCATCTACCGTATTCTCTCTAATGAAGCCCCCCTCTCTAATAAAGCCCCCCTCTGGAGGGGGGCTTTATTAGAGAGAATACGGTAACTGAATGTTTCGAAATCATTTATGCCGTCGTTAGCGCCCAAAATAATGTGGTCTGATTAAAAAATTTATTTCTTATTCGTTTCCAGGTGTCTTCAATTGTTCACACTTACAATCAGCGCATTGGGTGCAAGAGACTGGCAGTGACCGAATACGCAGCTGATCCTGAAAATAAGTGCTATACGTGGTCGGTTCAATACAGATATAAACGGACAAATGGAATAAGGGTCGATCACTACCAATGCACAAGATGTCGAGCAATGCGTGATGCGTGGAAGAAAGCTAATGTGCCTTGCGACGGTTTTCCGCTACCAATCATCAGAGCCAATGGAACAACAAGTGTGTGGATTGATAAGGAGCCGAGCCATGAACATTTCTGTCAGCCTAAGAATCAAAGCGAGGTGAGTCTTTATTTCGTATTAGTTTCAAACTGTCTGCATGAGTTCAGGTTGGCGGACTTAAGCATAGACGAAGTATGCAAGCGCAATTAGCAACTGGAACGCAAGAAAACACCGCCTCAGCCATCGTTCGCACTGAAAAAAAAATATTGACTGAATTTTCTGAACTAAGCCAAGGTTTTCTTTCAATTGGTTGAATGGTTTTTAATGAGTCTTTTTATAATTTTGTAATGAAGCTCGCCAAGTCAGCGTTGCTAACCGTCCTGCAGTGTCAAAGGCTTTCTCGCGTGCTCGAAGCAAGCAATATCCTCTGGTGACTGATTTTGCAGCTGTCATGGATGATGACAACTTTCTCCTTCGGTGCACTGAGCGTGGGTCCATTCCAAAGCATGTAAACTACGGAGAGCAGCTTTTTTTCTTTGGAGGTAAGCTTATTTTTATCCTACATAGACAATGCCGATTTATTTTTAGATAGCGAAATGCTCATATTTTTTTCTCCAAGGCAGAAAGTCTATTTCAAGACCACTGAGATGATTGTATGCGATGGGAACTACAAGTTCAAGCCTGTGGGATCTTATGAAGTCTACCGTGTGTTTGGCTACGTCAAGAAGATTCACTCAATGCCTTTGGTTACAGCCTTCCTCAAGCACAAAGACAGAAAAACATTCAAAAAGATGTGGAGGAAAGTAAGTCCGTTGTTCATCCAACGTATATTGAAGTTTTTGTTTAAGTCGTTCAGGCTTTCGATGAACCAATCAAGTTGAAAACAGCGCTATTTGATCATGAGTTTTCTGCACACCACACTTTCAAAAACGGTTTCCTGAGGTGGAAATCAAAATGTGTTCCTTTCATGTCAAGCAAAATCTCAACAAACAGGTTAGTCTCTTATTCTTTCTCTTCCAATTTCAATGTTTATTCAAGGTGCAACAGAAAGGACTGGCAGTTTAATATCGGGATGACAGAAACGTTCAGGATGTGGTTCGAATGCTTGGTGCTTTACAGTTGTTCCTCCTGAAGTCTGGCCGCACTCTCTCATCCTTATCCGCCAACGAATTCAAGATGATTTCAATCTGCTTGGAGAGACTGTTACGAAACTCAATGAACTCGTCGAATATTTTTGTGGGTTACTTTTTTGGACATTTTGATTTGGTTGTTATTTCTTAGAAATACTGTGATATCTTTGGGTGCATTCTTCTCTCTTTATGGGGTCAAAGGGCAGAGGATGACAAACGCGGCGGAATCATATCATGGAAAGCTTCGTCATCACTTCAGAGCAAAGTGTCCTTTGGAGAATGGATTGTACGGTACAAAGAGGTATTATTTGATTGCCTGTTTGACGAATTTTTATTTACTAATGGGGTTTAGCTCCAACATGCCGAAGAAGAGAATGCTAGTGATGTCAACCATGGGCGTCAACCACCCCGAAAAGAATGCAAGGAGTCAGCTGAATTGTCGCAAAAGATCTCTAAGGCTCAGCAAGAATTCGCTGTGGTATTGGCCAATCAAATCGAAAACAAAAAATCGAAAACAAAAACTTGCAGCTTTTCTACTCCATATTGGTTACCTCATGGGATACAACAATCGCCCGATTTCCACTGAAGATGAACCTGAAGTAGAGGATGTCTTTCCTGCTAACGCTGCATTTGAAGAGGTGGACCAAGAAGAAGAAGACTGAAAAGCAGTAGTCGGAATGCAAATCAACGATCAGTTCTGACCCTTGTTTATTTCGCTCCACATATTTTTGTTGTTACATTGTTGAATAACATCTTGGTTTTTTCGATAAAGGTGTTTATTGGCGCTGAGTGATATGCTGGGCAGTAGGGATGGGCATTTGCGTTTGCCCAATACCAATATTTTTTGGCCCTCTCTAGACCCAATACCAATACCAATATTTCAAAGATGTGGACCCCAATATATTGCCCAATACCAATACTTTTCAAAAAGTCTATTTTTTTATCAAAATATTAAAAAAAGTCCCTAATTCAATCTAATCTCGATTTAGTAAGACACTGGAACTGATTTTTGGCATAAAGAAACGAAAATTGATCTATTTTGGTTTTTTTTAGGTTATTAGTTAAAATGTGCTCGGAAATCGAAAAATCGAGCAATTTTTAAACTCAAGTTTGTACGAATTAAATTTCGGGCGAAATTAACATTGGGCAAACTGATTTTTGGACGAAAAATTAATGTCATTGCATCAGCTGTCGTATGTGAGAGAAATCATTCGAAATAAATCTTGTTATGGTGTTGCACAATTGTGGAAAAGAAAACTCGATTTTGTCAAAAAAATCACTTCTGGGTCAAAACTTCTTAATCACCAAAAAGTTTTGAGTATAGGAAAGTATTTTCATTAAAAGGGGTGTGTAATTTAGGTCCGGAATATTCAAACAATTTTCTTGAGCGGAAAGCAGGTAAAAACATATTTCTTATGAAATTTATCTCTGTACGAGAATACTGCTCCAGCATTGACTTTCTAGGCAGAGCTCCGTGCTCCCTCTTTCTCTCAATCCTGGTAGAATATGCTTTCACAAAAAATCAAATTTAAAAAAAATTTGTTCGCATTGATTTTCCGCTCGAGATAACTTTTTAAATATTATTGTTAGATTTTCTTTTTCTTTGAAAAAAGACAATTTCAGTGAATCAATGAAATAATAATAAATAAAATTTGTTTAATGTCATCCATTAGGCCAAAAAAATGAGAAAATATGAGTGAAAATTTGAAATTTCTATTGGAAAAATTTCATTATTTAGCACCCAATATCTTTGTCAAACCCAATACCAATACCAATATTTTCGAAAGTCACCAACCAATATCCCAATACCAATATTAACGCCTTTATTTGACCCAATACCCCAATATACCAATACCAATATATTGTTTGTTCCCATCTCTACTGGGCAGTAATTACCATGGTAATTTTTACGATTTTTCTCGTATTTTTATTTTTTATTCCAAATAGGAACCGTATAGAAGTCAGGGATAATTATGTAGTTCAGCACCTTGTTCAGGTGAAAATGGTTGGAATGGGTGGTAAATTGACGTTTTTTTATTCGTAATCTTGTGTTTGTTGGGTGTAAGTTAAAATTAACGCAAGTCGGCCCCCGCAAGTTGATATTACCGCAAGTCGGTCCCCGCAAGTGGGATTACCGCAAGTCGTCCCCGCAAGTTGGGATTACCGCAAGTCGGTCCCCGCAAGTTGGGATTACCGCAAGTCGGTCCCCGCAAGTTGGGATCACCGCAAGTTGGGAGTTTACCTTTAAATGGCAATTTTGTTGTTTTTTAAAAAACGATCGCCAAAATTGGGACCTTTTCGGTTTTCGGGACCCGACTGTCAAAACAGAACTAACAAAAGACTTCAAAATTAAGGTAAAAAAGTGTCAGACCTCATGCGGGAATGAACTTGATGGGTGATCACTATTCTTCCTTGTGTTAAAAAAGCTACGAAATTAAATCACAATCGGTTAACCGACATAATAAAGTCCATAGAAGAGAAGACAGACACCCACATCTAGGCAAGTATTGCTTTTGATTTGGAACACTAGGTTAACCCCAACAAAGTTCCCATTAGCACCAAATATCCAAGGATGCCTAGCACATAAGACATTTTGTGCAGGAACAGGAAGTACTTGTAGACCAATCTACATTACAAATAAGTTATGCAGTCAACCAGCAAACCAATACCTCGGTGTTGCCAGAAATGATCGGTTTCTTGACCACATACCACACATAGCCACTGATTGAAGTGAATATTAGCCAAGTGACGTGGAATCTCCACACCCTTTTTGGAAGCAAATACAGAAGGGAATCACCACAGACCTATTAAAGTTGCCATCTAAAAGGGTATATATGTAGCTTTTGGTGTGAATCAGGTGGTTTGTTTACCTGATATGACTTGAAGTGCTTTTCTTCCATGTGACTAGTATTACTTGAGCCACAGCTAGAGACACTATGAATATGATGAACCTGCAAATAAGCGATTTGGTTGGCTATAGTTACAAAGATAGGGAGCACGATGGCTATCTAGAGGCCTGGTTACACAGCTTTTAGAGGGTGAATTATTTAGCACAATTGTGCCCCCCCCCTCTTCGTCATTTGGTTCGTAATTTTTTTGAGCCAGTTTCTAAAAACTGCTGTAAAACAAACTACCATCAGTGTTTGAAAAAAAAATTGCAATTTGCAATTTTTTAAACTGAAAGTTTTAACAAGGTGACATTTTCACCAAGGGATGAAATTTTCAGGTTGCCAGAATTCTCAGGTTGCAATTTTCCAGACACTGATTACGGCCAAATTTTGGCCACTGAAATCAACTTGAAAATTGGTGGTAACTTACTGAAAAGCAATCTAAAAAAGTGGCCAAAAGACAATTCCGAAAATTGTAAGGATTGCAAATCACTTTTCCCGCACTTCCAGTTCAAACAGTATGTTTCCTACAGGAACATATTTCCAGTCAAATATACCCAGTAAATAGCAATTTGAATTGCTATTTGTCTTGCGAAGACATTAGGGGGAGGGCGAACAAACAGAAATAATTCAGTGTGTTAAATTCTATATCTGGATCTTTAGTTCTGAATGTTGTGCTCTTCTCTGATGTCAAAGCAAGCTTCCCAGTCGACTCCCAGCGCGCGTGAGTTCATTTACTCTTATAGTATTATACCCAGTCAAAAAAAGCCTAGTGCTCAATCCAGTATAACGAGTCATAGCAACTCGCCCAGTATTACATTAGGTCTTGAGCTTCATGCTCCTACCAGAGTAGAGACTAGTTCTCTGTCCAGTTCGATTAGATCCAGATTGAGTCGGTTGAGTGCTATGTATGAGCACGACCAGAATATATCATGTCAGAAGTTAAGTCTAATGCGGTGAGCATACCCAGTTTGTCTGATCATGATACCCAGAAGGATTTAATAGAGGCGCTTGATTCGTTTACTGACGACAGTGACTTCCCAGATGAAGATGTCCAGAAGTTGATGATGACAAGTCCCTCTGCGGAGAGGACTTCCCAGAAAGTAACATACCAGTAGGTACGATCCAGTAGTTGAGCCTCCTAGTGTGTAGGGATACCCAGGCAAGGCAATCTCCCAGTCTGTTGCGGACGTCTTCCGTATGGTTTCGTATACCGCCTCCAGTCACGCCCTCTCCGCTGCGCCGGTGAATAGGGTCCCAGCTTGTTCAGTGCCAGACGGGCTCCCAGCATCTACGGATGAATTCCCCAGTACTGTACTTGTACGTGATTGTACCAGTTGAAATCAATAAAGTCTTTGTCGTCATTTGTCCATTGTACTGCTAGTGGGAAGGATAGCTGGGGGCTTGTTCTGGTACTGATTCCCCACCCATTGAGGTGGATAACAAGCTCATCTCTACCCTTCTTACTAAATACAAATTTGGAATCAGGAGAGATGCTTGATGATGAGATAATTACGGTTATCTAATTTTTTTATTTAAAAAGCGGTGTCCAGCCCTGCCAAAAACCACCATGCACTATCTATTAACTAACATTTCTGCATGCATAGCATCATGCCTAAAAAATCAAATAATCATATAGCCAGCTGATTTTTAAATAAAGATTAAAATTTACCCTTTGTGTTTAGCGTGCATTTTTTCGTGTTCTTGTCTCCATCTCTCCTCTTCCGCGAGCTATAAACCGACTGTAGTAAAAAAAGAAGTAAGAATAATGGCTCACATCTTCATCAACAACCCGCCTGGACCCATAGCTGAGTGTGTGAGTATATATGGGATGTAGTAGCTACCACTTGAAAAGACTAGTATTCATCCGGAATATCAGCCAACTGATCAACAATCAAAATTGCACGCAATATAATTACTAGCAAAATCAAGTTGAAACATTGCTAGTATCAGAGTTGGGAACAGGGCTGATTTTCGCCGGTTTTCGCCGTTAACTAAATTCGCCGTCGTAAAATTTTCCCTGAAGACTTTTTCGAAAAGCTTTTTCTGGAGTTTTTATTAACAAAGTCTAAAAATGCTCTATGTTACGTTGCATCTCATGATCTTAGCTATCTTTGAAAAAAGATTGTTCCGATATCATGCTTCTTTGAGGCTGTAAACCGCTTTTAAAGGCGAAAACACAACGAGGATGCTGTTTGCGGATGCTAAACCAGACTTTACACTCATAAATGGCCATAAACTTTTTTAAATTTTCAAAATTATTCTGTTGGTGCCATCTTCTAGCTAAGATACAGGGCTACCAGATCAGCTATTGATAAGTTAGATGTTGTTGAAAAAATAGAGTTAAAAAAGAAAGACTCCGCCCAAGCATCCGCACTCAAATTTGAGTCAGGATTCTTGGACGGATTCTTGAAATTTTATCTGAGTTTTTCAAGCAGTATTTACTCAGTCAATAGCTCATTTGATAGTCCTAAACCTCAACTATATGATGTGAGAAGCTAAATAAGGAACTGGAAAATAAAAAACTACACCAACTGAACAATTTTGAGAAAACAGTAAAAAAAAGCGAGGACTCTGTTTCGCAGATTCTTAGTGAGTAGTTTGTTTTAGCATCTGCAAACAGTCTCCTCATTTTAATGCGCCTTAAGGTTGACACCAATATAAAATTGTGACGGCGAATTTAGTCAACGGCGAACACCGTGACGGCAATCAGCTTTGTCTCCATAGTTGGGGGTTTTACAGAAATGAATCTTTTTGAAAATATTCTTGGTAATAATCTGTTTTCTCGTAAAAATCTGTAAGTTTTTTGACAATAACACTTCAACCAGAAACATTTATAAAAAGCCAAATAAATCTTGTTTAATTGGGTTTTTAGTGAGTTCAACATTGGCTGCTCACTTGAGACGGCTCGAAGAGATTTGTACTATCGAACCATCAGACAAATACAATAAAAATTTGTCCCAATTTTTAATTCGATAGGGATTAATATTTTCACCGAGAATATTTTGCGGCCAATCTTAATTAGTGTCAAAAATATATTTACCTTTATTGCACAGTATTACTGTAGCCAGACATCAAGAGAAGTTAACAAGCACGAATATCTTGTGTGAAACCTAAATATCTAAAAATAATATTTGCCAGGTAGTGAAGCCTTACCCAAAAGTTCTCCAGGTCTCCACCACATATGCTTGTTGCACAATTCTCTTGCAATTAAATGCAGCTTTGAATGGGTGAACATTTGGCCAATTGGATGGAGCTCAGCAAAAATTTGGCAATACTACCGTACACAAAACTGCCTTGGCTCGGTTCATGTTAGATCTTAAAAGTCCCTGCACTTTTTGCGAACTACCAACTTTTTAAAAATGTCTGATTTTAGACAATTACACAAAAAGTTTGATATGCTATAAACCAAAAAAATGCAAATTAAGGCGATAGACCTGTTAAAAGAGCTTCTAAAGTCGGTGCCTACTCGGCTGTTTAACATTTGCGACATTATAATATCCCAGAAGTCTTAATCCAAAAAGGGCGTACGTTAAATCAAGCATTATGGATCTATATTGAC
The DNA here is from genome assembly GCA_004194705.1 of Ditylenchus dipsaci. NCBI lineage: Eukaryota > Metazoa > Nematoda > Chromadorea > Rhabditida > Anguinidae > Ditylenchus > Ditylenchus dipsaci. The sequence continues at coordinate 1,813,710 of SADC01001275.1, read as the reverse complement.
CAACCGTCGTGTTTTTTTAATGACCAGCAAAACGGAATCCTTCCGGTTTTCGATATTGGACCGATAAATCAAAGTTAACGAAAGTGAGAAAAAGGTGTCAGACCTAGCTGAGGAATGAACTTTAGGTAGGGTTAACTATGTAGAGATGCGACTGTACCACATTGGGCAAATTTTTTTTCTTGCCGCAAAAAGACTTTTTGGGGATAAGAACAATAGGTGGAGCGGCAGAAAAATAATATTTTTGCTACGAAAAGTCTTTTTAGAACAAGTAAAAGATTTGCCCCACTGTGTTGTGTTTTTGATGTTAGTAATATCATGCTACTGCATTTAAAAAAATTAATTCTTTTATTATTATTGTCTCCAAGGTCATAAAAATAAGTAAAGTTGTCTGCAAAATCAGCGCTACAAACTAGTGTTTCAGGTTTAGTTAGGAGGAGGAGTATTGCGGGGAGAGATTGCTTGGCCCTCTTCATGACAAGTTCCTTGAAGTTGACACCTTGCATTTTGGGAGGCGCTGCACATTTGACTCCTGGACGGGTGGGCATGAACCTTAAATAGCACTACCTGTTACTACTCCCACTATATTTACATTTGCAAATTAACATACACTCGCACACCAGTGTGCACCAAATAGTTTATGAACCAATCCATGCGAGAGTCACAGTTTAGCGGATTCTCTGAAATATTTTTTGGGTTGTTTGTATTCTACATTACTCGAAAACAGTATTGCAGGTTTTGTTTTTAATCTAAAACTCAATTTTAAAGGAAAAAAAAAGCGCCCCGGCGAAAGGCCGGTGCTTAAACTTTTGCGTGCCAACATGGGCCGATCTACCCGTGGACCTGGTCTGATCCGCTAACTCCTCCCAAACCAACGGGGTACCACTATCTGGGTAACACTTTTTGGATATTTGCCTCTAGGTACGACCTACTGCGTACCCACACCTCAGTACCCCCACCTGAATGCCTCAACCTGAACAACTGATCACTACTAAGTGATTATTAATACATGGGTTGCACAGCCTCGGAACCTGTGTGCCACACCCACCACCCAGGTACCCTACCTGGGTACCCTCACCTGTTACCTTAAAATCGATAGCCAGCCCAACGGAGCATGATCTCAGTGCAAAACTTTTTTTAAAAGATAGCTAAGATCCTGCACTGATACGTAACAGAGCTCTTTTTAAAAGCCTTATGGAAACAGAAAACTTCTCAAGTGATTAGTGAAAAATCTGGGGATTTTCACTTAATTTTGGGTGAGTACCCGGCTTAAAATCGTTAGGCAGACACAACGGAGGATGATTTCGCGGCAAAACTTTTTTTATAAGATAGTCAAGATCCTGCGCTACAACAGACCGTTTTTTTTTCAAAAACACACAAAATGAATTCAAAGTTAGGTTTTTAATTAAAAAAGTCCGCGTCCCGACAGACGAAAATGGCGTTTTAGTGAATAAGAGAGAAGACTTAGTAAATATAGAAAATTTTCCACGTTTTATCATTTCCTCATCTTTTCGACGTTCTGTTTTTCAAGTATAAAGAAAACATCTTCAAAAATATTTCTAAAAAATCTAAAAGGACCATCAATGAACATGTTCGCCACTCGGTAGGGGAAGGACTCGCACTCAAAAGTGGACAGCAGGTTCCTGGACAGATCAATGAGTAGATCTTGGTGAGCTTAGCAAAGGTGCCCTTGTTGATCTTCTGCAATCTGTTGCCTGCCAGGTCTATGACCACCAAGTCAGAGGTGGACGAAAAGGCAGCCCCGTGAACATCTGCAATGTCATTTGCGTGTAGCAGCAGGTGCTTCAGCTTCTTGGCACTCTCAAATGTGTTCCGCTCTAAAAAAATTTTTAAACATTTCCAACATAATAGCTGGTCTAATATCACAAACAAACCCACAATAAATTCCAGTCTGTTATTGGCCAGATTGAGGGTGGTCAGCTGTGGCACATCTGCAAAAGCATTGAGTCCAATCCCTTTGATTTGGTTGTCATTCAGGCGCAAATCGGTCAGATTTTTAGCCAAGTGAACATGCTCCTTTCTAAAAATTCGATAAATCGAAATTCGCCCAAAAAGTCCAGTTGAATCCAACCAACCGACAAAAGTCAGAGAGTTGTTGGCCAGGTTGAACACAGTCACTTGTGGTAGGTTGGAAAATGCATTGTAGGCAATGCTTTTGATCTGGTTGGAACTAAGACGCACTTCCTGTAGGTTGGGCATGTTGACAAACTGGGATTGGCCTAGTTCAGTGATTTGGTTGCCAGCCAGACTGATGTGGGTCAGGTTAGTGAAGTCCTTGAGATTTTGGGAAGGGACCACTGAGAAGCAGTTCCGACTCAAATCTAACAGCTCCAGGCTGGATTTGGTTTCACTCAGGCTTTTCTGAAATCGAGCGAAAATCAAACCGCTATCTATTGTTTTTTCCAAATTGTGTGTACTTTTACAAAAAGATTGAGGATGCGCGGAGAAATTTAATTTTAAAAGCACGTGTTTTTATACCTGACCTTAGTTCGACCGCCGCCGGCGGCACTCTTCAGTTACCTTCGGCGGCCCCCCGGCGGTCATAGTTTTTTGAGATGATTGTGCCGCTCTCATCTCAAAAATCTATGACCGCCGGGCATCGCCGGGGGGGGGGGGGGGCCGCCGAAGGTAACCGAAGGCGTGCCGCCGGCAGCGGTCCAACTAAGTGCCTGACTCTGCCTGGAAGTCTAGTTGGAGTGAAATTTGTAAGACAAGATGGAAAGAGACTAGCGGGGGGGGGGTGTGTTCTGCCTTCGGTGGTTAAGATTCCAATTAAACTTTCATTTTTTATGACTTTAAGGGGCGGGTTTTTACTAATGCTTTTCTACTAGACTGAAACTGACTCAGGGACCCTGAGTCAGGGTGACCATCTACTCATTGTGACTGAGGATGAGACCCGTCAATAGAACTCTTCGTATATTATTCTAGAAATTCTACAGTTCTTTTTAACTGGTTTCGTATTCAGTCAGGATGAGTGGCTGGTTATTTTGACTCATCTTTTGCCCTCAAAAGTTAAAAAGAACTTCCAAAAAAACATCGGTCAAAAAAACCATGTCACAAGCAGGTTTTTTTTTGAATTGAGGAAAACGAGGCTTCTTAAACGATAACCAAACCCTTTAAACCAGGTCAAAAATATATAAATGTACAAGGCTTACGGAAGGAGCATGCACATCTTATTTCCCTTGAGACGCAGTTGACGAAGTTCAGTTAGTCCCTGCAATGCCATCTCAGGAATATCTTTCAGCTAAACAGGATCCATTTTTAGTTGTCAGATTATATGAAGTTGGTTAGAAAGTATAGTACCAGGTTGAAGTTGATGTTGATGGACTTCAACTTGCGCAGACTCTTCAAATCAGGCATGTTAGTTATGGAATTGTTGGACAGATTAAGCTCCTCTAATGCATCAGACATTCCAATGAAAGCATTAGCATCCACTATTTTGATCCCACAACCAGACACTTGAAGACTTCGCAGCTAAATTAGAAGTTAATTAAAAGGAAGGCCGACCATCGTATCCCTTTCCCTCGGTAAAATACGACCTAACCTTTGAAACTTTTAATTAATAATCGATAATTTAGAGAAAGTCTTCCAAAAGTCATAACCAAATGTCTTCCTATATCCAAACCTATTAAAATCAGGTCAATATAGCATTAGTTAAGGTATCTTTTGAATAGGTAAATGCTATCTATTTTTTCCTGATCTTATAAGTGACTTTTTGCGTTTTTTTAGATATTCTAAAAATTCGGTCACAAAGTGTTATGAATTAATACAGTCCAACTTCTTGAAACTGCCACTCAGGACCGACCTTAAGGTGGTGGTATGAAGATTTGGCGGTTTCAAGGTAGTGTCGTTTTCTTACAAGTCGTTTACCTGACCATATTGGGTGACCCCAGGGGCCCATTTCAAAGGGCGGTGGTTTTTAGGGGTTTGACTGTAGTCGTCTTTTTATAAGTAGATTTATTCTCTACTAGATTTACGGCTTTCAGTTCTATTCTACCTAGTTGCATATCTATTTTTTGGTATTGCTGGTTACAGTCGACCATCGATAATCTGGCATCCTGCAGATTCGGCCCCCTTGATAATCCGACACCCTAGTAGCAGTTGTCAAGGGTAATGAATCTTCTAGGGTTGACTGTAGTGGCCAGAGTATCTCAGATGGCATGACCCAAAATCACGTTTTATCAACTTCCAAGGGTGTTTCAGACCGTAAAAACGATAGAAAACATGTTTTAGGGGGTGCTCGAACATTTTTTACCAAAAAAAATCGAAAAAGAAAGAAGAAAAAGTCGACTTTTTGCTTTTGGGGAACAAGGTAATGGGTACTGGAAAATAGCTGGATATATTATTTTTTATTTACGTAAGGGTATTCTATTATACCTCGTTTTGGTCACTGGGGCTGGGCAAAAAGAGTTTATATATGCATTTATGATCAAGATCATTTTTCGCAATTATGTCTAAGGTAAGACTAAGGTAAGTCATCTCTAACCAACCAAGCCCCCAAGCTCAAGCCCCTGAAGGGTTGAGATGCGCACACCGGCTAGGGGAAGATTGCCAAAAACGAAAATTGCCAAAAACGAAAATTGCCAAAACGACGATTGCCAAAACGAAAATTGCCATGACAAATGAAAGCTTAGTGAATACGAACATATACCACTCAGTTCCACATAACGTACCCTTCATTTATCCCTTCGTCTCAAAATGACTCAAGTCAAACTCGATATAGTGACACCTACAATATAGTGACACCTCAGAGTCAAGACAAATGTCGTTTTGGCAATTTTCGTTTTGGCAATCTTCGTTTTGGCAAAACATACGTTTGGCAATTTTCGTTTTTGGCAATCTTCCCCTAGCCCGCACACCCACGTACCTTAGACACGAATCACTCGTAAGTGACCCCAGGTGCATGAAAAAATATGCATACCAGAGTTTCTTTATGCGGTAGGCCCCAGTTAACAAAACTATTTTCAAATTCCTTATTTTTATGGCTCTACCACAATTGTAAGTGTAAGTGTTAACGTAAATGTAAGTGTAAGTGTAAATGTAAAAATTGTAAGTGTAAATGTAAGGTGTCTTCACAATACAAAACATTTACATTTACACTTACGCCTTCACAATACGAATGTAAATGTAAATGAAAATTTCCGATTTATTCTAACTTTTATTTCCAAACGTCAGCTCTTTTACTCACATATCAATTTTTTTGATTTTTTACAACTAGCATTGTATAACTCTTCGTCACTATTAAAGCGCTTTAGTATTCTCTAAAAATACTTGCATTTAATTTTCATTTACATTTACCGTAAATCCTCTAATAGAGCCCCCGGGGCTTTATTTTTCAATCCCTGAAAAATCTTGAGATTGTCAATCAAAAATGGTGCTAACTCTGAAACTCTAGTCAAAAATCGAGGGGGGGGCTCTATTAGAGAGGGGGCTCTATTAGAGGATTTACGGTACATTCGTATTGTGAAGGGGTAAGTGTTAATGTAAGTGTAAATGTAAGGGTGTTCACAATACCAAAAACATTTACACTTACATTTACAATTGTGATAGAGCCATTAGGGTATCCTTTTAGGTTGAGTTGCCTTCGTCCCCCAAGGCAAAAAGTCGATTTTTGGTCAAAAATGTTTGAGCACCTCCTAAAACATGTTTTCTATTGTTTTACGGTCTAAAACACCCTTAGAAGTTGATAAAACGCGATTTCGGGTTATGCCATCTGAGCTGCTTTAGCCCTGAAGTTATATATTATCTATCGAAAACTCTAAAGATACAATAACTTCGAGCTCTAAAACGGTTTTGATAGCCATGGAGAATAGGTCCTTGCACTGATGATTACAGAGGAGTTAAAGTTTGTAAGGAGCTCGTACATTTAGAGCAGGCAAGGGTTTGAGCAAATCCACTTGCTTGTTGCACTGTCTGATGGTCACCCTGTCCAGTCTTTCAAAAGAAGAGAGACTGATGGACTCAACACAGCTCGCAGATCTTGATCCCCAGTCAAGTCGCAGAAAACCACGAAACTTTTATCTTTTTTGTTGGCACACTTGCAGTCCGTCTGGTTGATCAGTAACTCGCACCCACTCATGGGTGCTGGTCTCCAGCTAGCAGAATTGACGGAGCTTCATCTAAGCTCAGCACAGAGGGATAAACCAACAGTAAGCCAGGAGACAGGTTACAAACAGCACCATGGTGGCTGAAAACTTTAGAAATAAAAAATCAGTAAATATTACACAAGAAGTGCATTGGATGCAACACATTTAACTTCAAGAATACTCAATTCAATGGCACAGCTTGGTTGACGAGTCAACATTTGGACTTTCTGCTAGAGCAAGAAAACAAATTTTTCGTAAACCACACGTATATGTAAATGCTGCAATCTTTTTCACAGCTATCTGATTGGTTATCAAGAGAATGGGAATAAAAAAGAAGGGCACATTGATCCCAACTCTTTACAAAACATTACAACATAAAGTCATACGGATTGTTCTACACCAACAATTTTTTAAGACCAAGCAAAAAGAAGAAGAATATTTTGTGGATAGCTCAAATAAATAATATTTTGTGGATATCTCAAATAAATAATTTGATTATGCAATTTTTTTTATTTTAGGTGGGTTCTATGTGAGGCATGAGTTTTGCTTCCCTAATATTGTCAAATAAGACAATCTATAGGTTTTTAAAATTTTCCTAAAATTAAAAAAGGTTATATTGAATTACAACATCAAATTACTAGATTTTAACAGCAAATTTAAACTTGTGTATTTTTCCACTAATTTAATTTCGATATTTAATTTCGCTAACACTGGGGTACATGACAACTTTCCGCCGCGAAAATCTAAGTTCCGCCTATGCACATTTTTTGCATTCCCTTGTTATTTCGACTATACGACCCTCATACACAATACCCTTGTAAAATCCACATAAAAAATAACGTCAGCGTGAAAGAATCATCTTACATTGGATCATCTTACGCCGGCAAGTGGTACTTTTCCCAGTCAGTTCATCGATCAGCACAGATTTACAATTTTTCGATTTCCAATATAGTACTGGTGCACTAGATAGGTGAATACCTTTTTTTTAATAAGAATTTATGGAGATTTATCTCGAGATTTTTGTTATTTATTTTTCATCAAAAATAACCAAATAAAGGTTTAATTTATTTTTCGCAACATTCACACATCTTTTTAATTACAAGTAACAATTTACAGCAATGAGCATTTGATCTTGAAGCTCTGAAACTACATCTACAGATCAGTAACGCCTCTTCCTGCGCTTGTCCTTAGCCCGTCTCCTGGTTTTGGAAAACCTTTTTTTGGTTTTGCGCCAGGAGTCACACGCTCTCACATTCCTTCCATCGATCGCACTAGTCATCAGATCCATTTTCTGCTCGTTCAGCACAATATCCGCAATACAGCCCACAAAATTGTGGGTATGTAGACCAGCTGTCATGGATGCTAGGTCAGGTAGACCACCTAAAGTTATTTTTTATTATATTTTTGGGCTTAAAATGAGGTAAATTACCAATATAAATGTTGCCCTCCACATTCAACATGGCTAGAATACCGCTTGAAGTGCCGTGAATAGGTGTCCATCTACAAGTAATGTACCGTTCCTGCCTTTCCTGCTGGCTCGAATCACATGCTCTCGACCATCATTAACTGGTAATTGGCTCATGAGTTGGGCTGCACCACCTCCTAATTCGTAGCTGAAGGCATCAATTTGGCTGTGAAGATCTTTTGAGATTATGAAAATGGCCTTACGAGAACAGCAAATATCCATCGTTTAACCCGATAGAGACATAGTCTTCGCCTGATAGGGTAGATTCAGGTGTTGTCCTTGCCAGAAAATAACCTGAAATTTGGTAGACATTAGCAGAAGACAAGGTAAAACTATTTATTTTCAGTGATTGTAGGCGGTTTTAATCACAGTACAAGTAAAATAATCCATTTGAGTAATTTAATTCGCGCCCATTTTAGTGTTATTTTTTCGTGTTTTTCTGCACCTATGTACTTTTTTTTTAACTTAGGCTTAGGCTCCGGTAGGCCAGCGCACATTAAGAAGGACTTAACCGTGTGCCTCCAACTGCAAAAAACACGAGAAAACAGAACGCTAAAATTGTCGCAAAGTAAAAAAAGTGTTCCAAAAAACTGGAAAACATCTAAGCACCGTCTAAAACCCCCGTGATGATTCCACCCTCCATTCGGATATTTTTCCCTGTGCACCAGTTGTTTTCGGTGCCGTCTAAGATGGCGAATGACTAGGCTCGGCCGAACTGCACGATCGCATGCGCAGATACGTAAAAAGCAAGTTAGATTTGATTAAGTATTTACATATGATCATTATTCTTGTGTAGCTAACAAATTTCATCCCTTTTCTACAACTTGGTAAAAAAACCTGATAAATTAACCAACCCCATATTTGGCACTTGTCTTCAACCTCAATTCTATAATCTCCTCCTTTTCGCTGGTCAAATGTGGGAAATCATCGCCGGAAAAGACCACAAAAGCGTTTCCTTGGAACCTTGCAGCATATCCAATAGGTTTGACTAAAATTAACTCCCTTTCGCTAGCCCAATTGCTAATTCAAAACATTCTTACACTCCTCACAAGTGGGTCCAGTGTAGTAATCTCTACATGAACACACCACATGGCTAGAATTTATTGCATCACAGTCGCCATGGTCTCCACAGGTTTTGAGGTCACACAGGCCAATAAAAGGCATGAGGTGGCTATGTCCTCCTCTTCTACGGTGGGTAGATGTCAAATGCGGGTTGGAGGGTAGTGGCCTTCATAACTGTTGCATAGTTGAAGGAATGGTAGTAGTGATGGATGTGGTAGTAGTTGCATCTCGGTTGTGCTTGGGACGTCTGATGGTGTGGCTGCGACTTCTGGGGTGGCTGTTGACGTGGTTGTGGATGGGATATCTGTAGTCGTAGTAGTGGCCGTTGGTACCTCTATTGTGGTCGTCGGAGGAGTTGTTGTTGTGGTGGTCGTAGTGGTTGTCGAATAAGAGGTTGCTGCAAATTGTTTTTTTAACAAGAGAACGGCCGGTGTGATGTTTGTACATATCGACTTAACTTTCAATTCTGCGTCGACGTGTGCTTTTCATTTTCATGAAAATATAGTAAAAACATGCTCAAACAAGTCAGGTTTTGAGGTTGAGTGAATGAATTGAATGAATGAAAGTTACTAAATTTTGTCAAAAACGGCCTTGATTTTGTGATTTTTAATAACAATAGCGTAGGAGAATGAGATAAAAGATGAAAATAAAATAATTAAGAACAATTGACGTAAATTTTTGTGTGCTAAACTAAGCAAACATTTTAACATCGGATTCATGTTCAGCATAGTTGATTTGCTTATAAAAGTGCTCTTCAAATTCAAAAAGTAATGTAGAATTTCAAATTCCTCGAAAAACGCTCGAAAAATTTATTGTTTGAATATATGCTGTCCTGAGAGGAATTTTAAATTTCACAGTAATTTTGAATTTGAAGATGAAAAGATAAAAAAGAAAGAATCCGCGGAAGCATCCGCACTCAAATTCTAGTTAGGCTTTAGGCGGATTCTTAAAATTTTATTTGAATTTTTAAAGCAATATTTACTTAGTCAATGGCTCATTTTTATCATATTTTCATGAAAAGAAAAAGCATAGGTTGATGCAAAATCAAAAGTTAGATCGATACATTCTCGTGTTAAATGTAGGACCCATTGAGGGACTGGTCAATCCAAACAAGACAAGAAGGTCCGAAAGAGACCACAGAACTTGGGTTCATGGTTAAATAGGGGAGCGAAAAGCTATTTCCTAATGGCTCGTTCAGGAAGTCAGAGTTGGAGTTGGCGTTGGAGTTGGAGTATTTAGCATCGTGAACGCACTTCTCTCCAACTCCGACTCCAAATCCAACGAGTTCATGAAGTCGGAGTTAGAGTCGGAGTATCTCTGATTAGTGAAGACCTTTTATGGCGGAAATCGGTACATTTCGCCCTCTATGAGCTATTATTGGCGGCAGCCAGTGCTGGCATTTTAAAATTTCCCGCTCCGGATCTGGCTCCCGGCTCCGTCGACACAAACTTTCTGCTCCGGATCTGGCTCCCAGCTCCGGGAGGCGAAATTTTCGGATCCGGCTCTGGCTCCGGCTTGGAGACGGAACCAGAGTGGGAGCAGAGCCACTCTGGCTCCGATGCATGAAAGTGTCAACGAAATATTGCTAAAAGTACGATTCTAGACAAATTCGATTCGAGACGGTCGATTCGAGACTGGTACGATTCGAGACGGTCGATTCGAGACAGTTTTCAAAAAATTCAAATTGATAATAACAAGTCATGCGAACATAGCGGATGTTTGTTTTCGTACCAAAAAAATATTTTTACATATTGTTTCTGTTTTTCTGTGAATTCTACATGATTTTCAGTAAGTGAATTCAGAAGATGGCGAGCCTAGAATTTATGCACTCAAAGCGAATCGGAAACAAAAGAATGGCTATAACTCACTGTCCAGCTGACGGAATCAAATGCTACACTTAGTCAAGTTACACAGGATCTCGGTCAATCAGAAAAGATGGAGTCAAGTTGTTTATTATGTCTGCTCCGAGTGTCGCTCAATGAGAGAAAAGAGCTAGTATTCAAGTCAAAAAGCTTCCGACCATGAAAGCAGACGAAGTCACAAGCAAGTGGATTGATAGTGTTCCAAACTATCCTCATATTTATGAAGGTCGAAAAGTCAGTGAGGTAATGATTAATTAATTGACAAGGTAATCACGCGTTCATTTTATGTCAAAGGTACATCCTTGAGAAGGAGCATGCAAGCAGAAATGGCGAGTGGATCTAACCAAACAGCTTCCTCTGCTATTGATCGAATTGAATCAAAGATTAAGATTAGCCTAGCTGATCAGTCTGCAGGTTTATTTTTAGTTTGGGAAATTCCAAAATAATTCGGCTTGAGTATAGAATCCCCCCCCCCCACGCAGAGTGATCGGATGGAGGAGATAACTTCATATTCGTGTTTCTCGACCCCGATTTCGTGAGAAAGCCGCGTGTTTAATTGATTCTGAGAAAAAAAAATTCGAACCACAGGGGGGGGGGGTTATCATGGTTTTTTAGTCAAAAATTGAAAAATTTAAATTGGCGCCTTTTGAATTTCAAAGGGAATAAGGGCTGTATAGGGAGGGGGAAGGAATAAAAGGGGCCACTAATCACACAGGACCCACTAACAAGAAGATGTTGAACATAGTTTTGAATACTGGGGCCTACCGCATAAATAAACTCTGGTATGCATACTTTTTAATGCATCCAGAGTCACTTTCGAGTGATTTGTGTCTAAGGTATGTGCGTGTGCGCATCTCAACCCAAGCCCCCAAGCCCCCTGCGCCCCGAAGAGGGATGCCGGGGGCTTGAAAGTTAGAGATGCGCGCACACACTTACCTTAGACATGATTCCGAGAAGTACACTTGATCATAAAATGCATATAGAGTCTCTTTTTGCCACGGCCCAGTTGAAAAAAATGGTGAGGCAGTCGAAGAATACATATATTTACTTTTCTATTGTCCTGTCATAAAAGTGGCCCCCTTTTATTTCCTTCCCTCCCAATACAGCCCTTAATCCCTTTTAAATTCAAAAGGCGCCAATTTAAATTTTTCAAATTTTGACTAAAAAACCATGATACCACCCTGTGGTACGAAAATTTTTTTTCTCAGAATCAAAAAAACACGCCGCTTTCTCATGAAATCGGGGTGGAGAAACACGAATATGAAGTTATCTTTTCTATCCGATCACTCTGCGTGGGGGGCGGATTCTATACTGCAACCAATAATTCTGTCTTTTTTTTAAGAATACCGCAAAGAGGTTTGTCAAGCAGCTTGTGCAAATCGCTATGCCATATCACAAGGACTCAAAAGGGCCAAACGAAAATGTTTTCATTATTGAATAGCTTCAATGATTTGGTCGAAGATGAAAATCATCTGCTTACCTACACTCTCAGAGGATCTGTTCCAGGCATCCACTCTTTTTTTCTCCGCGCCAGATAAGAATGTTGCGTCGATCAGAAGATATTGTTTGCGACGAGACATTCAAATACAAGCCTCTAGGATCGTCGCAGATTTATCGAATTTCGGGTTTTGCTAAGAAAATACATTCAGTTCCATTAGTTACAGTGTTATTGAAGAAATGAGGTCAGAAAACGTACAGAAAAATGTGGAGAAAGAGTAATTTTTTAAGTTCCCGAATTATAACCGCTATTTATATTTACTAACTTTTGTAGTTCACGGCGCTTTTGTTGCAGATGGTGAAATATTTATCGAATATGCGCATTTCGATTGTGAACCAGCCGCTTATCAGCCTTTCCAGCAAAAGTTTGACAAACCAGAGGAAGAATATCTAGAAAATCCAGCAAACATTGATATTTTTTGGTAATTTCTCCTTGTTGTTCGTTGTAAATTTTTATTTGTCTAAATAAAAGATCACGAAAAATTGAGAATTTATCTTACGCATTTTCATGTGAAAAGAGGTGGCCACATCGCTAACTAAGTTCTGTGTTGTATGAACATGTACTTAGAATGCTGGTCTAGGTCTTTTGATAAAAATTGCAAATTTCTTGAAAAACTGTCTCGAATCGACCGTCTCGAATCAGATTTGTCTCGAATCGACCCTTGTCCGAAATATCTCACAAAATGAGCCACAAACGACAACAGGACAATAAGTACAGGAAGACAGTGATAACGAATAAATTGGGTACTCTCTTTATTCATTGCACGATAACGGACACACAAACCTTCACGAAACAATCAGACCTCAGCGGCACCTCCTCCCGAATGTAGCGCCTTGATGTAGATACTTTGTGCCCGCTAGAGTGTAGAGTGACTTGACTGAAAACGCGTTCCACAAATGCAGCAGGTAGCAGGGATAACGAGAATTTATTTGGCCAAATGCGCGAGACGAGTGAGCTGCTGAAAGGGCAAATATGGATTGAGTCAAAAAAAATCAGCAACTGACGACTACTTCTGCCTCGTTGTGAGAACGTGGGTTAGCTAACCTTAGGTAGCAAAGTTTGCTAAGGGTTAGCAAACTCGACAATGGACAAGGTGGATGCAGTCAAGAAAGTGTGCCAGTACTTGATGCAGTCGTAGTTGGATGGAAGGGCTTAGCAAAAGTAACATTAGGATTTCTGTCGTGAGACAAACATTTACTCGGTTTAATTTTATGGACATTCCATAAGTGAAGCTTTTTCGTCACAATAAGAATTCTATTTGACAGTATATTTCATATTCAAACTTTTCGGGCAACTAAATTAACGAAAAACTGGCTCCAAAATGGCTCTGGGAATTCAAATTCGCCGCTCCGGATCTGGCTCCGGCTCGGAGCCGGAGCGGATTGCCAGCACTGGCGGCAGCCTTGCAACTATAAGTCTGAACAATCGAAAAGCTTAAAAAATAAAAAGTTTTGGCAAAAAAACGCGCACACCGATCAGAGATACTCCAAATCCGACTTCGTGAACACGTTGGAGTCGGAATTGGAGTTGGAGTATTTAGCATCGTGAACACCCTTTACTCCAACGCCAACTTCAACTCCGACTTTCTGAACGAGCCATAAGCAAGTCAAGAGTTAGTTTTCTAATTACCCTCTTCGGTCGATATAATATTGTATACCTTGGATGCTCTCGTCACAGCTTTCTAAATCCCCAGACAAAATTTGGTTGGTACCATTTCTG